>OX439486.1:16331851-16867973 GCA_949320155.1 Melangyna quadrimaculata
AAAAATATAAAATATCGAATACTTATTTCAAGCACATGATGGGTTTTCATCAACATATAATTAATTTACGACGCATAAAAACAAAAATTGTGTTCATAAATTCAAACTAATCAAAATAATTGTTTTTTTTCGACATACGCTTTTTCTAACAAACCATGACACGTATCTTCGTCTTCACTTTCACTCATTGTTTATGTTTCCTTTTTTCTTGAATATTAAATTAAAAAACAATCGTATAAAAAAGTAAAAGCATCGCACAAACTGTAGACACTTAAAAACTATTACATAAAACAGAATAGGAGCTCTGACTGAAGTGCATAGATATCCTCCGTACGCGTAAACTTCATCAATTACACAACCCATAATAAATACCTCCTAAGACACAGCCTTCCTATCTTTTCTTTTTCTAAATTCTTCATCGGTGCGTGAAAATAAAAAGAACAAGTAAACTCGTACGAAATCTCACTGTGCACTTATTCTGTTATATTCGTCAAATGAATTCATCCAAAATGATCAAACTGCAAACCTGTATGTAGGTTGTAGGTACCCACTGCCACAACCCCAGTAACAGTAACAGCTCCGTCTAGGCATTAATTTTATTTTATATTTTAAAGAAAGGTTTATATTTCTACTAAAAATAAAATCCTGGTTGGTCTTGGTCCAATATTATTACGCAAGAAATTATAACTTTTGTAACATTACCAAAGTCAAAACCATAGTTTTTTTAATCTGATTCAGTGAAACAAATTTGTACATTAACTTTCAAGAACGGATCAGGACGGATACAATTCTTTCAAAAATAGTAAGCTGAATAGGTACTGTAGCTTTCTAAAAATGTTAACCACAGGGCGTACCTTAATCGAGCTAAGACTGTAGCTCAAGGGAAAGAACATTAAAATATTAATTCTAGTGCACTCGGCCCTAACAAAAAAAAAAATATATATATTTTTTTTTTTCATATTGTTTATTTAAGAAATTAATAATATCGAAACGGTTAAAAAAACCGACTTTCATGGCAAACCATTTATTACAAGAAAATGCATGAATTTCAAAACTAAAAGAGAGGGTAACCTTAGCGCGCTCTATCTCGCATATTCCTTGACAAAAATTTCCCAATTTTTGGAAGACAATAGACAGTTATATATCTATACAAATATAAACGAAAAAACTCCATATTACAAATTTCATTTTTGGTATTTTTTTCCGCAAACGCACCACTGTGCGCCGCGCCGAAACGACGTGAACTGGCCACCAAGATCGTCTGATTTGACCCATATGGACTTTTTCTTGTGGGGCTTTCTTACGTCGCAAGTCTATGCGAATAAGCCGCAAACCATCGCGGCGTTCAAAGACAACATAATAATGATTTATGCGCCAAAGTCATCGAAAACTAGACCTTTCGAATCCGCGCCAACCCAGCGAAGCCGCGGCGGCCATTTGAACGATGTTATATTTCACACATAATGTCATTGATAGAGCTCTTAAGCAAATATAAAACCTTATTGATATCTTGTATACAACTTGTTTTATTCAATGTTAAAATCGACCCGCCCTTAATGGAAAACCCTTTAGTAATTTGCATTTATTATTATATTCTTTAATTTATTTTTCCTGAAAAAATCAAAAATATAACTCGATGGCGGCAAACAAATCACGACTTTGCATTTTGTAGTCGGCCTTTTTAACAATTTCGCTTGAGATACAAACGTATACATAACACAATTTTTCGGATAGCATGGATAACGGATAACTATCCAACAGCAAAATATGTCTTGTAATCAGTTGTTTTTACATGGGATTACAACAACAAAAACGTATCTGGATAGGTCTACATAGGTTTTTGATCGCGGTATCTTTGTTATCAGAAAAAAGTCACCAAACAAATTTAGGGTGCGTGCGATTTTAAGTGTTAGTTTTCCGCCATTCACCTTCAAATTTAAATTTACTAATAAACAATTGACGTTCCAAATGAGCTTATTTCGAAATTACCCTCATTTCGGCTCCAATGAAAACGTAGTATAAGAAGGAATAAAACTATTTGCTTATTTTGATTACTTATTCGTTTTATAACTTTGCAACAAAATTCACGAGCAGGCAATTTAATTAAACTGTAAGCGTTAAACATAGAGGATAAGTGTATGTTTTTCTCCTTTGCTTGTCAGAATGACAGCACAAACGTGGCGTTTACACTTAGTCACCAGTTTAAACATGCGTTACTTTACTCTAATATTTAAAGTGACATTAAGCGTTAAGCTGACTATTAAATTGATTAATGGTATGGTTCATTACTTAGAGCCCAATTAAATATTAAGGCCGTGTGTCATTACTGAGGTGAATACAGTCGTCAAAATTAAATGTCGAACTCCTTACAACAAAAAAATCGAATTTTTCTGAACAAATCGATTTTTTTCTAGACAAAATCGATTTTTATGCTGTCAAACATATTTTGCGTTTTTAGCTAGATTTCACATCAAATCATACACACACTATCATGATTTGACATTTCTCATGCATCAAGATGGAATTAAATGTTCTCATTACAATTTTGTGATTATTTTAAAAAGAAAACAATTGATAAAGTGTTTCAAATTATTTAATATTTCAGTGAATGATCAAAAAAAGTAAAGATAATTGCGCGTATATCTTCAGGAAACAAAAATCCCATACAAATAACATACAATTCGCGAGAAAAACACGTTGCAAATTTATTTTTCTTCGTCCCCTAGTGAAATATTTAGAATGGATCTTCGCTGCTGTGTCCGAGTAGATTTTGGATTGTAATATTTTTTACTTGCCTACGCGCACAATATTGTTTTTCAATTTACAGACGAAATATATTTGGTTTTAAATTATCAAAACAATGCGAAAAATAAAATACACATTAATATTTGTTTAGCGCGCACCACTTCTTTGTTTTTGTGCGGCAAAAAAGTTCCTGTCAAATTGCACTCACACGCTCACAAAATTTTTTTAATGAAATCGACTTCAAATGGTTGTAAGGAATTCGACATAACCTGCTCAGGACTTCGTTTAAATTTTAACTAGTGGATAAATTTTGACGTTTGTATTAAGCTTCTTGCACATAACTTACGCATCGACCTATTATACCTGGACTGCAAGGAGTCAAAATCACGATGGTTCCTTTTATTTAAAAAAAAATCGATAAACTAGCGGCAATTTGAAAACGACTTAGGCCTAATTTATTCACTTAAAGTTGAACATAACTTACGGATTTTTACAGTCCACTTGAGAAATAAGTTTTATTTACTCGAAGTTGACGTTTTCAACTTTTGATTTTCAAATCTAGAGTTGATAAACGAGTAGGAATTAGCGAATAAACTTCGGAATTTTATTTATTTTTTGTCGCTGTAGTTTCCTTAAGCATTTCGCTGTCGCGTTGGAGACCGAAGAAAAATTTCGTTTCGCATCAGCAGCGTACTAGGCTTCAAGGTTCGGTGCGGCAAAATAGGCACTGTTGTTGCTTTTAATCGGTGAAACCATCTTCAATGCAACTTTTGTATGAGAATGACGATCGACTAGCAGTCTAGGTATACTAGGGGTTTATGACTGCCACTGTGAAAAAGCAATTACCGCGTTCAAGATCGTATACAAAGCGAATTGAATAGATTTGTGTTGTAATTGCTTCTAAAAAAGCTATTGCAACAACAAATCAAGGTATCTGAACATTTTTGGATAGGTTGACATCGTCTCGGATAGGTTTCTTAACGCAAGGAACGTCAATGGGAAATGAATGTTTTAAAAAATTCCATTTTATGCAATTAAGACAGCAATAACCCTCCAATTTTATTCACCCCTATAAAAACGGATCAATTTTAACTGGAATCAAATTTAACCAAAATTTTAACGCAATAATTGACACACGGCCTTAAGTGATCACTAAATTTGATTATTGGTAAGGCCCATCGTTTTCAAATACAAAGATCCTGGAAAAAAATATATTTGTGAAATCAACTAATTGCAAACAAAATTTGTTTGGGTTTCTATGAATACTGGGATACGTTTGAAATGTCAAACAAAATCTAGAATACGTGTGGTATGAACTAATGATTTCAATACGATATCCCTGCTTTTTTTTTAAATTAAAATTGAAAAAACACCGTTAAAGTTTAAAATTAACAAAAATAAAACTTGAACTATGAAATAAAAAATATTTTCTTCGATAATATATGAAATCTTAGCACTGTTTGCCATATTGCTTGGGGTGCTCAAGCCCCCTTAGCCTCCTGCATACGCCATTGAGTATGTTTATATATTTACTGAAAGAAAAACAGTAAATAATTGTTGTATGTGTTTGACCAATTATTTAGTTAAATTATTTGATAGTTTTGTTTTTAGGCTCTCTTGGTCTGTTTTATTTTGGAATGCGAATAAAAAAGACTCCATTCCTTACCCAACGTTTCGTAAGACTTCCTTACTTCTTCAGGGGTTAATTTTACTTATTCAGGGTTTGTATTAAATCATACAATAAGTGTTTAATAACTCCCAGTATTCCATTAACCCAACGGCACTGACACAAAATTGAAATTAAATTAACATATTAATATAGACACGAAATAAACAGAAAAAACTATTCAATCAAACGAGAAATGGCATAAAGGTTACTTCGTTATAATGGGTTTCTGATATTTTGCTTACATATGTACACGTAACAGTCGTACAGTGCCAAGGTCCAACATTTTGTCGAAATTCCTGTTGGTGCCCTTGAAAATCGTTAACATATCTGCCTTAAGAAATCGCTATGTACTTATGCTATTTATAATATAGTACAGTTTTTTTTTTTTTTTTGGGAAAAGCTCATAAAGTTCTAAGAATCTTAAGTTAATTACTTAACTCTTCTCGATATGGAGTTATTTATTATTTAAGCCAACATTTCAAAACTGACTATTTGCAAAAAAATACCATAAATCAGGGGAGTGTACATGGTTGCAAATAATATATTTGTTTGATTTTGAGTGTATGAATTTTTCGTTGATTGTTCTCAAGATATTGGAGTTGAAAACCATTTTTTTAAAGAGCTTGTAGTTAAGTTTGTTCTAAAGAAAAAGTATCCATTGGATTTTTTTTTGAAAAACTTACCAGTTGTTGACTACATTATTATGTGTACAAACAAAATAGACTGGGCTCGGAATCATTATTTATTCTTGAATTATTTAAGACGAAAATTATTTTTCAATAGTTTTTCGTAGTTAAAAAAAAGTGAGCCTTGAGTTTTTTTTTTAATTTTTATCAATTCTTTATTACGATTTGTCCAATTAAAAATTTTGACATACTTTCACATTTTGAGGTCCCTAGAATCAGAATTTGTCGTTTTAAGCAAGATATCCGTACCATATTTCGAAAACAAATATGGATATATCATTTTACAGATAACATTGTCATAACGTGCTGAAAGGGTTTTCTAACAAATTCAATTAATCTTATTTTTACTGAAGCAATCTAAAACAGAGGCTGGGTGCTCTCCTGGGTAACTTCCCATGGGTAACTTCCCATCGATACCATTGAAAACCATATTATATATTTGCCTTAAAAAATATCTATAATTTCTATTAAGCCATTTTTATAGTACAGTTTTGATTTTTTTAGTTTATATTACCTTTTACGACGGATAAGCTGAATCACAGAACGACAATTATTTAAATCTAAGTTAAATAAGACTGAATACGAAAAAGGAGCAGGTAATCATAGTATTCCATGACTGTTAAGAACATTGGGTTGATTGATTTTTGTAAAATTCTCAAACATCATTATCAACAGAAGGCTTGACAAAACAGCACCTGCTTTGTTACTTCTAGTTTGTCTGTGCTTTACTAAGGTTTCTTTTGAGTTTGAATGAAATTCAGTGTAATATAATATATAATAAACGGAAAATAAGAAACATTTTACTGGGGTTCTTATATTTGTATTTAAGAAGCAACGAATATTAATATCAGACTCTCTTTGATTTAAAAATGTTGCCCACTAAGTGGAAAATTCTAAAGTTTCTTTTAATTGGTGGCATATTTGATTTGATGTTAATCGGTGAAGTTTTGTTGCTTCCTTCGGTGGTACGTATTGGTGAGTTATTGTGTTTCTTTGTACCTACTTAAATTTGTTTTGTCCTGGTAGTAAATAATATTGTAAATACTATGTCGTGAAATCTTAAGCTATCCCGAATCTATAATTCTTAGCGGTTCAGGCAAAATATATGGTGATACCAAATGTTTCACAAGCGAAAAATACCAAACAAGTATTTACGATTGTTTAAAGTGAAAATAAATACATTGGTATACATACGTGTGGTAAAAAGTTAAACGCTTATTTTCATATTTTCACAAACTCAATGGAGACTAAACACTAAAGACTGGCGCAAAATTATAGATAACCTAGTTGAAAGGGTTAAGGCCCATAAACGCGTATGTTCTACTTTTTCCTCGTCATAAACTGTCACACAAATTCTTGTGTTGGACTTAAGTACTTAAGTTTTGTTTCAGCAACCGGGGGTAGGTGTAAAACCAATTTACTATTTTTAAACTTTCAGTCTATCATTCTGTCAGTCTGTCTGCCTAAACCACTGAATCGATTTTATTCAAACTTTGGACTTAAATCTATAAGGGCAGTGTTTTTCAAAATGTGGGTCACGACCCCCCAAGTAATTCTTGTTAACGGTTTTATCGATTTCAACCAAATTTTGTATACAAGAGGTCCATTTATATAAGTTTGGTCAAAGGAGAATGCCCAAAAATAAAACATACATGAAATGAAGGGGATTTGATTGCAGACATCAAAATATGAAATTGTTTTCTTTAAAAGTTATTTATTTTTATGAGCGTGGTGTTTTTCGGAGTAGCGATGTATTAAAAGTACTCTTGTCCAAGAAATCTGTGAAAACACCAGAATAAATTATAAGAACAAAACATTTTGGATATTTACCAACCACTGTCACTGAAAAGTTATTAATCTTACCGTTTTCGTTTTCATTTCAGAAGTAAACAGTATGTAAAATAGTACACTGACGGAAAAAAGTATGTACTCAGCACATAAATGTGTTGACTCATTCCATAGATTTCTGCACACATAACTTTATCTACTCATTAAATGATAAATCTGTACTGAGTACACACATTTTTCCCATAATGTATTCAATAAAGAATTCTATGCACCCATCACATAAAAATGAGTCGGATTTCTGAAATAAAGTGCGTTTTTTCGAATTTGTTACATAAAAAATAGACTGAATACACGTTGTTTATACTCAATACATACCCCTATATGATGAATAAACGTCGCTAAAAAAAATTTAATGGATACACGTTGTTTTAGACTCATCGCATTGCTCGTGTGCTAAGTAAATTGTTTTATGTAGAAACCTTCCGAGTTTATGATACTATTTCTACATAAGATATAGACTAGATACACGTTGCTTTATATGATGAATAAACCCTGCAACAATAATATTGACTGTATACACGTTGCTATGTAATCAACACATAACCTCTTGTGATAAGTAAATTGTGCTTCACTAATATTGATTGGATACACGTTGCTTTGTACTCAACAAATAACCTCTTGTGATGAGTAAATTCTACTTCATTAGGATCGAATGGATACATGTCGGTTATACTCATCGCATAGCACTATATAATAAGTAAAGTTACGTTGCACGTCTCTATGTATTCAATAAATAAATATTAATGTTAAATTGACCCAATACATACATTGTACGGGTTATGGAGTGAGTACAGTTTATTTGTATATTTTATGCACTTGTTCTATAAATATAAATTCTCCATTGATTCATAACATAAATATCCATCTGTGATCTGTGATGAGTATATGATTTTGTAGTGAGTACATTTTATCAGCTGCATTCAATGTACTCATAACATACACAATATGTACTCATTATATAAATATATGTACTCATTACATAAATATGTACTCATTACATAAATTAAAAACAAAACATATGCTCATTACATAAATACTATGTACTCATTACATAAATATGTACTCATAACATAAAAAAAGAGAACCTTTGTTTCTTTATTTTATGTGCTTTTTCTTTTTTTATGTAATGGGTATAAGCTGTATGTACTTATTACATAAACATCTCTTTCTTAACTTTGCTGTTTATCGCAAAGTTGTTTTCACCTTTTACTGTGGGGAATTTCTTTCTTCACTGATAGTACCCACAGCTGATTCCCCTTTATTCTGTAAGTATACAAATTTATTTTATTAGAAAAAATGTCAAGTTTTCCTTACCTGGAGATTTGAGCTGATATCCTTCCAAGCACCGTTCGAGCATGCAACCATTGAGCTAATTCGCAATATACGTAATATTCTCGTCCATAATGTTAATAAGTTAAACGTCTTTAAATTTACTTACAAACGTTGAATACACGTTGCATAGACTCCTCCCATAGCTCGTGTAATGAGTAAATTGTTTTATGTAAACCTTCCGATTTTAAGATCTGCACACATAAAATATAGAATGGATACACGTTGCATTGTACTCAACACATAACTTTATATGATGAATAAACGCTTCTATAATCGTATTAAGTGGATACACGTTGCTTAGACTCATCATAAAGGAAAAGAATGACCAACTTCGATAAGCATGAAAGAATGCGAACTGTTTTGTAAGCTTTTTTTAGAAACTTTGTTTTTCAAAACTTTGGTTTCGGACATATCATCCTTTAAAAACTTTGTATGTCGAAACACTGTTACTA
Organism: Melangyna quadrimaculata; assembly: GCA_949320155.1. Classification (NCBI taxonomy): domain Eukaryota; kingdom Metazoa; phylum Arthropoda; class Insecta; order Diptera; family Syrphidae; genus Melangyna; species Melangyna quadrimaculata. Next base: position 16,340,584 of record OX439486.1, read on the forward strand.
TTTAGTTGCACAGTGCCGACCCGCCTCCCATCGGTTGCACACGCGAATTAATAAATGTACAACGCAAGTGTTTAAAAAAAATATCTTCATTTAAATTTAAAAACCTACGATAAACTTAATTTTACATTTTACATTTAAACTTCTACTTATAGAATTATACTTTTAAATTTTCTAATTATTAATACAAAGCAGGACGTTTCCTTCGGACCTTGTTGCCTGTGATATCAACGGATATTCACTCAGTGCGATACAATTTGCCGAATTGACGAATTAGGATGTCGATGATGTGACGGCAGCGATACTGATCCTTCAATGACTTGCCAGGCTGAGTTTGCATTCAGTATTTATGTGATCTGGCTTTATGTATTTAACTACTTTTTTTTATTATCATTGCTTGCATGATAACCTTCTTTGTTCTTACTATCTGCATTTAATTACCTTTCTAGGAGTTACTTTTTATATACCTGGTTCTGGTTATTATATTATTTTTAATGTTTGAACGGGACTACGTGACCTTTCGCATGTAGACGATTGTCTATTGTTTGCCGCTTGATGATGATGTCTATATTATTTAGATATGACTTCCTAGAATGAATGACTGTACTTTTGTTCGACTGTTGTGAGTAAAGCGATTTATTAATTGTTTGGTCGATTCAGATTTACTTACTTTCTTTTAGTTTATAATGCTTGCTGGCATTAAGTTCCCCCTTGGCACGTAATTTGAACGTCCTCGTTCAAGCCTAATCCTTGCTTCTTTCACTTTCTTGTTGAATGATATCTCGAACTCTTCTCGTTGTAGTCGTCTTATTTCAGCTGTATTCACTGTATTCCTTTGTCTATACTTTAGGTAGTATTTCATTGTCATTACAATGATGATTGTTGCTATACTCTATTCAACAAAAATTGTCAATACAGGGAAGATAGGACGTTTGTATCTCTATCTGGTCGCATTGGCTTGCATATACCTATTTCAAGTAAAAGCTCTCATAGGGTTGCCGTACTTTGCACTATTTCTCACTGTAATTATTTCAGTTCTAAAAAGCTTGAAAACAGAAAGCTTTTTTATAAAAACCACTGAAAAAGCTCTTTTGTACTGCTTTCAATCGGTAAGGTAACTCTGTTGGAATATATTTTTTTTAAGCTCACACTTCACACAGCCAGAGTAGAAACGATTATATGATCAGTCATCAGTTTGCTTCGGGCATGCAATGAGGACGTTCATGGTTGAGTGTACGATATTTTGCAGGGCATTACAACAACAATTCCTTTACGTTGTACCCACTGTACACTGCAGTGGGTAAGAATCTTTTTTATTGGCAGTTTTCTCAATTCAGTGTGTGAGAGAATACACAGGCGCCATTGTTTTGAAAAAAAACTCGGCCATAAGCACTGTACTGACAATTTTTGTTGAACAGGGTATAGAACTGTTGATAGGATACTAGTTCCTGCGTTATTACTTATACTTGTTTGTATTTGTTGCATTAAATTCACATTCTTGAATTTCAATTCTTAATTCCTGGAGGCAATGTATGTTTCTACTTCATACTGTGTGTTTGACATAGCCTTTTAGTTATTCTTTTATTTGTTTTGTGGGATTATCATACTTGATACCGTCTATAACTATATTTTCTTCAAAGTTGATTAGGTGAGTTCTTTATGTGTAATTCCATAGACTATATGTTGACCTGATGCTAGTATTGCTCCATCTGTTATTATTTTTAAAGGATAATTATTTTCTTTAATTTTAAAAATTTTAATTTTTAATTCTTATTTAATAAGTTTACAAAACATTATTTTTCTTTGGTTAATTCACAATATCTGTTTCATAATTCTGATTTACAATTCTTCAGATTTACAAAGTTCTTATTGCATTTAGTTATTTTGGTTTCAATTAATATTTTTCCATCACCTTGATTAATACTTTTGGTGATATAAGTTTTACATTTTTGTATGATTATGGGATATTTTGTCAAAATTACAATTATATTTTCTTGTTGAAGTATCTTAAAATTAATTACATCGATTAAATCTGTTGAAGTGAAATCTTTACTTTCATTATTTAAAATCTTCATGATTTAAAACTGCTGGATTTAGTCTTCCTAATTTGGCAAAAGTTAAGGTATTTATTACGTTTTGCAATTCATAAGTTATAATTTTCAATTGTCTTGATATCATTCCATCTTTATCTGAATATACAAATTTCTTTACTAAATTAAAAAATTTTGAATTCGTTACAAATTGTTGATTATTATTTTTAATTATATCATTAATTTTACTTTCTACCATGATTTCGTCATCATGATCAGGCCTGCCTGCTATCCATTTCCATATCTTCCCGATCGCTTCTATAGCTCTTTTGTTACGATTATTAACTTGATAGTAACTTTTTAGCTGACCCAACATTGTTTTTAGAATTTCTACTTCTGCGTAATGTTTGTCTGTTTTCGGATTTCCGTCTTTAGTTTGTAATATAATTTCATTGATTTGTGTTAAAGTATGTTCTACTAATGTCAAGTTTGTGACATGAAATAGATGGTTAGTATTATTCGTGATTAAAGTTTCACCGTCTTCTATTAAGATGTATTGTTCCTTTGAGTAGTCTATAATTTCCGCGTTAATTATCATCGGAATGATGATTAGCAATATTTTTGTGATCGTCGCCATTTTGATCTGAAATTAAATTTTTAATTCTTTTTAGACTTGATTTTCAAATTGTCTTTGTGAATAATTTTCCCTGCCTTAGTCATTATTTTGTGCCCTAAGTCTCTGTCTGCTGTATGTTTTTTTATATCTTGGAAGTTTCTTATTCCTAACATTTTTTTTCTCATATACAATCTGATTTTGTTCTACTTACTTTTCCTTTCTATTTGTATTATGATTATGACATTTCTTTCTGTTTCTTGATTAAATTATCTTGAACTTCTTTATCTCTAGTTCTACTAAAGTATGTATCTACTGGTCTGTAACTTGTCGTTGAATGAATTGATTTGTTATAACATAACGCTGCTTTTAATTATAATAATAATTCGCCTATATCAAGAAGTTTATTTTCTTCTTTCATACATCTATAAATTTCTGTTAATGTTGAATGAAATCTTTCTATCTGTCCATTTGATGTACTATGATTTGCTTCTACGTAATATATTTCTATGCCTTTTCTTTCCATTAAACTTCTAAATATCGCCGATTTGAAACTAGGTTCGTTATCGCATGTTATGTGTTTTGCATTCGGATATATTTGTAATAATTCTAATATTCTATGTTTTATCTCTGATTTATCATTGATATGTTGTGTTAAACTTGCATATTTGCTGAATTTGTCGATGCATGTTAAATATTGATTGTTTTCTAAGAAAAATATATCTATATGTAGATATTCCCCTCCCTTCTCCGGAATTGTCGTCTCGACAATCTTTTCTATATGAGGCATCCTGTCGTACTTGTTTTTGTTACAAATCTCGCAATTTGTCACATTTTCTTCAAATTGATCTCTCATTTTTGGCCAATAGTATTCTTTTTCTATTTGTTTAATGTTTTCTCTAGCATTTCTATGTGCTCTGATATGGGGTTTCTTCACTATATCTATTCTATCATCTTCATTGATTATATCCTGTGCTAAATAATCACTTATTATGAATTTATTAGTAAAATGTTCCCTCTAATTCTGTATTATTCCTCGATTTTTCCATGAATTCCTACTGTTCCTGGTAAAATAATCTCTTTTATTGTTGTTCCTACGTATTCATTGTCTTTGAAGTTGATTATTAATCTTCTGTATTTTCCTTTGAATATTTCTATTAATTCACAGGAATTATAGTCCGATTCATAAAATATTATGTGTTGTTTGAATTGATTTACACATTTTTCAATTCTTTCTAACTGTTTATTTGTATTTTCACTACTTTTTGCGTTATGTTGCGTTCCTTGTAAGCTATCAAAAAAAAAAATTAATAAATTAGAGGGCACAACGGCTTATGAAGAACCAGGGCCTAGTGACTAACAACTCGCATCCATTCCTGTGAGCGCCTGTCGACAGGAATGGAAGGGAGCTACAATTTTATGCCGAATCCGAACGGCTAGACGAGAAGCACTTATTCGTGACAAGTGATACTCTTGGAGTGATACTTAATTCCTCGCAAGAGGCAGTAGCCCTGAAAAAAAAACTTTAGTTTTTTGGTGGACGAGGCTGGGAAGCGAACCCAGACCTCCACCAGCATGACAGTCGAACACACTAACCATTACGCTACGGGCTACTACTCCTTGTAAACTATCTGTTAAGTGATTTAAGTTCTGTCTACTTAAAGGCTTATAAATCATTTTAGGTCAATATTCTTCTATCAAAGCGTACCATTGCTTTGTTTTCGCATTAGGATTGCGTTCAAAGCATGAAAATGTCAAAGGCTGATGATCTGTATGTATTTCTAGATCTTTTATTCCGTATAAATAATTTTGTAAATGTTTAAGTGCTAATATAATTGCAAATAATTCTTTCTCATTTGCTGCATAACTACTCTCTGATTTGCCTAATGTTTTACTTATAAACGTGATAGGTCTACCGTCATGTGTAAAAAATTGCGTCGTCTGAAGCGTCTGTAGTAAGTACAAATTTCTTACTAAAATCAGGCTGATTTAATTCTATTTCTTTAGTTTTTCTGCTGCATCTATGGCTTCTTTATCTAACGTTATGTTAGTTTTCTTTGCTACATGATTCGAAACTTGTCCAGAATCTGACTGCAAGTACTTTGTTAAAGGCTTAGCTGTTTGAGCATAATTTTTTATGAACTTCCTGTAGTAGCCAATCATTCCTAAAAATTATCGTAATTGACGTAGAGTTTGTGGAATTGGATATTCCTGAATGGTTTTAATTTTATCATTATCTGTTTTAATTACGTTTTGTGCTACCACATAGCCTAAGAATTTAATTTCTTTTTGATAAAATGTTGATTTTTCTAGAGATATCTTCATATGTGAATCTCTTAAAACGTTTATAATTTCATACAAATGCTTTGTATGCTCTTCTTCACTATTTGAATATATAATGATGTCATCTATGTAAATATGACAGAATTTTCCTACTAAAGGACGTAATATGTCGTCCAAAGCCCTCTGAAATATGCCAGGTGCGTTTTTTTAGACCAAATGGCATTCTAATATACTCATATTTTCCATTATTAACCGAAAATGATGTCTTTTCTATATCTGATTTTTTCATTTTGATTTGATGAAAGCCGCTTTCTAAATCTATGCTTGAAAAGTACCTTGCCTTTTAGTCTAGGAAAGATAGGAAATTTAATATGGGCAACCGGGGACAAATTAATTCATGAAATTTTAATGCTAGTATCGACGCAGAATTTTATGCTCAACGACTTATCCAAAGTCCTCAAAAATTCCTGAATTGACCTTTTGTGTAGACGCATTTTCAGAGGTGGAGAGGGGAGGGAGGCAAGAGTTTGTAAAGCTGAAAAATTTGTTGTAATACAATCTAATCATATGACACATGTTTTTATGGTGCTTTTCAACGTTGATTCTAAAGAGACCAAAACTGAAAATATACGTGTATGCTGTGGAAAGTTAATATCAGTTTTATGGAATGATCACATTTTTTAAAGTACAACAAGTAATATATTACCAAAAACCATTTTAAAATAATGGTATTTTAATGAAATTTGGTATCAATGTTTAATTTGGCATGCTTACCAAGATTCAAAAGAGTTCCCAAAAATATCTATGGTTAAAGGGTGTTTTTTTTGACGGAGAGATGCAAGTGAGTGATTATTACCAATTTTTGACTTCCGACTTCGTTGCTACCTTTCTTTGGTACTACCCATACCGGACTGTTATAAGCACTTTTACAAGGCTTTATTACTTCATCTTTTATCATTTTTTCTATCTCTTCGTTAATAAAATCGTTAGCACTATGAGGATAAGGATACTGTTTTGTCCAAATTGCCCTCTCATCTACTGTATTCATTTCAGCTAATATATCTGTTCTAAAAGGTAAATTTAAGTTCACTTTCCTATGTTCGCTTTTAATATAATTTGTTACCTTTTCCTTGAGTTTCTCTAAATTTTCTTGTAAAATGTGATTCAAATTCGCGTTTTTATTAAAATATTACGTTCAGTATTATTTCCAACTGTAATCGTATTATTATCGTAATTAATTTTAGCGTTAATTTGTTTCAAGAAATTATTACCTAAGAGTATGTCGTACTCTTATTATTTGAATTCATAAATTCGCGTTATTCTACCGAATATTTCAATTTCGTAAAAACTATCTATAAGGCCTAGTTCACACGAGATTAAACCGAATATTTTTTAGCTGTAAACATCCGAACAAATGAGCAGTGGTGCATACATTTACATATAACTGTAAAGTTCGGATGTGTACAGCTTAAAAACGTGCGGTGTAATCTCGTGTGAACTAGGTCTTATTGTCCTTCCATTCACTGTGACTGCCTTCTTCTTTATGACTAAATCTTGTTTCGTTTGTAAGACGTCTGGCATACAATAATTGCTTGTTGCGCCTGTGTCTATAAGTATTCGTATCTTTTTATCACGAACTACCCTTCGTAAGCATGATAGTCCGTCGCAATTCCTAAAAAATGCTCGTCATTCTCGTTAATTTTGTTTATCCTTCCTGCCTTCTGTGCCGTACGCTGCGAAGAATGCTGTGTAGAATGTTCCCTTTCTCGTTTGAAAACAGTTCTGGGCTGGTTATTGTACGTATTGTATGTCATTGGTTTCCATCTGCCAGTATTCGTGTGATTTTGTTGATTATTCTGGGGTGGAATCGGCTAAGGTGATTTGTGATAAATGATAGTCATTATCAACAAATTCCATCTGCGTAAGGTGACAATCACACTTTAGTGATTAATTTCTGTGACAGCTATTTAACTATCACTTTCATACAAATCTCTCTATATGAATCTTTATAACTGCCTCTTCAAGTCAAAAATTTGTTGAAATACATTTTTGTTCAATCAATGGACAAATATTTTTATTTCTAAAATGAATTTATGAAGATTTGTTTGTAAATTTAATTTACAGGAACTAAGCCAGTAAATTATTCTGCTCACAGGAATGTAGCCAACAAATTTCTGCGCCCAGGTCCATACCAAATATTCTAAAGAGCATTTCAGAGAACAATTGCAAATATCAACTAGATATTATGATTTTAATAATATAAAAAATTAATATTGGAAAAAAGCAGATATTCAAAGCAAGGGTTTCCTAAAATCCACCGAAAAACACCGGCGATGGTGTGTGTTAAACGCTTGGAATCGAAACTCACTGATATTTCAGATTATTTGCACTCCAACGAATGCACAATTTTAAATGGTTTACTTGCAATTATTCACTGGATTTGGTAATTTAAGCACTCTTGAATATTTTTTGTTCTTTTAATTAAACTCTGCGACCGCGGCAAAGAAAATCTTCAACTATTGACTTCTGAGAAATGTCAAATTTTTCTAGTATGTGTGCGATTCTCCCAAAGTGATGCCAAATTACGTACATTTTTTTGTGATCACCTTACAAAGATGGTAAATCAAATCTTATCACATTTGATTGTCACAAATGTGATGAACACAAATCACGTTACGCGATTCCACCCCTGATTATTTTGGGCGTTAGCTGGTCTTGAGTTTGTATTTTGTCTTTGTTCATAATTATTTCTCTGAGTATTAGTATTTTGCATTGGAATGCTCTGTGTACTCATTGCAGAAAAATTATTTCTGTCCTGTTAGTACCGATGAGGTATGTTTTCATGATGAAATAAGTTTGAATTGCTATTCAACTGACGATTTCGCTTCGGAAATCTCAGTGTCTCTTGTTGTCGACCATTTTGTCGGTCTTCATTAAACCTCAAAGCGAATAATGCTCTTGTTTTATTGCTTTCTAATTCCTGAGCTTTTGCTAGTGCATTAGGTAAGTTTTCAGGACTGATACTAAATAAGATGTTAATTAATTGACCGTTTAGGCCTGAAATGAAAATCCTTAAGGCGTCTCTTCTATGTTTGTGACAATTGTATAATTGTTTTATTTATCAGAATAGTTAATTTTTCGTTCACAATGTTGTAATAATCTATCAAACTGTGTCTATTACGTGAATTGGTCTTTGATCTGAATATGCAAAGTCTAGACGACTAATTATTGCATTATAATTCAAAACTGTGCCATGATTCGTAAGAATATCATTGGCGTGATCTATAATTTTATTTCTCAGTATGACTAATGCTGAAAAATAGTGAATACAACCTCTTTTGTATGTACTTATGGTTATGGCATGATTTGCCGCTTGTCGCCATGAGACGTATTTTTGTGTTTCACCTGTGAATAATGGGATTGATTTTATAACATCTAAAGTCATGCTATCTTCTATGGTTGGGTCGATTCCTTGCATTTTATACTCAGTTACTTTACTAGTAGAACTTAAAGCGTTTAATCTAGCTGTTAAGTCAGCTATTTTATCATTTAAAGCTTCCATATCGGAATCTTTAATTTGTCTACTTGACGTACTTTGGATAGAAGGAAGTCTGATTTGACTTAATAAATTGAAATCTTCTAATTCAATATCTTCACTAGTTTTACTTAATCTTCTTTCGATTGCACCTTTATAATTCGTGAATTTATTCATTTAGTAATTATTTTTATTGATTTGACTCATATTCTTATAATTTATCGATTTAATATAAAATAATTCTTACTATAATTATTGTTGATTGATGATATGGTCTTCTTGTAGCTTCATGATGTAGCTGGAACGTTCCTCGATGCTCTTTCACTTCTTTTAAGTTAGAACTTATATATATCGTTCTTTTTCAAGAATATTGCTATTTTTTCCAAGCAATTATTCTTCACTTCGCGATAGTTTAAATCTAGTCTTTTTTTATAGGACTGTTCATTCGATTTGCAGCTATATATTTTGGCAAGATCACCTCACTTTTCCTGTTAATTTTTTTTTTTTTTTATTTTCACGGCACTATTTTTACGTTGTGAGGGATCCCGGTTGAGCCCCCTATTACTAAATGTACAACGCATGTGTTTAAAAAAAATATCTTTGTTTAAATTTAAAAACCTACGATAAACTTAATTTTACACTTTACATTTAAATTTCTACTTAAAGAATTATACTTTTTAATTTTCTAATTATTAATACAAAGCAGGACGTTTCCTTCGGACCTTGTTGCCTGTGATATCAACGGATATTCACTCAGTGCTATACAATTTGCCGAATTATTATGTCGACGATGTGACGGTAGCGATACTGATCCTTCAATGACCTGCCATGCTGAGTTTGCATTCAGTATTTATGTGATCTGGCTGCATATATTTAATTACTTCTTTTATTATCATTGCTTGCAGGATAACCTTCTTTGTTCTTACTATCTGTATTTAATTACCTTTCTAGGAGTTACTTTCTGATAAACCTGGTTTTAGTTCTGGTTATTATATTATTTTTAATGTTTGAACGGGCCTGCGTGACCTTTCTCATGTAGACGATTGTCTATTGTTTGCCGCTTGATGATGATGTCTATATTATTTAGATATTATTTATTACCAGACGTCCTCTTTTTGAGCAAAAAATATCCGTCCTCTTTCTTTTTGGGAAATTTTGAATTTTGTCCTCTTTTCTATTTTGTTTTCAAACGTATTTTTATTTTTTTTTTACAATTTTGTTCCTTGCGAAATAAACATAAGTCGTACAGTTTATTATTGGATTTTACAAAATCCATATTTCTTTGGCAATCTATGTATTACGAAAATCTGCGAAATGTTTTCTTTAAAACTGTTTCAAATAGTACATAACATAACATAAATCAATGAAAAATTAATGGTTAAATTTGTTCAAGTTGGTTGAGTTAACGAAGCTGGCATATCGTAGACTGGTCGGTTATATTTTTACTCCGTCATTGCCATAATGATTTTTTTTTTTTTTTTTTATTCAGTTTATCCACCATTGATATGATAGAGAAATCAGGAATTCGTTTTAGATTACAGAAAAAGTACGAAAATTTCTTCTTGCATGCGGTTTTAACGATTTATATTAAAGTTCATAACAATAATAAGCCAACTGATTGTAAAAAAAACTGCGTATCATATTATCCCCGAAAAGTTCAAATTACGGAAATAGGTCTTTATCTTTTTTGAAAACTTTGCCTTATTTTTGTGTTATTTCCATATCAAGGTATCCCATTATTGGTACTCGTATTATGAAAATTTTCGAAACTATTGCGATGTTTGTATATCTTAACAAAAAAGTGCATTTCTTCAAATAAATATTTTGTGAGGTAACTTAAAACAAAAATAATATAACTTGACCAATTTTATAAGCGAAAAATTTAATTTTCCCTGGCGTCCTCTTTTTGAGGGTTAAAGATCTGGTCACCCTATTTAGATATGACTTCCTGGAATGAATGACTGTAATTTTGTTCGACAGTTGTGAGTGAAGCGATTTATTATTATTATTATTATTGTTTGGTCGATTCGGATTTACTTTCTTTTAGTTTATAATGCTTGCTGGCATTAACTCGCGTTTGTGATAGGTCTATATGGAAGGAATAAGTCCCCTTAATAACGTCCATCTCTGTTTATAATATTCGTGTTGTCTTTCTAGTTCAGTTTAAATTGCAATAACAACATACAAACAACTAATAAGACAACTGAATAAAAGAAAGCACTGCGAGTGGTATTCCTTCCTCCCCCCATCACCTTCGCAGTCAAATTGACTAGATCATTGCAAGCATTGTGTATGGTATTGCTCCCGCAAAGTGTTTGCATTGATCAAGTAGGTTATGACGTCAGATAGATAGTAGTTTGTTTTATCTAGTTAACCAGGGGCGGTTCAATTCAAGTTGTCACTCAGCCATAACACTAGTGGCATATTGTTTTGAAAAGTTCAAATTGGGACCTTCTTAGGTAATTGTCTGACTTGCGTTTTAGCTTTATAATCGTAATGTTAGGGAAAATTATTATCTCGAATTTTTTTTGCACGAATCCTTAACTTGCCCTATACTACGTGTATCGCAAGTAAAAAGATAATAGACCAGAAAAATATTACAAAATTGCACTAATAATAATAATAACAACAACTAATAATATTAAATAAATAAAATTAAAAAAAGAAAAGAATTTAGAAGAAAAGAATTAAGAAAAATAAAAAAAAAAACATGGATACAAATATGTTGTTGTTATTGATTTCAATTAGTCTGCCGAATATGGTGGTGGATAATAATAAGTTGTTGTAATATTCGTGGGTTGTCTTGATCCCGGTGGAAATGGTGGTAGTAGTAGTTGTCGTGGTGCAACATCAGGATGATCGCCATAAGTTCCATTTCTCCAACCTTCCACTTCCTCCATCTATAGGATTTCCCCCCGTCGATTCGCATGGATATTTAAATCCGGATGACCCCTAACATAGTAATTTTAAATCACGTTAAAAAAATGTATGAATTTAATTAAACAAAATAAATTAATTAAAATGATTTTAAACTTTTGACTCACTTTAAATGCATTTCGGAATACATACCTTCATTCCATCATCGGCAAACACGACTATATCCAAAGTAAGTCATCATCATTTTGAAATGTATTTATTTATTTTGTATTGTGTTGCACCAATAACATACACTATTAATTTATAGCTACGTTAAAGTTGTTAGGTACGCAAGCCAGCTTGTACGATCCAGTCCTTATTTTAAAGAGGGAACAATAATAAAATTGAAATAGGAAAAAATTGTAATTCAAATTTTAAAGGGTTTTTTGTGTAATAACAAACTTGCATCTAACAAACTTGTAAAAACAACAACAATGGAATTAAAGATATTTGACCTTTGACGGCTGCCAGACCGTTCTTCAGATTCCTTTTTAGTGGTGCATACAATTTTAGTGGTGCTTAGTTTATATTACCCAATTTGTTTTAATTTATAAACTATTGCGGCCAACTGGAATCGAACCTAGACTTAGCTGCCTCAGAAGCATTTGCATTGTAGGTCAGCATAACCACAATGTTACAGGTGTAACGAAAGTGTTGCACTATTTTAACATTTTATTTTGTTGTTACAATATTACTTTTTTTCATTTTGATTGCACTTTTTGCCATAAAATATTATAGTCAACATTTTTCTGTTTTGAATTTTTGTTCAAGTATAACTTGCAACAATTTTCTTATCGGTGGGTTTTATTTCACATTACACCGATAGAAACTACGTATATATCTAGTGTTGAAGTGAGTTTGAACTACGCTTCTACACATTTGTACCTGCTTCGAGTTGACATTGGCTTGGTTGAACTCGATTAAACTGGCTGAGTGCAATCGAGCCGAAATCTTGTTACCCATATCAGCTCCAACTCGATCGCTCAAATTCTGCATAATAAAGACTATGCAAGAAATGTCCTCGTTAGTTTGAAAAAAACTCTGACGTTTCTATTAAAAATAAATGGCTTAGTTTAAAAGCTATCCCCCGTCTTTATTAGATTTCCTAGTTAGTTAAGGCCAGTCTAGTTAAAAACTAGACCTGACACGGTTATCTTGTTTGACAGTAGTGGTATCTTAGTTTCAAATCTCATTTTTTTGTCATTTTGGTATTAAAAAAACCGACAAAAATAAGATTTCAAACTAGGATTACACTTTTTGCATACACCAGCAGCCAGTTTAGGTATTAACAATTTTAAATTTTATAATATGTAGAAATATGCTTTTTTTAATTAAATGAAATTTAACTTTAGTCAAGGTGATGACAACTGCTACCAAGTTTTGACAACTGCAGAAAAACCACGAAAAATATTTATTTACATGTTTTGAATTTGTTACAGTTTTTTTGCTTTTGTAACGTTTTTTTCTAAAAATTTGTTGCACTTTCATGAAGGCCTGCGGCAACGCTGCTGTAGGTACATTGCACCACTGAAATCACGTGATCATACCCATCTGGTGAAGGTTTTTTTTGTTTATCAATTGCATTTAACACAAAACCTAGCATTTTTAGTACAGAAAAAAAAATTAAATAAAAATATAGGTACTAACAATGTTCTAAATTATTTGTAAATAACATTTTTATAAAATGAATCTACCGGAATAAAATTTTTATTATACAGGGTGTCCTTTAATTCGTAAATAGTATTTTATGGCATGATTTTGGGGTATATTCTAAGAAAGAAATCGATCCACAGTGAGGGCCTATCTCCAATTTTGATATCATTAAACAGAGATTTAAGAAACGCTTTACTTTGGTGTACCCTGACCCATGTTAATTCTAATTGCGCTGTTAGTATTTATGATAGAAACTTCGTTTAGGTCCCTTAATTATGAATACCCTTAAAGTGATAAACACAGCACGAGCGATTAGGTAGGTTGGAGGGGATTTGAAAGGAGAAACCGATGTACATTGGTTTTGAATGTCTGTAGATCACAATGGGAGGGGAAGATAGCGCTGGGTAGAGCATTCCACATTCGTGTAGTGCGACTAAAGAAAGAATCTCTGTACTTAACTGTACGTCCGAAGTTGGGCTCAAGGGTAAACTGATGGGCATTCCTAGAAGCGCGAGTATGACGGTTGAATTGTTTAAGGGGAGGAATGCAACTGGCTATTTCGCTAGAGCAATTTTTGTTAAAATAACGGTAAAATAACGAAAGGCATGAAACATTTCGACGGTGCTCCAGAGATGTAAACGTTTCCGTTATAGTTCTTTCACCTATCATTTTAAGAGCTCTCTTTTGAATTCTATCCAATAGACTCAAGTGGGTTATTGGAGCACCTGCCCAAATATGGGAGTTGTACTCAAGTTTTGGACGAATAAAGGCTTTGTAGATCACAGCCAGATCGGAGGGGGAGAAAAATTTCTTGTATCGACGGAGAAAACCTAAACACCTAGCAGCATTTTTGGCGATGTCAAATATGTGGTCGTTCCACAAAAGGTGGTCTGTGACACACATACCGAGGACTGAAAGCTGTTCAGTTTCCTCTATGCAAGTGCCGCTCATGGATAGCAGCATTGGGGGTGGGTTCCGCTTTAACGACAGGAGACAGCATTGAGTTTTAGAAGCATTAAATTCTACACGGTTTTTTATTCCCCAGTGGACAATACTGTCAAGATCAGAATTTAATGAGCTTATCATACGCTGCCGTTCAAGTTCCACATCCGAAGGACATGGATGTGAATCAAGAAACGAATATGAAAAGCTGAGGGTACTGTCGTCAGCAAAACAGTTTAATGGATTAGAAGTTTCAGATAAGAGATCGTTTATGAATATTAGGAAGAGAGGCGGAGACAAAACACAGCCCTGGGGCACACCAGCATTTATATTGTGGATTTCAGATTTGAAGCCGTCCAATACAACTTGTATTGAGCGGTCAGAAAGGTAATTTCTAATCCAACGAAGAAGAGATTCATCGATACCAAATGCACGCATTTTCGATAAGAGAGCTTGATGCCAAACTCTATCAAATGCTTTTGAAATATCAAGCGTAATAATCTTACTTTCTCCAAAACGATGTAAAGATTTGTGCCACTGTTCGGTGAGATATACCATCAGCTCACCAGTGGACCTATTGCTACGAAAGCCGTACTGCCGGTCATTAAGAAGCTTTCGTTCTTCGAGATATTTCTTTAGCTGAAAATTTATCAGCGTTTCCATGACCTTGGAAAGAAGGGACGTAAGCGCAATTGGTCGATAGTTGGAGGGGGAAGAAGACACGCCTTTTTTAGGGACAGGCTGGACAAATGCTGTTTTCCATCCACTCGGAAAGAGACCAGTAGAGTAGGACAGATGGAAAAGCTTACGCAGTGGTTTTGCCAGCGTTGAAGAACACCTCTTCAGAACAATGGGAGGGATACTATCCGGGCCAGCGGATTTGTGAACGTCGAGATCTTTTAGAACTCTAGCAACTGCACGTGTGCGAAAGAAGATTTGTCCCATAAAATCATTTACGCTCTCAAGTACAGGAGGAGTCATAACACTTTCTGGCAGCGTCGAATTAACAGCAAACTGTGCTGCAAGCAAATTGGCTTTATCTTGCGAGCTGACAAAAGGAGTATCATTGAAGACGAGCGTTGGAACCGAGGACGAGGTGGTGTTTCGTATGTTTTTTACAAATGACCAAAAATTTTTACTACCTTTGGGACATTGTAGTATTTTTTGCCGTAACTTTTGATCATGTAAAAATTTGGTTCGTCGAATATGAACGTTACAGGTCTTTCTAGCTTGTTGAAACTTTTTCCGGTTTTCCTCAGTAGGGTTGGCTTTATAACAACGGAAGCTTACTTCTCTGATCCTGATAACCTCTTTACAGCTCGAATCAAACCATGAGTTTTCTTTGGGTTTGTTAGATTTTACCCTATTCGGGATAAAATGTCTCATTCCACAATGAATTAAATTTGTGATCATATCTGTACTGGCATCTACGTCACTATCGAGGAAGCATAGTGGCCAGTTAAAGCTCCTGAAAAAATCATTGAGACCGTCCCAGTTGACGGTTCTCTTGGGAGTTTTTTCTCTAACTGGATTTTGTTGGCATGAGAAATTAGCAGATATGACACAATGGTCTGATGTGCCTAGAGGCGATAATATACTAATAGTGTATTTATCAGGGTCAGAGGTAAGGAACAAGTCTAGAGTGTTAGCGGATTGACCTGCAACGTCAGGAATCCGAGTAGGCTCGTCAACAAGCTGAGTTAAGTTGTTTAACTCAGCAAAAATCTCGGCGTACCTTCCTTCGGGTGTTGTCTGACCCGAATAGCGTAGCCACGAAGAATTATGTACATTGAAATCGTAACAACGATTTCACTGTGCGGAAAATGGGAAATAATTCTCTGGATGGAGTCAGATAGTGCATCGAGTTCATTGGAAGTCGAATTACCATCCAAACTAGGACTACGATAAACAAAACAAGTATGGATGATGCGCTTATGGATGGTGAATTTAAACCACATGAAATTAAAGTAGGTATTCAAACAAGACCCATATTGTGGTTGAAGCTGATAAGCAACATCGTTTCGAGCATACACGGCGAGACCATGATGAGAAAAAAATAAAGGCACTAAGCTATAACCATGTAGGCTGAATTCCGAGTGATCGGTATTTTCCCCTACCTGCGTTTCACTAAGTGCCAAAACAGCTGGACTGTTTTTCACAGTATGGACATATGCAGCACAAAAATTCTGCCTAAGTCCCCGAATGTTGCTGTAGTCAACCCTAAATTCACCCCCCATTACGAAAAAACAGACACATGAAACCAAATCAGACAGTTAACTATGCTGTTATCAATTTTGGGCCCCAAAAAACTTCCCAGTACAAATGCTACTAGTGTTATGCCTAAATAGCAAATGCACTGATCCGCCCCTGGATACACAAAATCAATAACAACAATTTATCTGATATGCTTTGGCTCAATCAATTATAAGCATTGTATGGTATGATACATACACACACTGCATATAATGACTAAACCAAAGCACTGTGAGTGATGTGGGAACGAGAGATAGGAATTTACCGCTGTGTTATGGATCGTTGTAATTTAGCATCATCTTCTTTGATGCATGGGTGCACTTTTTGTTGTTTCTTTTATGCACTGGCACTGGCACTTGAACTTTGATTTGGGTATTTTTTTTTTAGGGAATATGGGCTATTGATTTTTGTATTGTTTCACGCGGCGCTACTTGAAGTTACATTTTTTGTTGTTGTTTTGCACTAGTACTGTGGCACTTGCACTTTTTTTTTTTGTTTCTTATATGGGACTATTGTAATGTTTAATTAGTGTAGACAATTATTAAGAACTGGGGATATTTAATTATGTAAATCACCACTCCCGCACACGTCCACTCACAGTGGATTGCAGATCGGAACTCGGAACCTTGTTTTTAGAAGAAACACCAGCCTTCACAATTGTCTAAATTTTAAGATATCCAATTTCTAGCTAATTTTCTGAATTTGGAATCGATTTTTTCCATAAAACGCGTTATAAACATAACATTTTACTATTTTTTTTTTGAATAAACGCAACAATAATGCCGAAAAACCCATAGATTTTATGATAACCGGAATACCCGTGCGAAAATTTCGCACATTCAATAAGGCTTTAAATTTTCAAATAGAATGTTTGAACAAAATAAATAAATTCTTTTTATTATTGATATGAACATATTAGAAGAATTTAATTTAAATATTATAGATATGCATTTAAGTGATCATAATATTTTTTCTAATAAAATTTGATGCCATACAAAACAACAATAGTTAACATTTCAAGAAAAAGAACGCACCACTGTCATTTTGCCGAGCTAGAGGAAAGTGTTTAGTGATTTCAAAACGTTGAAAAAGTGAAAACACTAAATAAAAAAGTGAAATAAAAGTTAACATAGTGAATATTTGCAATACTTTATTTAAAAAAATATGCGTTAAATCGTTTTAAAAACACCTATAATACGGAGTTTACAATTTTTGCATCTCACGGGCTGATGATGTTTTTACAGGGTTTAACGCAACACCACATATGTTATATTTTTTTGTTTCAATGAAATATTGCATGTATTCACTATATTTACATTTATTTCACTTTTTAATTTAGTTTAATAAGCTTATTTACTATTAAACTTAAATCTCAAAAACACAGCTAAAAATTCTTTTGGGGGCCCCAGCATTTAGCTACCTCACTACATTACGACCCTGTGTGAATGCATTTGTGTTTGTGTAACTCACACTATATTGAAAAAAACCTCACTTTTTCCTCGATATGCCCGTTCCTCTATTTCTTGTTCTAAGATTTTAAATTAAAGAATTAATAAATATGTTTCTTTCATTCATGCAATCTAGGGATACCTAATAAATGCATTCGGCTTTTTATAATGAGAAAAAAGATTACCTACAAACATCAGACCACACTCACTCAATGTGCAAGCGAAAAAAGAGGATTATACCTTACAAAAGTAATAAATATATTTCTTTCATTCAGGCATGGTGTTACTAAAGAATGTTTCTTCTCCACTCACTCAAGGTGCACCAAAAAAAAAGAGAATTTTAAATTACAGAAGTAATACATATTTTTCTCTTTCACTCATTCAATGGGTTAAAAGTGAGGTAGTTTTTATGCCAAACTTTTCATTTATTGAATTATTTGAAATTTCCAAAATTTATAGAAAATAGTGTGGTATAACATAAAGTTTTTGTGCAATGTCATGAGTATGTGTAAATTCCTATTCAGTGACACCTATTTCAGTGGATTTGACTATTTTATAAATGAGAAAAAAGGAGTTTGACAACAGAAATAATGTATATGATTTGGAAAACCAACGGCAAGTAAAATTTTAAAAAATGTTTTTTTTTGCTTAAAGCTCGAAAGGTTATGAATAAAAAATAATATGTGTGGTTATCGATAATTTTTATTTTATGTGTATGTACCTAAACTAAAACAGTTATAACAGGTGGTTATTAGAGTCCTCTTTGGTTTTGTATACATATTAGAGCCCGTTTTCGTATTCCACTGATATTGAAATTAATGATACCAGCTACTGCCTCACTTCTGAGGACGCTTCGAGCATGCGCTCTTCTAATTCACTTTAAGTTGCTGTTTTGGTTGAATAAAAGATTTATTTCATTCTTTCACATTCAAAAACTTCCAAAATTGTAGGGTCAGGAGATATTGCAGGCAATTAAACTGCTCTAATTTGTTCATATCCAACGATTACCGCTTACTTACTCTTCATCTTGTCAATTTTTAACCTCTCGAGCAAAGTGGGCTGAAGTACCATCAAGTTAAAAAAAAGATGAAGCTAGTTGAACCCATGGAATGTCTCATGGAATGTTCTGATTAATCATTTTGCATTAACTGCAGATAGTTTGTAGAATTCAACTTAAATGGCTACTAAAATTAGCATGTACTCAAACCAAGGAATGTCAAAGTGCACCCGTTATAACTGTTTTAGTAAAAAACATAAATAAAAAATTATCTTAAACCACACAAATAATTTTAATTCATAGAAAAACATTTTTTTTTATTGAATTTTTGAACAACAACAACAACTTTTAGGCGTTACCACCAATTGTTTCGCTGGAGATATAGCTATTTCGTGGTTTGCCACTTTTGCACTCATCAGTCTCCTTTTTGTGGTGCTGAGCTTTAATCCAATTTTGTTTGAAAAACTTTGTATGCACACCATAGGATTCGAACCCACGCATATCAGGTTTGCTCAGTCTTAGCAGTCGTGTGCACTACGCACTCCACCGCTTTAGACCACTGACGTCACAGGTCGAGATGTGTTATTTGTTTATCAAATGCATTTGGAGCATCAGCATTTTGATAAGCGCTTTTAAGTATGCTGTCTTGTTCCGCCTCCATTTTTCTCCATACCTTATTTCGATAGACTACAATTCGCAGTACGTATCAAAGGGGGAGAGGTTAGAAGATCGGTAACGAACCAGACTATTAAGTTATTATTGTACTATTCGTACTAGAATGTCAGCTTATTAGGCTTGACCATTCTTTATTCCATCAATTTCATTGAATTTTTGAAAAACAACAACAACTTAAAGGCGCTACCACCAATTGTTTTGCTGGAGATATAACTATTTCGTGCTTTGCCACTTTTGCACTCATCAGTCTCCTTTTTGCTTTTTGTGGTGCTGAGCTTAAACCAAATTTTATTTGAAAAACTTTTTATGCACACCATAGGATTCGAACCCACGCATATCAGATTTGCTCAGTCTCAGTTCTTTTTTTAATTTTACCTGCCGTCTTAACGTGCTGAAAAGGTTTTCTTACAAATTCAATAAACCGTTTGTTTACTACAGATTTATAAAGGAGCTTTAAAATGTCATTTATCTGGAATATCTCGAGATCGAAATGAGATATTCACTTCAGAATAATTTTATTTTACACATAATTACACAATACTAAATGGGTAAATATTAAAAAAAAATTCAACAGACACTTTTTTTAAACTAAGAAAAACAGTTGAAAAATAATTTTCGTCTCAAATATTTCAAGAATAAAAAATGATTCCGAATCCAGTCTATTTTTTTTTTTACATATAATGACGAAGTCAACAACTGGTAATTTAAAAAAAAAATTCAATAGACAGTTTTTTTTACAGCAAAAAAACTATTTGAAATTCTTAACAAATGTTTTTTAACTCAAGTATTTTGAAAAAAAAAACAACAATGATATCGATTTCAAATTCTTACCAAAAATGTATACCTATACCATCTAAATGTTGTGTAATTTTGAGATTTTTAAAACCACCTTTAAAAAGCTAAAAATCAAAATGATAGATAGATGGATAGATAAAAGATAAAAAATTTTATTTTTCACAAAGTTTTGTACAAATGGTTGGATTTCATTATAATATAATAAAATAAAATGACAATAACTTTTTAAGTTGCCTGTCAGGTTAAAGTGTTGACTATAATACATTTATTTAAGCTTAGCTATGGATTTGTTTTTTGTTTTTAAATCATTTATGATTAGATTTCGATGTCTTAGGGCGTTTTTTAAGAAATTGTAAAGTTGCGTATAACTTTGTCCGTTGAGAATTTCGAGCAACTGGTCACGGTTAAGGCTTTCACTTCCAGGGAACTGTCTTCTGTATGTGGTATGTATTTTCAGTAGCATCAAGGTTACAGATCGTACAAATGCCAACCGAATCTCTTCTAAATGCTCTTGCATTGAGATTAAGCAATCCGCACCTAGCCTTTAACACCTACTTATCATCTCGCGTGAGTTTGAGTTACTGTCTTCGAAGTAGTTTGGCACCTCGGCAAAGTTCAGGTTACAATACTCATCGTGGAAGCATGATTGAAGAGCTCTGTTTGTGTGTTCTACCTAGTGTTTTTCCATGAGTTTTGTGCAAGTTTCTGTATGCAATGCTTTCCACTGAGACTTTGTAGACCAGTTAAACTCGATGTTGACTTTATTGAAGAGTTCTGACCATTCATTAGCACAGTAAATTTGCTTTCTCACAATGACATCTGAAAGTTGTCTCGGCAATTTGCTTAAGGGAAGGGTGCTTACTCTTTGGATGTATTTGAAATGGAGTTCAAGTGTTGAAAGGAAGGCTTTTGGAAGTCCTGTTTCTAGATGGAGTACGTAGTTTGGTGTGTTACTAGGTAAGGAGAAACATCTTTTAAGGAAAAACCGTTGCAATTTTTCTACTTCGTTATTCTCGGAATATCCCCAAACTTGAGCACAGTAGTTCATTACTGATTTTGAAGCAGCTTCATATATCTTATACTTAGATGAGTGTTGTATGTTTTTGTTTCTGATGAAGTTTGACCAGGTAGCACTTATTGAATTTTTTGACATTTCAAGTCTCTGCGTAAGATGCTCTGTCCACGACATATTGTAAGTCAGAGTAACTCCTAGGTACTTATATTTGTTTGATATTTTGATTTCATCGCAGTTAAAAGTCCATTTTTCCTCAGCTGCCCGGCGTCCACCGTTTCGAAAAATTACTATATCTGATTTTCCTAAGTTCACAAGCAGATTCCATTTTGTACCATAATTTGCGAAGCTATTTATCATTGCTTGCAAGGAAGCGGGATTGTCGGATAGTAGCACAATATCGTCTGCATAAAGTAAGACTTTTATTGATATATCTTCAACAGTTACTCTTTCTGGTAGATCAGAGTCGAGATCATTCAAAAACAGGATAAATAGCAGAGCACTGAGAACGCATCCCTCTTTAACACCTTGATTGATAGGTAAGAAGTCACTGATATATGATCCATTCCATACTGTTGCTATGTTGTTGTGATAGAGAGCCTTTAGGATTGCAAGCATTTTTGTGGATATTCCCAATAGTGTTTATTTGTGGAACAAAGCATCTCTGTTTATGTTGTCAAACGCAGCTTTCAAATCTATGAATCTATGAAAAACGCTTACATTTTCTTTCTGTTGTTGAGTTGTAGCTTTATAAGGCAAGAGAGATTGAAAATTTGGTCCAAAGCTGAGTAGTTTTGTCTGTATGCAGCTTGGAATTCCTTCAAAATTTGGATTTCTTCGACCCATCGATTAAGGCGGTTTAAAAGAACAGTTGTGAACAGCTTGTTTATAGTGTTCATAAAAGACAGACCGTGGTAGTGTGCTACATTGCTGGGGTTCCCTTTCTTTAAAAGAGGAAATATTATAGATTTTTTGAATGAGTCGGGAATTGCTCCTGTACTAAAGACATCGCAAAAAAGTCTGTGGATTTCTTTGATTAGGTTAGGCGGCGCATTTTTATAAATCTCGAAAGGAATAAGTAGGAATGGAGGTGACTGGCGGTGGGAACCAAAATTAACATGGCGTTATATGGGAATAAGTGGGTGGAGGTGGGCACGCCCCTTTTCTGTTGTTTTTTGTGTGCACGTGTGTATGCGTCATGGGAGCTGGGGCGGGGGGCTTGGGGGTGATGGTGAGGCTTGGGAGTGTATTTAATTAGAAAAAAACAATGATTTGAGAACCTTTGGGGATTGAACCAAGAACCTTTGGATTGCCGTCGGGTGACAGTTCCAATAGGCCATTGGAGCTTATAGAAGTTGAGGTGTTAAATGTGTATTTAAATAGCATTTAAAATCGTACAAATGTGTTTTGTTGGAATGGTTTGTGGATAAGGTGATTAAGTGTTGGGTGGAAAGCTTGGAAATCATATAAAAATATAATTTAAAAGCTAATTAAGTGTCGGGTGGAAAACTTTGAAATCATATAAGAATATAATTTAAAAGCTAATTAAGTGTTGGGTGGAAAACTTCGAAACACTACATAATGTGGTATGTTGAAATGGTTTGTGGATAAGATTGTAAAGTGGTGGTTGGTAAACTTCGAAATCATATAAAAATATAATCTAAAACCGTACGAAGCTATATGGTATGTTAATATGACTAAGCTAATTGAAGTCTATAAGTGTCAATCAATCAAAAAAAAAAAAAAAATCAAATTCCACTGAGCCATTAGGTTATTCAATGAATCTGAATGAGAAAGAAGAACAAATTTTTATTTTAAACAAACGAAAAAAAAAAATATACAGAATTGTTTGAAGATTTGAACTGACACCTCTGGCTTATAGTCTGAGTGACAATTCCACCGAGCCATCGTTGCTCTTAGCAACATACATGCTAAAAATGTATTTATGCGTTTTTATTTTTTGTGGTTTGTTTTGTTTTTAATGCAAGTATACCATCTAATGTTGGTTTGAAAAATTATTGTATGATTTTGTTTGATTATGACGGTAAGAGTAAAAATGATGACGTTGGTATTTGTATCTTGGCACGTGAGGGTAGTTCAGGTCATCTACTTATGCATTGCAACAAAAGCTTTTGACTGCCAGTAACCTGAAAAAAGTATTTTGATTTCATATTATCCAAAGAACTAAATGCTTACGATGATAAACGCATTCCATGAAAAAAAAAAAAAACATGAAGCCTTATAACCAAAGATAATTTACTTAAACAATTTGATTCAAATTACTTTATAAGGTTACTGACGGTTAGAAGCTCCTGTTTCATTGCAATAGTAGATGAAAGAAATGCAGTGCGTTTTCAATTGCTTTTCGTTCGAAGTCAATATACATATATGCTCAAAAATCGAATAAAAGCCCGAAACATTTTACTATATTAAGTAGTATCATTAAATAAGTTAAACAGATTTTCACAAGAAAAGGCGCTTCTACCTCTGAAGGATATGCCTTCAGAAGATCAAAGAATTTGCGGTGCTAAACGCTGCAACACTAAATACGGGGAGAAGATATTGGTGGAACTTGACACCGTAAAATGTTTTCTCCCCGTCAAATTCAATTCTCTGAGCAACGAAGAGGTGATTCAAATGACGGGGCATATGATGAGGGTAATCCAGCCTTCTAGAGGAAGCTTCGGGACAACAATAAAATTTCTTCCCAAACCAGAGGAAGTTGTAGAAGAAGAAAATCTTCAGGAGCTAGAAGTCTTCGAAATGAACGAGGACGAAGATCATCAACCCTACTCGCGCAAGCGAATGCGAACATCAAATTAAGTGTATATACCGTGTTGTATTAAAAAAAAAAAAAAAAAAAAATATTGAAAAATGTACAAATTTACTTTTTTTTTATTTTTTCCTGATTAAAGTTGTCGTTTTTTTTTTACTTGGGCTTGCTACTTTTGAAATTGTTCTTGATGCGAAGTCATCATTTTTTCATGATACAAAAAAAACACATCACATGCATTAAACATACATGTGCTATTTTGTTTTATTTTTAGGTTTAGTGGCACCTTAATTTTTATGAACTTGTCACTTAAATTTTAAATTCAAAAGTATATTAACGTGTTGAGAATGAGTTCTAACAGTTCCGTGAGTTTTTTAAATAAATTAAATGAGTTAGGGATAGAAAAAACTTTGGTTAATATCAAGGATCTTTTATCTATTCCCAACATAATTATTAGTTGTAAAAAGTGCCAAACGATTTATGGCGAAAAAGTTATTGTAGAACTAGAAAACAAAAAAGTTTTTCTCCCATCTAAATTTAATTCATTGACTGACGAAGAATTAAATGAAATGAGTGGGTTACTCATGAAAGTAACAAATTCATTGCTAGGAAGGGTCGATCCGAAAATTGAATTCTCTTTGCCGGAAAAGAAGTTTGTTTATGAGATTAAGGATAACAAGGTATAATGATGAAATGCTTGAAATAAATAAAATGTTAATTTCTCTTTATCTAGCGTTTTGAGGTCATAACAAACGTGCTGACAAAAGTTAAGCGGTTTAATCTTCAGGGGCGAGCAATTGAGTTCAGGATTAAACGGGTACCAGACTAATTGGGTAAGAAGAGCAATTAATGACATTGTCAGTTTTGCTTTTAAGGAAGTAGATCCAGAAGATAAGGTCGGAGTAACATTCTGTGGGAAAGAATTTTCTGCGGAGCGAGGTAGCGGTTGGGTCAATTTTAAAAGTGCCTCCGAGTTTCATGTAGCAGATTTATGGGAGATGATTTCAAAAGTTTTCCAAAGTAATTCAGAAGGTCTAAGCACAGATTCTTTCTGCATTAAAGTAACAACGGTGAAGATCCCCACTGGAAAAGGAAACCGACGCATGGCCAACTATTATAACACGTTTGACGAAGAATCTACCAAGCGTCGAGGAATTGTGTCGATAAAAAATAAAGACAATCTTTGCCTTCCACGTGCTTTGGTAGTTGGAAAAGCATTCGCGGAAAAATCATCGGACTATAAAAGAATTCGTGATGATACGGACATGGAACAGACGAAAAGAGCAAAACAGCTCTTGGTTGATGCTCAGGTACAGATTCCGCCAGAAGGTTGCGGCATTCCGGAATTACGCCAGTTTCAATATCTTCTATCTGATTACAAAATAACGGTATATCAGTATAATACAAAAGGCCGGGTAATAATTTTTGACGGGGTCCCTACAAATTACTCTACTGAAAAAAGGATTAATCTTCTTCATAATGCGAAACATTTCAACTTGATTACCTCCTGTACTTCAGCTTTTAGTTGTTCATACTTTTGTGAAGAATGTCATGTACCGTACAACGTTAAGTCAAAACACAGGTGTAACAAATCATGCCCGCAATGTCAGAAAACACCTAGTTGTAAAGAGGTGGAACATGAAATTGATTGTCATGATTGCCATAGGAGCTTCCGAGGAAAAACATGTTTTGATAACCACAAATCATCGAGCTCGGGCAAACAAGCAATTTGTGATGAAATGAAACGATGCTTTAAATGTCTGAAGACAATTAGTCCAAGAGAACATTTTTGCAACGAATATTTTTGCAAACAGTGTACAAAATTTGTTCCCAATGACCATCAGTGCTATATACTAAGAGATGTAAGAACACCAAAAACAGACAAGTGCCTCTACATTTTCTATGATTTTGAAAGTAGACAGGAAGACGACCAAACTAACCAATCTGAAGAAAATTTGCTGAAAATACACAAACCAAACCTATGTGTATTTCAACAAAGGTGCAGCTCCTGTATTAAAATTGAAAATTTACATTTTTGTAATGTGTGTAAATTTCGGGAGCAAATTATAACTCAAGACGTAGTATCAAGATTTCTGCATCATATAATGGAAGTTCGAAAGATTTTCAAGAAAGTGATAGTAATAGCACATAACGGTCGGGCTTATGATCACCAGTTTATTTTAAACTATATTCTGGTTAAAACAAGTCTGAAACCCGAACTTATTATGCGCGGAACTAAAATTTTACTGATGACGATAACAAATGTGAAGTTCCTAGACTCGGTGAATTATTTTCCCATGGCACTGTCTAAGCTACCAAAAGCCTTCGATCTGTCTCCTTCATTAAAGAAAGGCTTCTTCCCGCATTTTTTAACCTAGCAGTGAATGAAAAATACGTAGGAAAACTGCCTGATGCAAAATATTACGGCCCGGATACTATGAAAGCTGAAGATCGTGAAGTCTTTCTTAAATGGTATGGAGACCATAAAAACAGCGAATTTAATATGCAACGTGAGTTAATTGATTACTGCATCAGTGATGTAAAAATTCTAACAGAAGCCTGTCTGAAATTCCGGAAACTGTTCTTAGTACAGAGTAACGTTGAACCCTTTTTAGAGTGTACAACAATCGCATCAGCTTGTAGTCTTCTTTATCGACGTAATTTCCTCGAAGAAAATACTATTGGCTTGATCCCGAAAAATGGCTATAGATTAACTGATAATTACTCGAAAGTTTCGATCAAATGGTTAATTTGGGAAGCAACAAATCGAAATATTTATATAAAGTATGCTGCCAATGGAAAAGAAATGGTTGTAGCAGGAGTCAAGGTGGATGGGTTCTGTGAGGAAACTGGACAAGTTTTCGAATTTCATGGATGTTATCACAGACACCCTTTGTGCTTGAATCACAGAAGAGGTGAGCCCTTGGGAAAGGATCAATTCGATACACTTAACCTGAGGTACAAAAGAACACAATCGAAAATAGCTCGACTAAATTTTTTTAATTATGAGGTAATTGAAATCTGGGGTTGAGTTTGAAAGAAAGCTGTCGCTTATGAGCCGTAGTGATTTAGAATTTTTAGAAACCCACCCTCTTATTGAAAAATCCCCACTTAATCCTCGAGACGCTTTTTATGGAGGAAGAACTGGCAATACAACTATGCATTATAAATGTAAAAAAGATGAAAAAATCAAGTACCTAGATGTATGTTCTTTATACCCTTGGGTATGTAAATATGGTAAATATCCTAAAGGGCATCCACAAGTATATACAGAGCCTTCCATAATTTCTCAAATGAAGTTAGAAAATAGTAGTGGAATTATAAAATGTAAAGTAATACCTCCAGAAAAATTGTTTCACCCTGTCCTTCCATTAAAACAAAACAATAAGCTGATCTTTACATTATGTCGAACATGTAGCAGCATCCGATCAAAGAATAAATACTGTCATCATTCAGATAACGATCGAGCTATATATGGAACATGGGTTATTGAAGAAGTGAATAAAGCAATTGAAAAAGGATATAAACTTGCTGAGATATTTAAAATATGGAAGTACGATGTAGTACAATATGATAAAGATTCGGATTCAAAAGGTCTTTTTGATACTATGATGGATAAATTTCTTAAAATTAAACAAGAAGCTTCCGGATGGCCCAGCAACTGTGAAACCGAAGAAGAGAAGCAACATTAAATTTCTCATTTCTTAGACAAAGAAAATATGCAGCTTGATTATTCTTGCATTTCGAAAAATGAGGGAAAAAGATCTTTTTCTAAGTTGATATTGAATTCATTCTGGGGAAAGTTTGGTCAAAGAGAAAACCAAACACAGACACGTGTTGTTAACAGTCCTTCTGAGTTATACGAAATCCTTACAAACCCTTCTTTACAAGTTTGTAACGTCTTACCAATAAATGAAGAAAATGTAATTGTAAACTACTTAAGTAAAGAGGAAGCAATAGAATGTTTGTCTACTGCAAATGTTAGCATTGTTGCAACTGCTCAAGCACGCCTCAAACTGTACGGATTTTTGGAAAAATTGGATAGAAGAGTACTGTATTATGACACAGACTCTGTTATTTATATAAGTCGAGAAGGAGAGTTCGAACCAGAGGTAGGAGACCTAATCAGAGACTTGACAGATGAGCTGGAGTGAGGAATTTGTAAGTGGCGGTCCAAAAAACTACGCTTTTAAGATCTTTATCTTTAAAGATAACGTTGAAAACTTTGTGTGCAAGGTTAAAGGTATATCCCTCAACTACTCATCTTCAAAAAAAGTCAACTTTGAGAGTATAAAGAAGCAGTTCTAAATGTTGATCAAAATGAAAGCATCCTAATTGTTTCCGATAACATACGTCGTACTAAAGAACATCAAGTGATAACGAAAACGGAACAAAAAACTTACAGACCTATTTCGGAGAAACGTTACTTCCTCCCTGATAATAGTTCCCTTCCGCATGGATTCATGAGAAAAACCGACTTATCGTTAGATGAATGAAAATTTTATTCTATACTTTTTTCTTAATAAATAACAAAAACAAACAAAAAAAAAATCAGTTTATAATAAAGATTTTGTTTTATTTTAAAATGGGTGTTACAATAGACGACCTTCACTTATGAACTTACTCAGAAGATAAACATTTTGAAGTGCACAACATTTCTCGTGGAACATACATTTTAATTGGTTTGGAAAAATAATTTTGAGATCTTTAAAATTTGGACAGGTGTATTTTTCTTCAATGTTAACAACATCCACATTTTCATTTTTTAGTATCTTTTTAAGCCAATGTGTTTTTTCTAACCCTTTGACGTAAACCAATCCATTTTTAATTTCGTGTTGGAGAAATAACTTAACGTGACGTAAATCTGTGTATCCACTGCCCCAAGTTAAGCCGTGATGATTATGAAATAGAGCGATTATAATATATCTTGGCTTTTCAAGCTGACTTGAAGTTTTAACTGTCCACACATGATCAGTAGAAGGTGGAAGTGTAGGATATTCATACATTTCCCAATTTCGAAAATTAATTTGAATTGGTTTCGTTTGTATTTGTTTTAATAGCGAAATTTTATTTGAATCGGACAAGGTAATGTGTGGAACTCTCCATTGCAGCTTATGAATTGTAAGTTTTAAGTCTTCTTTTTCCGTAGTAATATAAGCGTTTTCATTAGATCTAGTACGAATTAAAATCAATTCATGCCTAGCATTTGCAATGATCTTTTTATAATCCTCAGCAAATCCTAAAAGATTTGTCAATGGAATACAAAAGTTGAATTTCCCTGATGAAAGTTCGATGGTACTCTTTCCTGTCCATGAAGCATTTTCTAAGCATTTACTTTCATTCTCATTCAATGATATAAAATTTTTGAATACTGTTGTTATACCAACATTTTTATTGTTTTCAATAGCTACACCGTTAAGTTCTTGGTGTATTTCCTCGAAAAGAAATGCCATAGCATTGTTACAGAGTTTTGCTGTAGAAGTCTTCCCATCTGTTTTTGTAAGACTTCCTTCTATGTAAATAAAACTTTCGCTGGGTAAAATGCACAAGTCCTGTTGATGTATAGGGATACGTATTTCATCACTGGTATTGAAGGATTGAAGAAATGGTGAATAACAATGGTACTCAAATTTTGATATGCTGTTATCATAGCTTGGTCCTTGGGTAATATTCAATATTTGACTCATTTTTTTTTTTATATTTTTTTTTTACTTTAACACAAATCCTAGTGAAAGAAGAAAATCTTTATTTTCAGGCTTTAGTTTGGGTCTTGACAGCTTTGGTGTTCTATGAGAACTAACTGAATTAACATCTTTGACTTGGGATATATAATTATAGACCAACATTATACAGAGTATTAAATGCAATCGAATTGTTATTGTTTCTCCTCTAATATTAATCAAATCTCCGTCTTGATCTACGAGCTTTAAAGATAAAGAAGTGATTCGTTTGACATTCACAGGTAAATAGATAACATTTTTTGGAACTTCTATGATTTTATACCCCGCTCCTGCTTCTGGTGAGAATTCATGTATTGTATGCATAGGAGTATTATTTAAATAGGAACCAACTATAATATTGCACTCAATGCGTATGGCATTTACTTTGTTAATATCAATAGGTAAATCTGACAGGTGCAATATATTTGGTTTAAGGATGCGTTTACCAAAACCCAGTAGTTTTCCGATAGTTCTAGGTCTATCGAATTAAATTGGCTCATTACTTTCGACTTCTGCTTTCAATGTATTATTATTTGCTTCTATTTTTACTATTGCTGAAGATTTTCGTATTGACAATGCTTCTGAAATCACGAGGGAAATATCATCGATTTCATATGATCCTATTGAAATTTCTGTCATCCACATTGGGTATGGAGTTGTAGGTTTCAAAATCAATCAACCCGCAAACGTAGTCTCCTTCCAAATTTAAGGGTGGAAAATATTCCGTTGTTAAATGAGAACTATTCCCGCTTAGTGTAAGTGTTAACGCCATGATCATAAAAACAAAATGAAATTATTTTTGCAAAGAGTCTTTATTTATTCAATTTACCACAATCATATAAGAATTTTAAACATAGATGGCCACAATTATTCGAATCATAATCTTGGTACCGAGTATAATTATATTTGATTGTTTTACCTAAATAATTAATAATTTCGCTTGGTGGTTGAAGGTTCCCAAAGCTATCATAATATTCTATTTCCTTATCGTTTTTATAATACGCTACCCAATGTGTTCCAGGTCCGTTTGAAGAATCAAGATTTACAATTCCACACTCGTTTTTCCATGGTTTATTTTTTGTCAAATTATCGCGCATGAAAACTCCTCGAAAATGAGGGATTACATATTTTGCGAAATTCCTCAAATCTATTTCATTCAATGCACGTATGGGGAGCGATCTTAAAAGTTTTTTGACTGGGGATTTAAAAATAAACCAAGTCCTTTCTTATATGGCTTTAGATGTAATCCATGACCCATTGCAATAGCTTCCTTTTTTTGGTTATGACTTTTCTTCTCTTCTAATTCTTTTTTAGCGTTTTCAGCGTCATTGACAGCCTTAGCTACCCCCGCAGCACCTCCAGACAATGCCCCTTATGCTGAAAGCCCTGCGAATAGGGGTACAAGAAATGGTACTACACCACCAGATTTAGGTACAGAAATAACTCTGGGTGTTTTAATGTTGTTTTTCTTCCTTGTCCTATTAGCGGTTGACAAAGCAATTTTTATAGCTTTCTCTAACTTATGAGGACTTTTCAACATAAGGAGTTTCCCAACATTTTTGACTGATTGGTTGAAAGTCAGTTTAGACTTGTTGTTCTTTATTTTATTTATTGCAAGTTTGCACTTGCCTTTTATTTTGTTAGTTACACACATTCCTAATTTTACTTTTGACTTCATCAAATTAGCAACTAATAACGCACTTGCTCGTTCAACTAAACCGGCATTACTTGATTTCACTCTTTGCCAAGCTTTTTCAGCTAAAATTGTATCTGCTAAATGTCGATCAGACGTATTTTTATATTTAAAATAAGATATATCGTGTTGTTTGCAAGCTTGATGAAGTAAATTGATCCCTTTTTCACCTCGAGCTAAACGTTCTTGAAGTTTTGTCCCAGGTCCACAGTACTGATAACCAGGTAAATGTAGTTCAACAGGAAGATTGTTTATTACGGAATTGAATAAACCTTCTCCTTTTACAGTTGCTTGCTTACTGTTAGGTTTTCTAGAATAATCAATCATTTTATGAGCTTGACGATTTACGAGAATGAATAGTTATTTACTAAAACTTTTTAAATAAAAACTCTGCATTTAAAGAAAAATATTTAGTTGTTATCAACATGCGATTCATAAAACAGAGGCGTCGTTTGCCAATAATAAATGTTGATCTGACCAAAAATATTGAACCAACAACGAAACATAGTAAATTATTCCCAAATAGCATAAGAGGATTGATTACAGTGCCCTCGAATTGTGGAAAAACCAATGTTATGATGACTTTGTTGCAACATCCAAATGGTTTAAAATTTGAAAATATTTATATTTACTCTTACTCATTACATCAGCCAAAGTATGAGTTTCTACGGAAAGCTGTTAAACCAATAAAAAATATGGGATTCCTTACGTTTTCCAATTACTGCGAAGTTATTCGACCTGAAGAAGCTAAACCAAACTCGATATTTATTTTTGATGACATTGCGTGTGAAAAGCAAAATTCTATTCGTACATACTTTAGTATGGGTCTACATCATCAAATTGATAGTTTTTATTTATGTCAAACGTATACAAGAATACCCAAGCACTTAATTCGAGATAATGCAAATTTCCTCATCGTCTTCAAACAGGATGACATGAATTTGAAACATATTTATAATGATCATGTCAATTCGGATACGTCATTCTCTACCTTTCAAAAAGTATGTGCAGATTGTTGGAACACTAAATATGGTTTCTTGGTAATTGACAAGGATAACTCTTTGAATGAAGGTCGCTGTAGAAAAGGGTTCGTTGTTTTCTAAACCTTTCCGTAAAGATTTAAATCAAGATATTATGAAATGCGAAATAATTGAATATGTTGTGATTGAAACATCTGGTGTTTGCTACCTTATCAGATTACCAAATAATAAAGAAGGAATAATGATGTGGAATAATTATTATTATTCAGACCTTATGTTAACGAGAAAATAAGATGTGTTGTGGTAAATGAAGTTAATGGATATATTGATTTGATAAACGTAAAAGAACAAATAGATCCGGTAACCGGTTCTAGGCAGTTAGGAGCTGTTCAGTTATCGGTTCAACGACCGGTTCCTAGCGGTTTAATGTGGATCGAAGCTGTTTTTCATACGGTTCAACTCGGTTCAGAGACCGGTTCCTAGCGGTTTCATGTGGATCGAAGCTGTTTTTCATACGGTTCAACTCGGTTCAGAGACCAGTTCCTAGCGGTTTCATGTGGATCGATGCGGTTTTTCATACGGTTCGACTCGGTTCAGATTCAGAGACCGGTTCCTAGCGGTTTCATGTGGATCGAAGCGGTTTTTCATACGGTTCGACTCGGTTCAGAGACCGGTTTCTAGCGGTTTCATGTGGATCGTAGCGGTTCTCCATCTGCGGATCAGTATATCTTTATATAAAAGATCAAAATATTATTATACTTCATATGAATAGAAATGTTGTATGAGAGCACTTCACAAAAATTCACTGAGCACAAAATAATCGTTAAAAGTGGTTCAAAGCTGATTGGAGATCAATTTTTATGAGCTCAGCAGACTAGTAGTAAAATCAATCTGAATTTAACTCTTGTAGAAAGACTGTTTCAAGGAATACGAGAGCTATTTACCGTATGTTTCAATAAAAATAAAACAAAAGTATCAACATGATGGATATAGATGTGAAATTAAAGAAAGAGCTTATTAAAACTACCAATGATCTGCGCAAGAAATATAAAGCCCTTAGAAACGGTAGAGAAGCTTACGAAACTCAAATAGAGGACGCCTTAAAACCTATTACTATTCCTCTTAACGAATTAGTAAAAAAATCAAACAATAAACCAGGAGAAGAGGAGGAACGAGAGCAAAGTGTTTTCGAAACTCCTATCAAGAAAATAAAACATCATTTAGATAAAGACGAATTCATCACACCACCCTCAAATAGTTCATCACCGTTTTCACCCAACAGCAACAAGTATACACCAAAACACATAATGAAGCTTCCAGAGGTAGAAAAAGAACAAAAAGCCTTCGGGTTAGTCATCGTGACTTTGTTGAACAATTATCCGAAAAAGAATTTCAAAGTATTCCGCAAAAATATATAGATTTATTTATAAACAATTCTACGTTGCTTGATGGTGTTTATGGGATACGTTTAAAAAAATGAAAAAATGTACATAGAAAATGAAGAGTTTAACATTCACGGAAAAGATATAACGATAAAAAACAAAATCTTTGAAGGAACAGTGGGGTTGTACGAGTTAATATTTAAGAAAGTTCCAGATGAAAAAAAATTACAATACCAATGATTTAAAAAACTACAAATCTATACTGCTTGAAACCAATGCACATCGAGTTTCCCATGATCCTACAAAACAAATTAACGGCAATCGAGGTCCCAAGTATAAGCTTTTAAAAAGCTTGTTTAAGAATACTTTCTCGCCTTCAACGGGGAGCGGATTAATGCAGTTATCAAACAAAAAAGACTATATATTTTGGGATGACCCCAATGAGCTTGTAGATAGATTTAAACTTTTAATCGGGTCAAAACTAGCAGGAAATAATAATCACACTAATGAAATTATTTGAATTATTGAAGAACTAAAAGAAAGCGACATAATTGAATATTAAAATGAGTGTTGATAAATTTGGCCGTTTCTAAAATAGAGTCTCACATAGAGTAAGGATAGGCCCAAAAGGGGATCAGGGTGAACAAGGCCCACCCGGAATACAGGGGGAACGAGGTTTTCCGGGGCCGCCAGGTGAGGGATTTCTTAAAACAGAAAACGGTGATTACAACCTAAATTGGAAACGAATGAAAAATATTCAAGAACCACAAGACAAAGATGACGCTGCTACCAAACTCTATGTTGACGAAATAATTGAGAAAATAAGTAAACACATTCTAAATGAAATTGATAAAATATTTAAATATTTAAACAATGTAAGTAGTCTGTTTGCAAATACCAAAACGTGAAGTCAATTAATTATTCGTCATGTCTAATATTAATCATAGCCTGATAATTACTGGTATCTTAAGTTTTCTTAAACAAAATCAACAAACTTTACTAGAAGAGCACTACAAGGAGCTTTTGAACTGTATATGGCTTTTGAGAATGAATCTTCAGAATCATCTAAGAACGGATGTCATTTTACCAATTGTCCTTGGTCCTCAAATTTATGTAAGGAAGCACCAGATACCTGTGCGTGCTATATGTTAGAAAATAGATTGATAAGAATTAAAAAAATAATGTTATTGTATAAAAGATTAAAATAAAAACATACATAAAGATAAAACATTTGAACTTTTTAATTAGTCTTTAAAAAGATGGATAAAAGAAACATTGTCGATGAATTGCATAAGGCTGCCCGGACGAATTTTAAAAAAAGACGAGTTATTATTAAGGGTTTAGATGATTTATGGCAGGCTGATTTAGAAAATAATGGTTTTCGATACCTTCTCACAGTAATTGATGCTTTTTCTGAATTTGCATGGACAGTAAGTACCTATTAAAAATAAAACAGGGTCGATCATCTCCAGCGCATTGCGAATTATATTTAATGAAGGTCGTATTCCAAAAAATTAACAAACAGATAATGGGAAAGAATTTTTCAATACCACTTTTCAAAGTCTTATGAAAAAATATAAAGTCAATCAGTACTCTACATTTAGTGCTCTCAAAGCATCGATACTCGAACGATTTAATCGTACCTTGAAAACAAAAATGTGGAAAGAATTTAGCACTAATGGTTCATATCGTTGGATCGATATTATAAACCAGCTTACTTGGAATTACAATAATTCGACACATAGTACAATCAAAATGAAACCATCCAGTGTTAACATTACTAATGAAAAAGAATTACTGTCTTCAATATATAATCACATCAAAATTCATATACCATCAAAGTTTAAAATAGGAGACTTTGTAAGAATAAGCAAATTCAAACATATATTTGATACACGCCAAATTGGACAACAGAAGTCTTCAAAATAATCAAAGTACAACGCACAAATCCAGTTACATATCTATTAGAAGATTTTGAAGGTCATCCCATCCAAGGTGGATTCTATGAACTTGAACAACAAAAAACCAGATTTCCCGACACATACCAAATTGAGAAGTACTTCAAGAGAAAAAAAATAAAATTTTTGTGAAATGGCTTGGTTTTTCTTCAAAACATAACTCTTGAATTCCTGCCTCCAAGCAACAGAATTAAAAATTTTATATTTCAAATATAAACACATTATTAAAACAATTTTACTTTTCTTTTTTTTTAATAAATTATTCTTATATTTTTATGAATACAAATTAAATTATTCAGTCAAAGAAATTGATTTTTTTTTTTGTCGAATGTACCAGCGATGGAATTTTCTTTTTTTTTTCTTTTGCCTGCTTGTTCATGTTTCACTTTTTTTTATGGAAAGTGTTTATCTTCAATACCAATCAAATTACTTTACCAGGTTACTGGCGGTCAGAAGCTTTTGTTACAATGCATAAGTAGATGACCTCAACTACCCTCGTCATCATTTTTTCCACTTACCGTCATAATCAAACAAAATAATAAAATAATTTTTTATACCAACATAATATGGTATACGTACATTTTTTCAATGTCATGTATCTCATTTCATTTTTTCACTATCATCAAACAATAAAAAACAAAACCAACCAGCAAGAATAAAAAAAATAAAAACGCATAAATACATTTTTAGCATGTATGTTGCTAAGAGCAACAATGGCTCGGTGGAATTGTCACTCAGACTATAAGCCAGAGCAGTCAGTTCAAATCTTCAAACAATTCTGTATATTTCTTTTTCCGTTTGTTCAAAATAAAAATTTGTTCTTCTTTCTCATTAGATTCATCGAATAACCTAATGGCTCAGTGGAATTTGATTTTTTTTTTTTTTTGATTGATTGACACTTATAGACTTCATTTAGCTTAGTCATATTAACATACCATATAGCTTCGTACGGTTTTAGATTATATTTTTATATGATTTCGAAGTTTACCAACCACCACTTTACAATCTTATCCACAAACCATTTCAACATACCACATTATGTAGTGTTTCGAAGTTTTCCACCCAACACTTAATTAGCTTTTAAATTATATTCTTACCTTGTATATGAAAACCCTTGTATATGAAAACCTTGTATATGAAAACTATAGTACTATCATGGTGAATGTCGAATGGACTGCCATCTTCAGATCGATTGTGAAAGAATCTCATCGAATTTCACAGTGGAGAAAATTGAGTTTTGTGGAGAATTTCTAGTAAGAATAAGAAAGGAATACTTATATTTATAATAGTTAGAGTGAAATAGGTAGAATGAATGTTTTTTGTTAGGTTTACATTTTTTTGTCGATTACTTTGCTATGCAAAGGTGCAGAGAATTGAAAAGTGTGAAAAAAAATTGCGAATTCTCCTTGGTTTGTTGGGTCTTGTGCGCTTAAAGAGGAAGGGGTGGTTTTTTTTTTACAACTTGTGTGCAATGCAAGAAGACAATCGTGAGGTCGCGTCGGCCGGCGGCGGCATGAAGGTCAAGGCATAGGTAGATTGTTTTTTTTTTTTTGCTTTCTAGATATTTATGTATGTAGGTCTGTTGGAAAGAATATCAGTGATGCAATAATTCATGAGTTTCATGGCGATGATGTTTTTTGATGAGTATGGCTCATGGTAGGTAGTTAGGTTTGTCGCTTTTTTATTTTAACCTAGAAAGGTAGATATGTTTGTAGATAATTTGTATTAATGTCTAGGTAGGTACTAGGTACATGCAAAAAGGAACGTACCTACCTTATTTTTATGTGAATGTTAATTTATTTATATTATAGATATAAATGAAAGAATAAAAATTGCAACAGCTTAAACTAGAAGTATTAAAAGTAGGTAGGTATCTATATACTAAAATTTATATAATAGCAAATTATATTCAGGGTTGCACTAAGAACGGAATTTTTGAAATTCGCACATTTAATAGGGTAAAATAGGGTAAAACTGAATCAAAGTCAAAAAACTAACTTCTAAACGCGACACCGTAGAAACATGATTTTTTTATTTGAAAGATATTGAAAAATTAGGCAACAAAATATGCACAACTTTTTTTTATTAAAAATCTACAAACCGAGATATACCCGGTTTTAAAACTTAAAATTGATAAATAGTCGTTTCGAAAAGTACTGAGTAGTTATATGGGGGTACATTTCTTATTTTTTTTTATTTTTACATATTTTTATATCAGATGAACAAAAAAATTATCCATGTTTAAGCAATTTTTGACAGGATTTTTTTTACATAACCAAAATGATTTTTGAAAAAGGGTAAATTATTTTGGTCAATTTTTCAATCTATTTGATTTTTAACGGGTGGTTGGGAAAATCTAAGTTGTTAATATCTTATAGATATATTTGATAGAAATTAAATGGTAAAAATGTTATCTTTCTAACTTATCATTTGATAGATTTATTTAAGAAAGGGTAAACATTTTAAAATGTTTCTTTTTGGTTTTTTATTAATATCTTTTCAATAAACAGTGTCAGTGTATTAGTGTCACAATTGATTTTTTAAAATCCATAAAAATTCAAATAAAATCCATAGAAATACTTTGCTTTGTTCATTGTCAACAATCGTCAACCAGTGCAAAGCAACGTTATCTCAAATCTTTTTTTTTTATTTTTTTAATATAAAAAATCATAACCATATACAAATCATAAATTACAAAAAATCTACATTTAGACAACTTTAGAGGCTTAAAAATTGAGTAATACTTAATAGTTCATAATAAATGATACATGAAATTTAGGTAGAAATTTATAACTTAAATTTTTGTGTAAGAATTATTGCAAAATATTTGTACTAAAAATGTGTTTTAATGAATAATCAACTCTATTTTTCGTACTTTAAATTCAAAAGTTAATAAAAAATTGTAGTAGCCCGTAGCGTAATGGTTAGTGCGTTCAACTGTCACGCTGGAGGTCTGGGTTCGCTTCCCAGCCTCGTCCACCTAAAAACTAAAAAGTTTTTTTTCAGGGCTACTGCCTCTTGCGAGGAATTGACAAATCCTCCAAGAGTATCACTTGTCACGAATAAGTGCTTCTCTTCTAGCCGTTCGGATTCGGCATAAAATTGTAGGTCCCTTCCATTCCTGTGAGGGATTAAAGATAAAAAAGACGGAGGATATCAACAGCTTACTATTCTAGTATTTATAGTATCGATAGGCGCACACAGGAATGGTTGCGAGTTGTAAGTCACTAGGCCCTGGCTCTTCATGAGCCGTTGTGCCACCCGATTTATTTTTTTTTTTTTTTAATAAAAAATTGATAAATTTTGAAAAACAAAACCAACACACTAATTGCTCTAATCCTCTTCTAAAATATTGCTTATAAATTTTAAGTGATTATTGCAACAAAAGCCACTCTAAAGTTAGTTTTATTGATTTATTTACCAAAAAAAATGCAAAGTGGTGCTTTTTCAAGGAATTCTATTTTTATATTGTCAACACTTTCACTTAAATTTTGAAAATCTAATAAATCTAATAAAAAAGATCAAATCCAGAATTTTGTCAATTGTCAATTTGTCGGCATAAAATTGGTTATAAATCGAAAAGTACTTATCCGAATTTAAAAATTTAGATGTCTATAGAAAGGTTATATATTATCAGCATGTAAATACATATAAAATATTTAGATGATTATACAATTTTTAGTGCTAATACGCCTGGAATAGCTTTATTTGGGCTAAATTATAGTTAATATTATAACTATTTTTCTGCCAATTTTCACAATTTAAACTTGACGATAATCAACTGATGGTTGCTGAAATGATCATTTACCACCAATTTGGGCTAAATTATAGTTAATATTTGAACTATTTTTCTGCCAATTTTCACAACTTAAACTTGACGATAATCAATTGGTTGCTGAAATGATCATTTAGCCGGATTCTTCTTAGTTTAATGTGAAAGTTGCTTCATTAATTTTTTCATATCTTGAAAACTAAAAGTCCTAGATCCATACGGTTTCCAGCGTTTGACTACAAATTGACAAGAGAATTAAGTTTTGAAAACAAAAATTATGCTTAATTACATAAAATTTCGAAAAAAAATTTGCTTGAAATTTTTTTAATTTTTTTTTTTCAAAATTTTGACATTGAAAATTTATTTTTCAAAAACTATTTACCCGAACAACTTAATTTAAAAATTATATTAAAGAATAGACTTTTGGCTTTTCAATATGCTATAGCGTCACTCTGTAAGTGTTACCGTAATTTTTTAATATTATTTTTCTGTTTTAAGTGATTTTATTTTGGAAATTGCACCTCCCGCCTAAACGGAGGAAAATAGACCCCGCTCCCATACGAATTTTGTCTTGCCTTAGTCCAACCTATACGCTCTAGCCTTTTATGACACCTTATGCAAATCACCCTGTATACACGTACTAAATACCTACTCAAAAAATTAATTTTGGAAGAAAAAAGTATTTTCATAAGTTTCGATTTTCTCTAAAACTAAACTATATACCAGCTCCTGGTTCTAAGCGTTTGACTAAAAACTAATTACAGCAATCGTTTTTGGAACAAAGAATATTACGTAAAATTCTGAAGTAAAAAATGCAAATAAATTTTGGTTTTCAATTTTTTTTTTTTTTTCTAAATTTTGACTTTGAAAAATTTTGTTTCAAAAACTATTCATTGAAAATTTTTATTTTGAAAACAATTTGAAAAAAATAGCCTGAAAAAAGCTTTCGCATAATATTGTAAGTAATATCGTTGATTTTTAATAATTTTTAATCCATTTAAAGCAAATGTTTTATAAAATTGCCCCTCCCCCACAAACGGAGGGAGATGAAGTTTTAAGCTTTAAACATTAAAAAAAAAAAACACCAACTAATTAAAATTATTATAAATTTCTAAAATAAATAAAATAAATAAATAATAATAAATAAATAATTTATACAAAAAAGGTCACGAAAATAGGAACAATTTATAATTATTATTATTGTGTTAGGTATGCAAAAATTCATATTTAAGTTTTTCAAATTTATTTTACACTTAAATTTAAAAAAAAGGAAAAAATTCCTAACGAAAAAAGTTATTGGTAGGAAGGTATCTACAGGTAGGTACCTACCTGTCTACAATAAAACATTTATTTTGTAAACTACCTGGAATCAAAAAATCGGAAATTAAAATTAAAATAGGCAAGTAGGTAGGTACCTACCTGTTGGCACATTTTGCAATTGGTTGATTTGAAAAAAATAAAATAAAAATTTAGATCTAGGTTTAGTTAAAACATTTTTTTTTTAAATGTAGACACCTACGTAGGTATGTATATATAAACCTACCTACCTACCTTGGTATATATAAAAATGAAATTGACCGTCGACTCCGCATAACTGGAGCACCATAATTGCAGACCATTTGTTTCAGTAAAGCGGAGTTTTCAGTTAACCGAATACCGAACTATGGATAACTGAAACTTATTTCAAATAAGCGGAGTTTTTTTCAAAACAAATATTAAATTTCATTTAGCCTGAGAATCAAAAAAAAAATGTAGGTATGATTTTTTGTGTCAAAATATGTATGTACCTAGTATGTCGTTATATTTCCATATGAAACAATTCAAATAACAAAGGTATTTACATTTTTAATCACAAAACGAATATGAATATATAATAATTAAAAACAAAAAAAAATGATCGTTTCCCTTATACGGAGTT
This sequence comes from Melangyna quadrimaculata, assembly GCA_949320155.1. Lineage (NCBI taxonomy): Eukaryota > Metazoa > Arthropoda > Insecta > Diptera > Syrphidae > Melangyna > Melangyna quadrimaculata. The sequence goes on from OX439486.1 coordinate 16,381,929, forward strand.
GAAAAAGTGAAAAATGTTCCTTTGAGGCACACAATTTTGTTTCAATTATCCCGAGATTGCAATTAAGCGGAGTTCAGTTATGCGAAGCAGTTTTTTTCTTAAAAAAGCCTCCGGAATAAATGTCTTGTTTCAGATAACCGATGTTTTCAGTTAAGCGGAGTTGGCTGTACGACGACTGGCTGGACGACTGAAACTTCGTTTCTTCTTTTTTTTAACAATATTTATATAGGTACCTACCTACAAACCTATACGTAAATACCTACCTACACCTGAGTATAATTCAATTTTTAGTGCACTGACCGTTTTGCAATTTACATTAATGTTCTCTCTCTGGTTGATTTGAAAAAATAAAAATGTAGGTACCTACCTAGGTACATACCTATGTACATACCTAGGTAGCTTTAATTAAACGGACAATGTTGTAGGTATGTACGTAGGTACAGTTACATACCCAGCTTTAGTTCAAACATTTCTGGGCACAACTAAAACTTATAAAAACCAACCTCCTAGGATATTGCCCACTGGCTGAAATTCAACCACCACATTGACAGACTAGTGTCAAATAATAAAATCATACCTATACCTACATGCCTGCGTGTATGATAAATTGTGAATTAAAAGTAGGTAAACAAATACAACCTACCTACCACCAAGCACTTACCTACCTCAACATTGCATAGAAATTTCCCCCTTTTTTCATAACTTATTTTCATACCTACCTACATATAGTTATGCATTATGTATGGACCTACCTATATTTGTCGGCATAATTAATTGTAAATTTCTTCAAAACATTTCAAGTCAAACTCAAATCATGCAAACAAAATTAATATTAATAAAACCTACCATTCATGATTTATACGAATATTATCTACCTATGTAGATGTTCCCTCAAAAAAATATGCTCAAAATCTTGCACTTGCAACAAATTTCACGGCAAATAAGAAATCTTTGCAAGACAATTTAATATCAAAACTACCCTCAATAACATACTATTGCATATATACCTACAAATATACTTACACAACATGAACATATATTTTTCTTTCACGCATTAAAATAAACATACCCTTGATAATATAAGAATGTATACCTCCACGCATTATTCTTTCCCGCAAAAAAAAAAACTATATTCCTTGCTTCAAGGTTGTTGACAACGACGACGCAAAAAGCTAACTTACATGTATGTATGTCCACTTCTCTTCTCGCATATAGCATAATCAGTAAATTAAGCAAAAAAAATAACCTTGCATTGCACATTAAATCAAAGAGGATACGAACATTTTTTTGCCATTCTCTTCACCTTTTTCTCATCATTGACGTTGAACAAAACCTTCGATTGGAAATCTCGCTTACTCCATTTGATTCTTACCAGAATCGAAAAAAATACACTCCTCTTGCTCTAACTACTTAGTTTCGATTGTCTGATAAATGGAAGTCTCCCAAAAATTGAAGTCTCCGCCGACAATTGTCTCCCAAAAATGGAAGTCTCCGTAGAGCTAAAGTGGCGCCACCAACGAAGCATTGTTGCACAAAAAAATTTTGTCCATGATAGTACTATAGTTTTCATATACAAGGCTTTTAAATTATATTTTTATATGATTTCCAAGCTTTCCACCCAACACTTAATCACCTTATCCACAAACCATTCCAACAAAACACATTTGTACGATTTTAAATGCTATTTAAATACACATTTAACACCTCAACTTCTATAAGCTCCAATGGCCTAGTGGAACTGTCACCCGACGGCAATCCAAAGGTTCTTGGTTCAATCCCCAAAGGTTCTCAAATCATTGTTTTTTTCTAATTAAATACACTCCCAAGCCTCACCATCACCCCCCAGCCCCCCGCCCCAATGACGCATACACACGTGCACACAAAATTTTTTCAAAAACAACAGAAAAGGGGCGTGCCCACCTCCACCCACTTATTCCCATATAACGCCATGTTAATTTTGATTCCCACCGCCAGTCGCCTCCATTTCTACTGGAATACCATCGATGCCGGGGGCTTTGTTATTATTAACTGATGCGATAGCTGATTGAACTTCATCCATTTTTATGTCTTCATCAGGCAAAGGTATATGGATATCTGGATTTAAGGTATTCTCGTATAATATTTCTGCAGCCGATGTTGGATTGAGAAGGTTTTGGAAATGTGTCCTAAGCTCAAATGATGATATCTGACTTATGATTCTTAGTGTTTCCACGCATTGGATTAGCGAGTTTCCACCAATCGCTTGTTGCCTTGACTGACGCTAGTTGGCTTGCGATATTTAAATAATCATTTCGTTCCTTCAGCATGCATAGGTCTTTGTATTTTTTATTCGATTCTCGGTAGCTTCCTCGTAAACGTCGATATTGTGTTTTCTATACATTTTAAGGTTTTGCAATCCTTTTTTCCTAGCGTAAAAACAAGCTGTATCGAACCATGGTTTCTTTGGTACGGAATTCGCACTAGGTCGATTAGTTTCCCTATTAGCGCTATATACACATTCTTTAATTGCAAAACAAAGATCTTCGCCTACTTTGGTCCTAGCAATTTTGTGTGGTATGTATCGCTCTAGACTGCATGTGTATGTTGTTTTCCTGTCATCGCGCCATTTAAGTCTTGGTAGAGGTTTCATAGAATCGTTGATCGTTGTAACTTCCTGTGTAGTAAGACTTACTATGAGGGGAATGTGATCAGAGAAAGTTTAACAACTGATCCTAAAGTCTTTTATAGCATCAATAGAACTATATGATGGACAACAGTAGTCGATGACAGAAGACCCTCTGCTGCTCACAAATGTTAATTCACCGGTTCTGTCTCCATATCCCCTTCCGTTCAAAATAAACGCTCCAATCTCTTCTAAGAACTCCGTGAACGCATTTGAGTTTCGGTCACAACAATTTTCCTTTGAGGTTTTGATCGTAGGAACTAGATTTTTATTCCCAAGCTGGACATCTACACTTCCTTTCGTGCCAGTTCTTACGTTCAAATCGCCTACTAATATGAAATTATTCTGATCTGTTTCATCAAAAAATGTTATAAGTTTTTCAAAGTCGCTTTTCCAATGGTTGCAGTTTATGTACGCAGGAACAAGGTTAAGAAAAGCTCCTCCAAAATGTCCTCTGAGAAAAACGGTGTTACAGTGCTTGACAAAGGTGAGTTGAAAAACTCGTTCTACGCTTTTTTTATACCCGTATAAACAGCCGCCACTTGCTCTTCCTCGTGTTTGTTGTTGTGTTCTTGTCGCAGGAATCCATTCAAGTTTGTATCCCGGGAAGAATTTTTCATATCTTATACTATTTTCAGTTGTTACAAAAGTTTCATATAAAAAAAATATTTCAAAATTTAATATATTTAAAAAAATTACAAAATAGGGTTATATTTCCAAGACCAGCAATATTGAAAGATAAAACCTGACAGGCACCTAATTGTTAAGCGTGGTTTGGAAAGTTGCTTGAACTTGGAATATTTTTGTTGGGTTCATTTACGATAGAGGTATATTTACATTTTGTTTTGCTTAATAAACTAACAATATATTCCCTATCTACACCTGTGAATGCTGTGATGATTGCTTCAGGGCTGCATTTGTAACGGACCATTCACTTCAATATCCCACCGCTTGATCTCGACTTTTAGGGTGGGATTTGTTTGTATTAAGCATTTTTTGATTTATCGGAGGTGGTACTTCTCTCTTTTTTTCATTATATGACAGGTTTCTGTTGATAAATATCCTAGAATTTCTCAATTTCTGTTTTACCGATAATACTGAGTTAACCTCGTTTACATTTCCAAGTTCAAAGACAAATGCAGATGAATTCTTGTAAGATAAGTCGATTTTTCTTGTGTTGGTTGTTACAACGGATACATTAAGGGTTGAACTACATATTTGATCAAATTGCTGTTTTGCCTCTTGGGTGTTGTTCGCAGTCAGTCCATTTACAACAATATTTAGTCTTTTAGCATATTTCTCAAAATCTTCAATTTTTCGGTTAAGCGTATTTTCATTTTCTTTTAGCTTTGTGATTTCGGTTTTAAGTGTTTCGTTTTCAACTTGTAGAGCGATTATATCATTGTTAATGGTATGATGTCGTCTTTTGTTGCTATGTTGGCTAGTTTTTAGTCAAATAATTCATTCATTTTTGGCATTAAAATGTTTATAAGACTTGTCATTGAATTTTCACCCATAGTGCAAGTTTTTTTTATAATTTACAAATTTATCAAAATTAGGTGAAGTTTCTTTCAAAGATCTTTTTGGTTTTGTATTTTCCATTCGTTTCAGTAAAGCGGAGTTTTCAGTTAACCGAATACCGAACTATGGATAACTGAAACTTATTTCAAATAAGCGGAGTTTTTTTCAAAACAAATATTAAATTTCATTTAGCCTGAGAATCAAAAAAAAATGTAGGTATGATTTTTTGTGTCAAAATATGTATGCACCTAGTATGTCGTTATATTTCCATATGAAACAATTCAAATAACAAAGGTATTTACATTTTTAATCACAAAACGAATATGAATATATAATAATTAAAAACAAAAAAAAATGATCGTTTCCCTTATACGGAGTTGAAAAAGTGAAAAATGTTCCTTTGAGGCACACAATTTTGTTTCAATTATCCCGAGATTGCAATTAAGCGGAGTTCAGTTATGCGAAGCAGTTTTTTTCTTAAAAAAGCCTCCGGAATAAATGTCTTGTTTCAGATAACCGATGTTTTCAGTTAAGCGGAGTTGGCTGTACGACGACTGGCTGGACGACTGAAACTTCGTTTCTTCTTTTTTTTAACAATATTTATATAGGTACCTACCTACAAACCTATACGTAAATACCTACCTACACCTGAGTATAATTCAATTTTTAGTGCACTGACCGTTTTGCAATTTACATTAATGTTCTCTCTCTGGTTGATTTGAAAAAATAAAAATGTAGGTACCTACCTAGGTACATACCTATGTACATACCTAGGTAGCTTTAATTAAACGGACAATGTTGTAGGTATGTACGTAGGTACAGTTACATACCCAGCTTTAGTTCAAACATTTCTGGGCACAACTAAAACTTATAAAAACCAACCTCCTAGGATATTGCCCACTGGCTGAAATTCACTTCAATATCCCACCGCTTGATCTCGACTTTTAGGGTGGGATTTGTTTGTATTAAGCATTTTTTGATTTATCGGAGGTGGTACTTCTCTCTTTTTTTCATTATATGACAGGTTTCTGTTGATAAATATCCTAGAATTTCTCAATTTCTGTTTTGCCGATAATACTGAGTTAACCTCGTTTACATTTCCAAGTTCAAAGACAAATGCAGATGAATTCTTGTAAGATAAGCCGATTTTTCTTGTGTTGGTTGTTACAACGGATACATTAAGGGTTGAACTACATATTTGATCAAATTGCTGTTTTGCCTCTTGGGTGTTGTTCGCAGTCAGTCCATTTACAACAATATTTAGTCTTTTAGCATATTTCTCAAAATCTTCAATTTTTCGGTTAAGCGTATTTTCATTTTCTTTTAGCTTTGTGATTTCGGTTTTAAGTGTTTCGTTTTCAACTTGTAGAGCGATTATATCATTGTTAATGGTATGATGTCGTCTTTTGTTGCTATGTTGGCTAGTTTTTAGTCAAATAATTCATTCATTTTTGGCATTAAAATGTTTATAAGACTTGTCATTGAATTTTCACCCATAGTGCAAGTTTTTTTTATAATTTACAAATTTATCAAAATTAGGTGAAGTTTCTTTCAAAGATCTTTTTGGTTTTGTATTTTCCATTCGTTGCACCACTGTTAGCAGTAGCGGATCCAGGGGTGGGCTATAGGGGCTAAAGCCCCCCCCCCACAGCCAATTTGTAAAATTCAATTCATAATAGCCTGAAAGGTTTTACATTCTGGGCTAAGCAATTAATATGTTTGCAGTGTTTTTTCAACCCCCAAGGAAATTTGATAAAAAAAAAACGAGGTTGGGGCTGAACACCTTACACCATTATTTGTTTATTCGATGTAAGAGCTAGATAATTTTCAAGATAACTGGTATTTTTACAAGCCAAAGACAATTTGGTGAAAAATACTTTTAAAAAATAATTTAAATCTCTAGCCCTAGGTTTCCTGCTAAGCCTCAAGAGAAAATAGAATAGTATAGAAAAAAACGAACTAGGAGCTAGACAATTTACACTTCATTTTCAATAACCGAATTTTCTACGAAAGCTGTTATTTTTTCAAGCCCCAAGACTATTTTCTGATAAAAAAACTTAATTGGGGCTAAATAAAAAGCCCCAAGAAAATTTATAAAAATAAACGAACTGGGGGCTAGACAATTTACACATTATTTTCATTATATGAATTTGGGGCTCAATAATTTCCACGAAAGCTGATATTTTTTCAAGCTGTTGTTTTGCGTTTTTGTGGTAATTTGTTGTGTTTGATTGTACCTGATGCTGAGTCCACTGTTTTTATATCGACTTCATTAGATAATTTTCGTTTCGATTGTGTGAAAATTGACGTTTATGGCTGATAAATTAATGTTCTGATAGTTGTTTGTCCTGGAGTATCAGATGGTTATATTTTATTTTGATTGTTGTACTTATATCTATGTTTCTAATAGCTTCAGCTTTTTTTAACAATTTCTTTTTTTCGACATTTTCCCCCATTATGTCGTCAAATATGGAAATTTGTTCATTATTTTTGTTACTATATTGGATTCAAAAATTTCTGTTATCAGCGATTTTACACTATGTATATTATAAAGTCCAAATCTTTTAACGGAATACTTTAGTTGAAAATAATACTAAGGCATTGTAAAATGGTGTTTTCCGACAGCCAACTTTCATTTTCCTCCATTAAAAAAAAATATATTTTACCTTCTTATTTGGCATTCTAGAACATTAATCTTTTTGCTTTATGTTCAAAATATTAAATTTAGAACTTATTTTTATTTGAAACTGTAAATATGGAAATATGTAAATAACAAAAACACTTAATTTATATTCTATTGCTAAAACTTTTTATTTACAAATGTAAATACATATGCATAAAATAACAACACAACATAATTTTTCAGTACATATTTTTTTTTCTTCCACTTCAAAACTTCACTTATCTTTGTTTCTTCTACTTAGAATAATTGATAAAAATTTATTTCTTTCAAAAACTCAATATGTATTTTTAAAATAACAAAAAACACATAATTTTCGAGTGCCTTTGTTTCCTAAACCAAACTTGACTTATTTAAGAAATGTAAAATGTAATGTAAATGTAATTTTAAAAATGTAAATATGTTTATAAAGCGAATACATGTACCGAGTCGATGTTATTGTTTCTTCTACTTAGAAAAGAGTAGAGTAATTGATAAAGATTAACTTATTTCAAAAAATCAATATGTATTTATAAAATAACAAACTTATTTAAAAAATGTAAATATGTTTCTTCTTTAAAAGAAAAAATTGATAAATGTTAACTTATTAACAAATATGCAAAGCCATATTATATTTATTTTCTTAAACGGTTGGCCAATTAATAATTGTTATTAAATTCAATAAAAACGTCGGTTTGACGACTGATTCCTCTGTGGCTTAAAAAGCTTATTTTCAACTTTTGATACTGATAATTTTTAATTGTATATGTTCCAAGAAAAGCCTTAAAAATATATATTTATGTTGTATACAAAAAAAATGTTTTCAACTTTATTTCTTTCTAGTATTTTGTGAAAAAAAAAATAGCATAGGACAATATGGGATATACCATTCCATTGAAAGTATTTATGAATAATGAAAGCATTTGCATTTTTTGACAAAGATTCAAAGGAAAATAAAAATAGAAGAATGTAGGTATTTGTGCTTCGAAATTAGTCAAACGGCAGCATTGATTTATGCATCTAATAATTTTTGTTTTTTGATTGATTTGTATAAGAAAAAAAATATTCCGTTTTGGAACAAAGATATTTAATTTTTTTTTAAAGTTCATATGTATGTCTAAAACTGGAGACCCAAGCCCCCCCTACAGCCAAATCCTAGATCCGCTACTGACTGTTAGGAACAAGAGTTGGGTTGTCACAATCAATTGGCAATGCGTATTGTGTTCAGTCCCGCTTTAGCTTCTGAACGTGTGTTGTGTATGCTGCACTTTTCAGAGAAAAGGTGAACTCCGATCGATGTGCACAAAACAATGAAATCACTCAAGTTAGTTTTTTAAAACAGGAAAAAAAAATACGAATTAATATTCCTTTTTAATGCGTTATTCACCAAATTTAAGGCCAGTAAACCAGTTCACAATATAAAAATTCGCTACCGAATCACTTTGTATTTCGAATTAACGCCTAAGTTTCTTTATAAAGGGTCCGCCAAATAACTTTTTTTTTTTAAAATGCATCATCAACATCGAGTGTAGCTTCGGCTGTGTGGCACGTAGCGCCCTCCTGTTGAAACAAAATGTTGCCAATATCTTCCTCTTCAATTTTTGTGAACAAAAATTCGTTCAACATGGCCCGATAACGATCGCCATTGACTGTAACGGCCACTCCTTGCTCAGTTGAAGAAAAATAGCCCAATTATGCCTCTGGAACAAAATCCGCACCAAACAGTGACTCGTTTTGGGTGTATCTGCTTTTCAATGTATGCGTGCGGGTTTTCTGTGCCCCAAATGCGAAAATTTTGCTTGTTTACATACCCACCAAGATCAAAATGAGCATCATCTGAAAAGATGATTTTCTTGGCAAAGTCGGCAAAGTAATGTCGTAAAATTTCCCAGCGTTGTTCAAGCGTATACACAACCATATTCGTTCAGCGGAAGGATAAATCTAATTATCTGTCAAATCAGACATGAGCTAAGTGTTACCATTCACGAAATAAGCACTAGTTGAAAAAAAAAACCTTAGATGGCGGACCCTTTAAGTCTTCAACAATATACAATTAGGAGCTGCACCAAAACACATCCAATCGCTAAGCTTTCAACTCACATTTCAAAAAATCAAAATGTTGCAAGAAAAAACATTTCAAAATGTTTTAAATCGAAAAATTCTTACCATCAAAATCGCTTCAAAATCAAAATTTTGCATATGTCACTTAATTTTTGCCTTTTTATATTGTTTGAAACCATGTTTTTTTTTTTTTAAGTACACTCCCCTGATTTTTGGTATTTTTTTAAGCCAATAGCTAGTCTGTTTTGAAATAATAGGCTTAAATAATTAATACCTCCATACCGAGAAGAGTTAGAAAAAAAAGTTGTATAAGTAAGATTCTTAGAATTTTGTAAGCTATTAACAAAAAAAATATAAACATTTAAAAATTATAAATAGCTAAAGAAGTACAAAATATAGGCAATGCCTGTATCTCTGTATCTATACCTACCTATATACTCATTATACAAAAACCCAAAGTTATTACATTATAATTATAATATATAATTATGTAATATATGCTCTACCAGCCACCACTTAGGTAAATATGTATATGGTTTTCAAGTGCACCAATGGGAAGTTACTAGCATGGGTCGACCACAGGCTCATTTTTTATTGTTATTATTGTTACGTTCATTCAAAAAAAAAATAGTAAAATGTTATTTTTATTAGGCATTTTATAGATAAAATCGATTCCAAAGTCAAGAAATTGCATGGGAAGAAAAATTGATTAGGCTTAAACTGGATATCTTAAAACTGATATAAGATATCAAAGTTATTTAAACGCAATTATAAAGGCTGGTATTTCTTATAAAAATAAAGGCCTAATCGAAGTTTCTATCATAAGTACTAACAGAGTAATTAACATTAACATGGGCCAGGATACACCAAACGAAAACTTTTCTTAAATCCCTGATAAATGATATCAAAATTGAGATAGTCCCTTACTGTATAACGATTTTTTTCTAAGAATATACCCCAAAATCGTGCCCTAAAATAATATTGACGAATTAAGGGACAGGGACACCCTGTATACAATATTATTTCATTAAATGTAAAAACAAAATACAAAAAGTTTAAAATAATTATGAATAAAAAGGTACATATTATGAAATTATAAAAAAAGAGAGTCACTCGCTCCACCAAGTCGATTATTTCTATTAGCTGAAATTAATCTATAATTGTAATTTTACCATCAAAGTTATTTATATATTGCAGCTCTTTACCCTCTTCAATAAATGTTTCTAATAAAATAAATGAAATGGACTAGTCTAGAACCTACAATTTCTTATTCTGTACCTATATGTAATTTTGTTGGCTGCTCTGGAGTAAGGACAGTTGGCCCGTGACTCAGAGCGCCAATATGTTGTGAAGACGTTGCGTTGGTTGATGTTGATGCAAAATCGTGGGCAGCCGCAGAGCCCTGAAACAATCATTTCCGGTGTATAAATCGGTGCTTTTGCATCGAAATAGGTCTTAGAAAATTTGATTTCTTTATTTTTAATCTCCTGGTAGACCAAATTCAAAAGGGTTCAAAAGGGTAGTTATGTGCATTCAAGAGGACACAAGCGTCCACAGGTTTTTCTCAAAATCCACCTCTGTCTACCAACTCCTACTCTCACCTCCACGTGGTGAACATCGGGTTTCTAGTACCTCAGCTGGAGACGGGGTTTAAATCCCCGTGGAAAGCTGTTGGGGACAGCCAACGAGAGAGGGGGGGGAGGAGTGTTCCCACTAAGGCACTTCTCCTTTCATCGAGGCGGCAGCGGACGAATTCTCTAGATGGAATCAACGGTGGCGTCTACAGTTCCAGTTAGGTTGAACTACTTACTGAACACCTTATATGGGCTACTACGACATATTTGTAGCTCAGGCCTATAAGGAGCGGTTTATCCGGCTCCCTACCCTTGGAGTTATACGAAGGGTCTGGTCCTCCGGGTCGGGGGTTGTGCGTCGGGGTAACTTCCCTACCACGTAAAAAAAAGTTGTTCCGAAACAACAACAAGCCTCGGATATGGATGATTTTAAAGTTGACGACCCCAGCAAACGAAACAAGGACAATGAATTTCGGATCTGCACGTGGAACGTCCTGTCCTTATACAGAACACGTGCAGCCGAACAATTAGTGGAGAACCTGGACAGGCTAAAGGCTGACGTAAAAGCCATCCAGGAAGTGCGATGGGATGGAGAGGGCGTACGGAGACTGAAAACGTGTGACATCTACTACGGCGGGTGCTTGAAGGAACAGGGTCAGCGGCTCTTGGGTTGTGGTTTTGTGATAAGGGGAAGACTTAGGCAAGAAGTCTTGGGCTTCCGAAGTGTAAGCGAGCGCCTGGTCACAATCCGCATCAAAGGCAAATTTAAGAACATTTCGCTGATTTGTGTTCACGCCCCCCATGAAAGGAGAGAAGACTCAACCAAAGAAGCATTCTACGATCTCTTGGAGACAACGTATGATATGTGCCCGAAGTACGACGTGAAGATCATTCTTGGTGACTTCAACGCAAGATTCGGAAAGGAGGGCATCTTTGGTTCGATAGTCGGAGGACACAGCCTACACGACGAAACTTCCGGCAACGGACACAGGCTGGCAGACTTTGCGGCGGGGCGAAATGTCATCATCTCAAGCACCTACTTCCCACACCTCAATATACACAAGGGGACTTGGCGGTCGCGTGATCAAGTAACCGTCAACCAAATCGACCACGTTGCGATAGACGCGAGACATGCTTCCAGTATCTTGGACGTCCGAACGTTCCGAGGGGCCAACATTGACTCGGATCACTACCTGGTGGTAGCTAGACTACGTATGCGGATATCCATGACGCGACAACGCAGAGCAGATGCTGTGAAAAGATTCGATGTCGAGAAGCTTAAATCGCAAGAGACTGCCAGAACTTTTGCAGACCACGTAACTCTTAATCTCTCAGGAGGTCCGCTACCAGCATCAAGTGCAGAGGACCAGTGGGAACACTGTCAACAAGCCATTAGAAGTGCCGCCTCTGATGTGCTGGGTTTCACTAGGCGAATACAACGAAACCCCTGGTTCGATGAGGAGTGCTGGCTAGCGCATGCAGCTAAGGACGAGGCCTACCAGGCAATGCTGCAGACTCGAACAAGAGCTGCTGAGAGAGTGGCCCGGGAGCTCTACGGGCTGAAACGAAAAGAGGAACGCCGACTTCTCAGGAGGAAAAAGAGAGAGCACGAGAAGCGGGCGGTAGAGTCTATTGAGGGTTGTAGCGGTAGGGGAGATGTTCGAAAATTTTATCAGAGGGTGAAGCGATCCACCCAAGGATTCAAGGCTAGAACGGAAGCCTGCCGAGATGAGAGTGGGAATATGGTAGTAGACACACAGTCAGTGCTGAGGATCTGGAAAGAACACTTCTCTAGACTGCTTAATGGCGAAGACAGCCAAGATGCCGCTAATAGGCAGAACGCTCCATTCAACTTGGACGATGATGGCCAAGAGTTCCGTCCACCCGACCTAACCGAAGTTCGGCTGGCGATATCCAAACTTAAGTCGTACAAGGCTGCAGGTGCGGATGGCTTACAAGCCGAACTATTTAAAACAGCGGGAGATGAATTGGCTAGGAGCATACACCAGCTCATCTGCAAAATTTGGTCGGAGGAAAGTATGCCCGATGAATGGAACCTCGGTATAGTGTGCCCCATCCATAAAAAGGGAGATGTTCTGAAATGTACCAACTACAGAGGAATTAGTCTCCTAAACGTCGCTTATAAAATCTTGTCGGCCATCCTGTGTGACCGCTTAAAACCTTTTGTCAACGATCTGATCCGCCCTTATCAGTGCGGTTTTAGGCCAGGCAAGTCAACCGTCGATCAAATGTTCACACTCCGACAGATTTTAGAAAAATCCCGGGAATTCCAGATCGATACACACCACCTTTTTATCGATTTTAAAGTCGCGTATGATAGCGTGAAAAGGGACGAATTATACAGAGCCATGTCGAGTCTCGGCATCCCTGCCAAACTCGTCCGCTTGTGCAGGATGACGATGGAGAAATCTCGCTGCTCCGTCAAAATTGGTAAGAACACCACCGATTCCTTTGATGTTGAGAAAGGATTGAGGCAAGGCGACGCGTTATCATGCAACCTATTCAACATCTTTCTTGAAGCCATTGTACGCAACGCACATGTCAACACCAGCGGTACAATCTATCAAAAGTCCGTTCAATTGCTTGCATATGCGGATGACATAGACATTGTCGGCAGAACGAAGCGAGCTGTGGCAGGGGCATTTGCGAGCATTGAATCGGAGGCGGCTAGAATGGGATTGGCGGTTAATGAGGACAAGACGAAGTATATGCTGTCATCGAGAGAGGAATCTCAACATCGTCGACTCGGGCAAAATATCACGATGGACAGATATAACTTCGAAGTTGTCAAGGACTTTGTCTACCTGGGCTCCACTATTACATCGCAGAATGACATCAGTGCAGAGATCAAGCGAAGAATTACTCTTGCCAACCGCTGTTTCTTCGGTCTAAGAAGGCATTTAAGTAGTAAGGCCCTCTCTCAGAGAACCAAGGAGACTTTATACAAAACCCTAATCATCCCGGTCCTGCTTTATGGGTCAGAAGCATGGACACTGAAAGATTCGGATAAAAATCTGCTAGGGTGCTTTGAGAGGAAGATTCTTCGTGTGATTTTCGGTCCGGTGTGTATCGAAGGAGTATGGAGGAGAAGATTCAACGACGAGCTATACGGGCTATACAGCGACGTTGACCTGGTCAAAAAGCTGAAAATACAGCGGCTTAGATGGCTGGGGCACGTGGAGCGTATGGACAGCAACGCACCTGCCCGACGAGTCTTCGAATCCAACCCCGATGGGGTACGCAGCAGAGGAAGAACCCGTAACAGGTGGCGCAATCAAGTGAATGACGACATCAAAGCACTCGGTGTGCGCAACTGGAAGCGGCTAGCTAGGGACAGAGCTGGCTGGAGGGGCTTGTTAGTTGAGGCCGAAGCCCATCCTGGGCTGTGAGCGCCATCAAAAGTAAAGTAAGTAAGTAGACCAAATTAATCAATTTTATTCTGGTTGATTAAAAGCATCGGTCTAAATTTGAATTAAGCTCAAAGCTTTCCCTTGGCCTATAGCTGGGGATCATTTTAAAGTCCAATCAATTTGACCTTTTCTTGAATGAATTCATTTTGTGCATGGAGTGTCCTTCCATAATTTGTCACACATGTCTCTAGGACTGTCAACGTTAATATAATTATTTTTTAATTTTGACGGAAAATTGAATTAGACGCCGACGAACTGCTTTTTAGGGATCATGAAGAATTTCCCGAGACTAATACTGCATCGGTGGTTTGTTCAATTCTTTGTCCAACAGGCCTGGAAAAAGTATTTTTGCTCAAACCTCCCACATTCAAGAAGGATGCCATTGTCTTGTGATTAAATTTAATTTAACTTACTTTATTTATAAACTCTTGAAACTGCCTTATTTATGCAGACGATGTGTCAATACCTTTTCAAAACGATTTTAAAAACCCAAGATTGTAGAAAGTTGGAGTTACAGTCATTTCGTTTTTTGTTTGGTGTATTCGTAATTTTTGTTGCCCTTTTGATCGATACATGTCGTCGCTCTAAAAGAAAACCGGCATAACTCAAAAAACTTGATTCTTCAGAAAATGAGTTTAAAGTTTTTTAATCTTACGATTTTTCATTGTTTTATTTTTTTAATACCTATTAAGAATTTTTTATTTTTTTTTAAACATTAGGTTAGCTACTTCAATATTTTATTTATTGGAATTCAACAAAATAAATTAAAAAATGTATGAAAAAGGTGCAAAAACAAAAGATTTCCCAAACCCTCTCCTAATTTAGTCATTTTTCCGGAAAAAAATTATGTTATTCACATAAGCTTTTTTTTAATTTGGAGTAAGTTCAACACTCTGTTGCAAAACGAAATAATGGCATAACTTGATAAAATATATTTAAGTAAAATTTATTTGATATGATTAGTCAAAACTATTATAAAGAAAAACGGCATAGGTTTGAAAGTGCCATTGCAAAACACAGTTTTTTTTAAACTTATCAGGAAAAGTGGAAGATTTTGTTTTAAAAGATAAAATAAGTTATAAAACTGTACTTACTTAATTGCGAAAACTGGCCCAACACAAGTTTGTTCTTTTTTCGCTGAAATTTACCGATAAAGAAAATGGCAGAAACTAAATTATGTCATTGTTGATCATAAACAAACAATGAAAACGAAAGATATACCAATTGGACAAAAGTCCATTTAGCGGGATTCCGAAGTGCCACAGAATTGGCAGTTTGACATAAAGATAGAGAATTTTTTTTAGTGGATTGGCATCATTAACTCAAAAATCGTGTTTTTTGAGTTATGCCGGTTTTCTTAAACAACGACGATGTGTAAAACTGTTAGTTTTACGAGAAAATTATCTTTAATTTTGTTCCCCTTTTCGTTTATTACTGTAGGTAATGTGCCCACGAGTAAGCGATATTTGGCTGAATTAATAAAAAGTAAATGTTCTCTTATGTATAATAGCATTTGATCTTGTATTATGTATCATTGAATTTTTAAATAAATTGGGCTTTTATGATCATTCGAGATTAATGCAATTAATTAAAACTAATTAATTTTTTCCCAACGTTTCTCCGGTTATTTTCCGGCTTCATCAGGGGTTATAAAATTTATTAATTCTTAAAAAATATAAAATACAAATTAAATTACTTTTTAATAAATAATAAATAAATAAGTTATGATTATTATTTGAATAGTTTGAAACAGATCTTTAGACTTACTTTTCCTTTAATTACATTTCGTTTTATAAATTATTTTAAGTTACTGATATATTAATTGCTTGAATAAAAATTAACATTGAAAAACACTATAGTGATCAATAAGTAAACAAATTTTAATGAAAGTATCACAGTTTATGTAATGGCAACACTATATATGGCTTGCTTATATTTTGTTGGATGCGAAGACTTTCCAAGGTGAATTGTATGTTCATTCTTCGTTCCTTGTCTAGTATTCTGACATTCTCAAAATCTGCATTGTGCACATGGTCCATGAAAGAAAGAATGTAAGATTACGACACTTCCTACGTTTTTGGAGACAAAACGTAACATCAGATGTGACAGCCAAGAAAATTTGTATAGAGATGATTTTTTGTTCGCGAATTATTATATGTTTGGTATAGATTTTAATTCTAAAAACACAAAAAATATTACCGAAAAATGTTTTTAATTGTTATTCAATTGTTTTAAATTGTGTTAATAGTCAAAATATGAAGCAAAAATAGAGAGTGCGATGAAAAAATTCAAATATCAGTTATATTCCATTCTTGAATTATTATTTTTATTGTTGTTTTTATATCATCAAAATATAGCCAACAACAATAAAAAAAAATAATGGTAAAAAATCACTTTAATAACAAGTTCAAGTAACTTAAAGTTTTCGCATCCCTATATCTCATACAAATTATACCAAAGTTTAGTCTTTTTTGTCTCCAATTGAGTCACGAAGCGTGTTGAAAATTACAGTAACAAAGCAAAAAATCCGAAGTGTCGTAATCTTGTATTCTTTCATTCATGGTCATGGTCTAGCATGTGTTGTGAGAGTGCTGTAGCTGTCTTCTTTTTCCTTATGTCAGCTTCATGTTCTAACAATCTCACTCCTAACGCGCGTTTTGTAAAGGCCCAACTATAATAGGCATAAGCTAGCATATGCACGCATAAGTAAACGTGCGAATACAAAGAATCTCTATGCGAGTGAGCATAATGGAGTCTACTTACTTACTTACTTAGGTCCTCGGACCTATTACGTCCGTGATGTTTCCCTTACGGGACATAGGGCCTCCACTACACCTACGCGCCATCGTGTACGATTTCTTGAAATGCATTTCAGTTCTCTCCAACTTTTCCCCAGTCGTGCCGATTCCTGTTCGACCGTTCTTCGCCATGTACTTCTAGGCCGGCCCACTTGTCTTCCCTCCTGTGTGAGCGGGTTCCACTGCATTGCTTGAGATGCATTGCACCGATCGCCTTTTCGAAGCGTATGGCCAATCCACTGCCACTTTCTTCTTCGTATAATGGAGTCTATGGGCTCCTGACCCGTTCTCGCATGAAGTTCGGCATTGGAGATACGGTTGGGCCAGAAAATCCTCAAGATGTTTCGTAGACATCTATTAACGAAGGTTTGCAGCTTTCTAGTGACAGTTTCAGTGACTTTCCAAGTGCTGCAGCCGTAAAGCAGAACGGATTCAACATTGGAGCGGAACAGTCGTAGCTTGGTCTTTAAGCTAAAAGAGTTGTTTCTCCATATTTTGGACAGCATTCCGAACGCAGCCTTTGCTTTTCTGATTCGGCTGTTTACGTCCAGTTCAGTTCCGCCACCCGTAGAGACAATACTCCCAAGATATTGGAAATCCTGTACCATCTCTACGGGTTGTCCAGAAATATTTACTTGGATTGATGAGGAAGTTCCAAGGCTGATCCTTTTAGTTTTTGCCGAGTTGATCTTAAGCCCTACGATTTCTGCTTCTCTCTCCACCCTTGTTGTCATTTGATGGAGATCCATGATCCTATGAGAGAGTAAGCATACGTCGTCCGCGTAGTCCAGATGTTTGAGGTGAGATTGCAGAGTCCACTGAATTCCTCCATTTCCATTTGACAAAGCTGCGTGCAGTACGTCACTTACCACCAACAGGAACAGTATTGGTGACAGTATACAGCCTTGCCTAACTCCACTTTGGATTTCAAACTCCTCTGACAGCCTACCTTTGTGCAAAACGTGACACCTGGATCCATCATATGTAGCCTTGATAATAGCAATCAATTTATCTGGGATGCCCCTCCTGTGCAAAGCAAGCCAAATAAATTCTCTATTGACACTGTCGAACGCCTTTTCAAAATCGATGAACAGCAGGTGAAGTGGTGATCGATATTCAACGCACTGTTCGATGATGATCCGCAAGGTGTTGATGTGATCCACACAGGAAGATCCAGTGCGGAAACCTGCTTGTTCGGCGTCAAGTGTGTCTTCGAGGTGGTCTTTAATTCGGTCCAATATTATCCTTGCTGTTATCTTGGCTACTGCAGGCAGAACGCATATTCCTCTCCAGTTTTCGCACTGTGTGAGATCTCCTTTCTTTGGAAGCTTGACAATCATTCCTTTTTTCCACTCTTCAGGAAAGCTCTCTGTTTCCCAAGCTCTCCTAATAAGTGGGTGCAGTAGCTCGCTCGATGTCGTTGGGGCTGCTCCTAAGAGCTCTGCAGGAATACCATCAAGTCCAACCGCTTTGTTGTTCTTCAGTGCTTTGATGGCGGTGATAATTTCTTCTTTACTGGGGGGTACGGTGCGTATTCGGGAAATTGTTACTTCGGGTAGCTCAGTGGGAATAGGGTTCACTTCACTTGCGAAAACGCGGTTTAAAACCGCAGAAAAGTGTTCCCTCCACCTTATGAGCTGGTCCTCATCCGAAATTAGCAGGGATCCGTTTGTGTCTTTAACCAGGTGTTGTTTAGAGCTCTGGACACCAGTGAGCACTATTTCTCCCTTGTGCCCGGCCGACTATACTTTCAGCACCGGATATGAACACATTTTTCACAGCACACCAATGATTTTCGATGGATGTGGTTTCCGTGCTGCTGATTGCGTTCAATCCTTGTGAAAGGTGGTCCCCTAGTTGTTGGCGCACTGCGGGATCCTTTAGTCTATCTGTATTAAACTTGGGCATTCGAGTGTTTCCTTGGGATCTACGAACTGCAGCTGTACGCAATCTTACGGTAGCAACCATCAGATGGTGGGCCCGGGCCATTCCCATGTCAGCACCTCTTCTGTTACGGACGTCCTGGAGACTGCTTCTAAAACGCCGGCTGATCGCGAAGTGGTCAATTTGGTTGGAAGTTGCTTGTCTGTCAGTCGACACCCAACTGACTTTGTGGCACGTCTTATGCTCGAACATGGTCCCTCCAATAACAAGGCCGTTAGCGTTGCAGAAATCGACAAATCGTTCGCCAATGTCGTTTCGGTTATCAACACCATGTTTTCCCATGACATGCCTTAGCCCAGAGTTGTCATTGCCAACCTTGGCATTTAAGTCTCCCATCACCATAACTATATCACCTCGTGGAACGCTATCATAAGCAGCACTCAGCCGGTTATAAAAGGCCTCCTTCTCCTCGTCAGAAGAGAGCAAAGTTGGGGCGTAACACTGTATGATGGTGACGCGACGTACTCTAGTCCGGAACCTGGCTTTCAGGATCCTGTCACCTAAAGGCTCCCAGGAAATTAGGCTTTTGAGAGCTGTTTTGGAAAGCAGCAATCCAACGCCAGATTCCCGAGCGCTTCCAGGTGTTTTTCCGGAATAGAATATTACAGTGTTACGGGTTGGTGACTTGAACTTCCCCGAACCCAGCCATCTAACTTCACTTATCCCTAAGATGTCCATCCTATACCGCATGAATTTCCTCTCTAGTTGCAGGAATCTGGCATTCTAAGGACCTTCTTTTCCGTTGTCAAGAAGCGTCTTCACATTCCAGAAACCAATCTTTGTCCGGGTACAATAGCCAAAAGTCGTCAACGAGTTATCATTAATTATCCGAGGCGTAGTGTTGGTTTCGGTAGCGGGTTGATTTCAGTTACGGAGAATGCTAACCTCCGTAACCTATCCTAGAAAGCTAGGCCTTTTCGCACTTGTAATTTTGGCCTATTTATGTATATTGGGATACATAAATAGTTGCCCGGGGACCACCACGAGGAGGTAAAACAAGCACTTCATCGTGACTGATTGTTGCGCTACTGGCCCAGACCAAGTTCTGAGCAATCAATAGTTTCCCGATCAGGCACGATGCAGGTCGCCCGTTTAAAATTGGATTTCATAAACGACATCGTGTTGTTCTCTTGTTTTGATGCGTGGTTTGGTGTTGGTGAATATTGTATTGAGTGGGGTATTGGGTTTGTGTGCAAATGTTGTTTTTTTCTCAATCGATTTATATTGTGTTATTGAGGGAGCGGTTGTCTGTTAGGAGTGGGATGTAAGTAAGTTGTAAATATCTAGGGTTGCCAGGTTTTGGTTTTATTGTGTTTTTCTGATTATTATTGTTATTTTTTATTGCGTGTGTTTTATTGTTGATGAGTTCGTTAATTATTTGATTTGGAAAATTGTTCATTTGTAGTATTGTTCTAATTTTTGTTAAGTTTCCTTGATGGACAATGGGGTCGCTGATGTCTATAACTTTGTTGATTAGGTTTTTAGCTGTGTTAATTTTGTACTTCATCGGCTGGGAAGAAAAGAAATTTATCATTCTGCCTGATGACATTGGTTTGGTGTACCAGTCAAATTCGATCTTGTTTCTTATTAATTTCAGGTCCAGGAAGGAATCATATCATTACTTTCTGTTTCGAGAGTAAAGTCTAATTTGTTATGATACTCGTTAAGTGTTTTGAGTATGATGCCAGTATCTTCTTTTTTGACCACTGCAATTATGTCATCTACATATTTGGCTATAAATTTTGTTCTCTTAATAGGTGGTGTATTCAATGATGAACAAAAAGATAGCCCTGAAGTACTGGCACTCAAATACGCTGTACATAGCATTAATCAAGATAAGGCAATATTATCGGATACACTTTTTGAGTATGATATTCAATACATATCGAAAAACGATTCATTTCGTGCCAGTAAAAAAGGTAAGAGAATATAATACAGATGTATAGTTACTTTAATTTTTTTTTTTTTTTTATTTTAATTTTTTTATATATGATAATATTAAGTTTGCTCCCAAATAAGACTTGGAGTGCATGCAATTTTTGGTCCATCCGATGCTGTTTCACGAGCGCATATACATTCAATATGTGATGCACTTGATATACCGCATTTAGAATCAAGAATTGATTTTGAAAATCGATCACGAGAATTTTCAATTAATCTTCATCCATCTCAGTATTATGTTAACATTGCATTTCAAGATGTCATTCGATATTTAAATTGGACAAAAATTGGAGTACTTTTTGAAAAGCATTGTGGTAAGTTCTTTTAAATTCTTTTGTAATATTACCTAATCTTTATTTACATTGTTCCCATCACGACAATTCTTTTTTCACTTGTCACTTAATAAACCAAATATTAAAAAGTTTTTCTTGACACTTCTTGTAGCAGAAAGAAGCAAATTTGTAAATTTCTCTTTTGTCATAATCATGCGAAACTTGTCAAGATGACTGCGGCCTCGTCGCTTTGTGTTACAGAACTTCTTACAAGTTCTTGGATTTTTTTTTATATGGGCAGGGCCAAGGAGACCAATCGCCGCATTCGTACACAAATTTTGCTCATAACTTGAAAAAAAAAACTACTAGCCAAATCCCAATATTTGTTCTGTGCATAGGGCTGGGTCAGGTCCACATTTTATTTCAATTTTTTTTTTTTATATATGCTAAAGTCTTCGAACTACGACCTTTCAAAAGTGTCTTATTACGTTACATTTACTTCCAAATTTTGTAACGTTATAAGACACCTTTGAAAGGGTGTTGTGCGAAAACTGTAGTGTATATACAA
The DNA here is from genome assembly GCA_949320155.1 of Melangyna quadrimaculata. Classification (NCBI taxonomy): domain Eukaryota; kingdom Metazoa; phylum Arthropoda; class Insecta; order Diptera; family Syrphidae; genus Melangyna; species Melangyna quadrimaculata. The sequence goes on from OX439486.1 coordinate 16,403,360, forward strand.
AAAATTGATTTGAAGAAAATGTGGGCCTAACGCAGCACTATCATACGTACAGAAAAAATATTATGATTTGGCTGGTAGTTTTCAAGTTATGAGCAAAATTTGTGTACGAATACAGCTATTGGTATCCTTGGCCCTGACCATATAATGAGTATTAATCTATCACATTGCTGCGGAAAATTTATTATCCTGACAGGTGCAGAAGATTGCGTTGTCTTGCAGAACTATGTGCGAACCAGTTGTGCAGCGTTTTACATGCAGCGAAATTTATTCACACATGTTCTTATGGGAGCATATTCACTCAATGTCTGCGTGCAGCGATGCGCTAAACAGATGTGCAGCGTTTTTCATGCAGCGAAAATAATTTACACAGGTTCTTATGGGAGCAGATGCACTCAAAGTCTGCATGCAGCACATCGCTGCACGATAACTCTATTTCTAAAATTAGCTGCGCAGCATCATTGCAGCCACAACAGCAAAGAAAGAAAAATCTTAAATAATTGGTATTTGGCATTACCTACTCATATTGATATCACCTTACATTCTTTAAAAAAAATTGTTTGTCTCGTTGACATTTTGTTGAAGTATCCATGAAGCCAGCGTTGCCTCTCGAAGATTTTGGTGCCACAATTAAAAAATATCGTGCCACGGGAAAAAACACAATTTCTTCTACTTTTTTTAAATCAATATAAAAACGTGGTGAAGTAGATACCTATAACAAAAAAACTTCTCTTGAACCATTCGTGGTATGTCCAGAAACAGAAGTTTCTACTAATTTGAAAGTCATTTAGACAAACTTTTATATAATTTCATCACACTTCACACTTATTTTGTTTAAAGGTAAATTATCCTTAAAGTCAAATAGTGGAGATCATAAAACTGCGATATTGAATTTCGTACCACCTTCCAACGAAGAAAATCTGGTGCCAAAAAAGTAGGATGATGTCACATCCCCAACTTTGTATCATGAAAGTCAGAAATAATGTGTGCATCTAGACGCGTGCAACATCTTCGAACCTCTTCGAATTTTCTTGTTGCACGAATATTTTACCCACGCGACACCGGGCATATTTTCTTCCGTCTCATCTTTTCGAATTTGTTTTCCCTTTTGCACTTACATTGTTCGAAAAGTTGCACGCGTCTAGATGCATGGTGTAATAGCAAACTATGCACATGTGTTTCGTGTGCAGCGCTGCATGCATAGATGCATGCAGACATGCTGCACATCTGTTTTAGAGGCCAGTTATAGCGATCAGGAAAACGCAGCAGGAAAAGTTTTTTTTTTTTATATTATGCGCGCACAAAAGGGGTTATGAATACCCTTAAAATGTTTTTAACAAAGCACGAGCGATTAGGTAAGTAGGAGGGGATTTAAAAGGAGATACCGATGGGCCGGGTAAAGCATTCTACATTCGTGTGGTGCGACTGAAGAATGAATCTCTGTATTTAACAGTTGAAACAGAATGAAAGCGAATATTTTTTCCTGATTGTCGTTTATAGCCAACAGGAAAAAATATTACAGTAAGCCAGCCTACCGCCAAGTTTTCCTGATTGAAATGCACACGAAAAACTTTTTTGTGCGCAATTATGTCCGTGGAATCAGTGAAATTGGACTTCAAATCATTGGAATTTTTTGATCCATTTTGTGAGAAATTACGATCAGCTGGCACGAAGAATCAATTTGCATCAGGAAAATAAATAAATACATTTTTAACAAAAAATAATTATTTAATTGAAAATTTTATTTGATCAAAAAATTCTATGAGTTATTAATCATCGATTTGTTTCAAATCGAATGAAAATAGTGCAAAAATCCATTTGAAAGTTTTTTCCTGATTCGTTGTCCTAATCGCTATATGGCTTAGGGGCCGCCATTAGCTGGACTTGTCAGACTATATTCATACTTTCCGCTTTTCGCGTTCTGCTGCGGGCTCCATATGTAGGTACACATTAACGCCAATTTTTAAGGACTTAAGGCCGTTAAAAGCTATTTTGAATCAATAAAAAAAGTCCAATTAAATAATGCTAAGTCTTCTACTTGGCTGATGTACTTCAGTAGTATATATAATTTGTATCATAAAAAAGCCATCCATAGGTAAAGGTACACATTAACAGCCGAATCTATAAAGACATTTTAAACTTAACTTAACTTACCTTTAAACTTCCTCTAAATATCACTTAAGTGTGAAATAGGTATCTATAATCAATTTCCACATTTAAGCAACGTGACTTAAACCCCTCGTAACTTAAACGCCATTCACCGCGTTTAAAGGCTACGCAAAGCCAACTTAAATATATTTTGACACATAAGAATTGTTTTTTATTTTTATGAAAAGAAATTGTGCGTACGTTCAGTAAGGAAAAATGTATTTATGTGTGCACTGTGATTGTGATGGCCGAGTTTTAATTGTTTTGATTCTTTTTTTTTTTACAGAAAACAATATAAGAAATAGTGATTTTGGTTCCATTAAATAAATTGAGTTGCTATTTTATTTTGTTTATGTCCCCACAAATTTCCTTACCAATATAGGTAGGAAAGAAATTTCTGAAAATAAAATAAAAAAAAAAAAAAAAAAAACCAAAATGGAATGATTTAATTTCTTCTGTGTTTGACGATGCATATACACATACAAACAGTTGCTTCTCTTTTAGTGTTAATAAAACATCGATTGTTGGAGTTTTCGACAGTATCGATTGTTTTTGAAAAAACTATTACAAATTACGATTAAAAATCGATAGTTATTAATTTAAATGATAAATGACATAAGTTTTGCAAATAACAAAATTTCAATTTTTTTAAAAACACTTTCAATACACTTTTTCAAAATGTTAAATTGTCTTTTAGTTTTTTAAAGGCATATTATTATTTTTTCAAAACTGTTGTCCTTAATATAAATGTTCATATTAAACAACGTTAACAAAATTTCATTTCAACCGAAAAAAGGTTAATGAGAATATCGAACCCCAAAAAATAGGCCATGGCCGTTTTTTCATGTTTGACTGTTACCTCGAGTTCAATTTTTTTTCGAATCCAATACCTACTTACTAATAACAATTAAATTAATTAAAATTCACAATCAAGTTAAATAATTTATTATATTTATTTTAAAATAGATTAAATTGTACCAGAAATTATATTTCAATTCACAGCACTCAATTGACAACTCGTTTGTTAACATTTTTTCCCAACTACATAAACACATCAGTTTGACGACTATCGATATTTTTTTCAAACTATCGATAGTCCCGATGGTTCAAAACAATCGATTAATCGATTAAACCATCGATGTTTTATTAACACGATTCTCTTTCTGTCTTATTATTTGTACGCTATTTTGTGCATGTTTTTTTTAGCAATCTGACAGAAATAGCCTGGGAGTGAAAAATGTACTAGAAATTTGTAGCAGTTTTGTCAATTTTCTTGCGTTACGTTACATTACGGCTGCTTAGTAAAGTATGAAAAGAATATTGATTATAGATACAAATTTAAGTAACGTCATTTAAAGGCAACTTTAATATTTAAGCAAGCTTAACTAAATAACCTCTTAAAGGCATTTTTTACGGCTGTAACTGTATCGAATCTAGCCAGGCAAAAATATGTGCGCATTCAGCTATTTGAATTGGAATGATCTGGAAAAACGTTGCGTCCGTCGATAAGTTACGGATGTTATGTTTTTCTACCAACTCCTGGCCTGGTCGGTAACAGTAATTCCCCGGTTCTCTTTCATAGTTAGAAGTCATAGTTGTCAGAACTCTGACATTTTTTATTTTTACTTCCATTATAAGAAAAGAACCACAGTCTCAATGAGCAAAAATTTGTTTGACTTGAGATTAAGATACTCATAAGTCATAAGCTTACACTTGACCACAAGTTATAAATGTAGGTGTTCTTGACATTCGCCAGCACTACACACAAATTATATTTTTTCTTACAACGTGAAAGTGTTGCCACTGTTTAATTTAAAGTTTGTGTCTTTAATAGTGTCCTAGGCTTAGTGTTTATTTTCTTTATTAACAACAAACACCTTATTTCTCACGTATATCTAATTATATAATATATCTTGTAGCTTGTACATACGTATAGAATAGACATTATTATAATCAATTAAGTAAAAAAATTGATTTCTATCAATTATTTAAAATCAATCAAATATTTTTAAGATTAACAATTTCATAATTCTATCTTTTCTAGGTGTTATTCAACTGAGAGAACTAACACGATCTTCAGGAGTAGAAATGAATATTCGTGAAGTTGATCCGTCAACATATGTTCAAGTACTGAATGAGTTTAAACATAAGGAAATCAATAATATCGTCATTGATACGAGTACTGCAAATATTTCAATTATACTTAAAGGCGTAAACATACATTATATTCGTAGATGACAAAAAGGCTGCGAGCTGGGAGTGCAAAAGTGTTGTAATCTACTTTTGACAAAGTCGAAACGTTATAATATAACGTCATAGCTCATATGCTGTCTAAGGGTGGTAGTTATCAAGCACTATTCAAATGAAGAAGCACATGAACTTTTTCACAATAAGACTTTCAAGCAGACACGACCACTGCGTTCCTTAGTAGTTGTGATAGGATAATCTTGACAAGTTTATTCATAAGCCTAAGGACGCTCGATAATCCGCCCTTAGATTTTTAAATAAAGCTTTTCCAAAAGGTTAACCTTAGCCTTTGTGATCTCAAAGCAAATAACATGGGTAACGCGTTACACCACTTTTGGACTCACGGTTAAAATTACCACTGGGGCAAAATTTAAGTAATTTGTTAAAACTCGTTTAGTCAAAAAGACGATTTTGTTAATCTTAATTTATGCATAACTTGGCAAATTGCCCTCAAGTACAAATTGTACATTTTCGATGCTTTTGATGTTAAAAATCATTAGGCTGCCAAATATTTCGCGCCAGTATTTTTAAAAATAAACTTTTATAATAATTCATATTTTCATATTTATTTACAGATCCTTCAACTTCAGATGAACGAATATAAATATCATTATATATTTACAAGTTTTGACATCGAAACATTTGAGTTGGATGATTTTAAATACAACTTTGTTAATATTACAGCCTTTAGATTGGTTGATGCTGGTGATGTCAGTGTTAAGGAGGTTGTTAAAGATATGGAAATGTTCGACAAAATTAATAGAAGAGATCAGGAAATTTTTCGTAAGGATCGAATAATACAGGTTGGTAAAATAAAATTTGGCAATAAGGTTCCAAACAGTATGGGAACATTTCCAGGAGAATTGAGAAGTAAATCTAGTTTTCTTTATCTTAATTCTTAGATCTGTTGATTCAGAATTCTGCATTTCAAAATATTGCCCATAATTCTTTATTTTAAACTCTTTATTTAAATGGAAGCATATATCATCCCAAACCATTTGATAATTTCTTTTCCAACAAATATTTACTAATTGTCGCACAGTTTTTTGATATCAGTTGCGTTGTGATCCATGTATGTATGTTTACCTAGTATGAATCACCAACAGAATGCAGTTGGTACAACAGCAACAAGAGATTCTATATATTGTTCTCATATTAATCACTGCATGTATAAAGAATAACACTTGTTGATTACTTCAACTTCATCCGCTTAACAGTAGGTTGTAAATTTCATTTAATTAAACAACTAACAAATTGAGTCGACACCTTAACTGATTTCACAATATTTACTTTAACACATAAAACAATAACAAAATTATAAGACGTTTTAACGGAGTACCTTGAATGCATTTCAGAATGTAGTCATTCCATCGTCAGCATCACGACTAAATCCAAAAGCAGCAAATGTTGTGTTTTGTTGTTGTTATTAATATTGCATATTATAATCGTGATGCTGATGATGGAGAGACTACATTCTGAAATGCATTCAAGGTACTCCTTTAACGCGTCTAATAATTTTGTTATTGTTTTATGTGTTAAAGTAAATATTGTGAAATCAGTTAAGGTGTCGGCTCAATTTGTTAGTTGTTTAATTGTTATCCGATTTCTCGTCTCTCAAAAATACTATTTAATTAAGTAAATTTCATTTTTTCACCAAAAAACCCTTCATCACCGCAAAATTACACAAAATTCAACTACCCGTTTTCTGATTCAAGGGTTACAATCTACAATTCTATACGTTCTTATTTACATGACTGCTAAGCTTTCCTTCGCAGAATTCTTTATGTGTGGAATAAAATTAGTCTGAAGTCGATTTCTTTTTCCGTTCTCGAGATACAAGAGACGAATGACATTTCACAGCTCGTTTTTAAATTGCTGTTGTAATAAAACCCAAAATTGAATTTGTTAGAAAACCTTTTCAGCACTTATGACAATATTATCTGTAAAATCAAATTCATCCGAAATCGATATCTTCTATTCGTTCTGGAGATATGTAGACGAAAAAAGTACCCCTAGCGTGCTTACAAAAAGACATACAGTACAGACATCTAACTAAAAACGATGGATTCTGATTTTAGATACCGCACAACGTGAAATTATGTCAAAATTTTCTATTGGACAAATCGCATCAATTACAATAACTTCCATTGGAAAGTTGAAAATAACTTTGGTAAAATGTTAGGAGATAGAACGATGCTAAAATCTTTTAAAATTAGCAAAATACCTAGTATAGTATACTAAAAATGATTGAACATCGTACTAAGGGGCCAGTTATAGCTATCATTGAAAACCATCATTGAAAAAGTTAGCTGTTGATTTTGAGACCCTTCGAAAGTTTAATCACTGAATATTTTAATGCTGTAATATAGCTTACGACTCCAAAATTATTTCTCCTCCAAAAAAATTCATTTTGACCCATATCTTCCCCATAACGTAACTTTTAATTTTTTCAATGATCATTGGTTAGGTAGTTCATCATTGAAAATTAAAAGTCATTTTAGGAGAAAACTTGTGCCAAATTAAATTTTGTTTTACCTAGAAATAATTATTAGTTCAATTAGCTTTACTTTGGCATCAAAATAATCATTTATTTTTTCTTCAAAATCACTCAAAGTTGACAATTAATATTTTCAATTATGGTTTTCAAATAAAAGCTACAACTGGCCCCTAAATCGACTAAATTTTTTTGCAATGGGTGCAATTGGCGCCCCTGGGCAATTCTAGTTTTCAGATTTGTAAATTTTTTTTTAGTATTAGTATTTTATTATATTATTTTTTCGCTAAGGCCTGCCAGAATAGTAGTACAAGAGCCAACAGGAAATTTGAGCGGAGTGGATGTATAACCAAAATCTGAGTATGAGGGTTTAAAGGGGCATATTTTGTGATATCGAAACCAACAATCTGGCAGGCTTTTTTTCAGCATTTGGAGAGGGCAAGGAGTTGAAAAGAGGTTTTCCAAATTTCTTATTAGGATTGTTATCACTTTAATTATATTTTAGAAATATATCATGATGTTCTGTCATTTTCCTTAAGTCTAAACACCGTTATCTTGGTGATCTGAGTAATAGATCTCAAGATAATATGGTTTTTAAGCGAACCTTAATCGTCTTTCTTTTTAGACTTTTTTTTTTGTTTTTTAGATTTTTCATGTCTTATAAATCTCTAAAAAAAAAACGGGTTGGGGTCGAAATTATGTATGGTCAACATTCTGTTTTCAAAATTCTGCATTTCAAAATACTGTTTTTCAAAATTCTGGTTACACAAATTCTGTATGAACAAAATTCTGTATTTTAAAATTCTGTAGGATCAAAATTCTGTATGACCAGAATTCTGTGTTTCAAAATGCTGTTTTTCAAAATTCTGTATTTAAGAAAAAATCGGTTTGATAATGTAAAAAAGTGCGCACTTTTGTGAATTCTTAATTAAAATACTGAAATTGGACATAAACAGAATTTTGAAAAACAGAGTTTTGCAAATACAGCATTTTGGATATACAGAATTATGGACATACAGAATTTTTAAATACAGAATTATGAAATAAAGAATTTTGGTCATACAGCATTTTCAAAAAAATTTCAAAAAGAATTTTGGTCATACAGAATTTTGAAATCCTGAATTGTGACCCGCTTCCAAAAAGAACGGATATTGTTTCCTTAAGAAGCTTATGTATATCTTGAGTTCTTTAAGTCGGATCACAAAAAATTAACGTGTTTGCACTTAGGGAAGACGACAGAGCATCATAATATATTTTCAAAAAAATTGATGGAAGTGATAATACATTTTGATACGAAATTTCAAAAAAAAGCTATTTTCAACCCTCCATCCCCGCCAAAGACTGAACAAAAAACCTGCAAGACTTTTGATTTCAATATCACAAAATATGCCACTTCAAACCCTCATACTCAGATTTTGGTTCTACATTCAGTCCCAAAATATTTTGTAAGTGCTACTGCTGCCAACAAAAAGTGGATTCATTTGAGGAACTAGCTTTATTCAAGAACTGTTGAAGAATACGAGTCCGATGAAAAAAATTATTGGAGAGAAACCAGAAAAATATTGACTGCCGAAGAGAAGTTGGACTGAAATGACGCACCTGGCTACATTGACCAAATTATTTTGTCCCAGTTAAGGAAGAAGCTCAAAAGTGACCCAAGTACAGCTAGCAAGGCTTCTTCCCTAGTAACGACTTTATGTACTACACAATTTATCCTTCCAGTATTGATATTGTGTTTAATTGATATGTTGTCTTTAACACAGTCCTTGAGCAAATTGCAACAAACAACAGCTCTTGACCTTAATAGCAGCGCAATGCTGCTAAAGAACACGATTTCCGTTCTTTCTAGTCGCCGAGAAAACATATATACTAATTTCAACAACATCTGGCAGCGTGCAAAAAATTTAGGTGATAAATTGAATGTTGAGTTGAAAATTCCTCGTTTCCCACGTCATGGTGGACGCCAAATATACACACCCAATTTTGACACTAATTTGCCCTGCCAGACCGTTTATAGAACCCGAAGTAGAAAAAGAAGTAGGTAGAAATATTAGTTAAAAAACAACGGTAAGAACTAAAACGCCATTTCATTTCATTTTTAAATAAAGTTCTTTTAGTCAACAGTTTTTGAAATATTAATTTTAAAACTCAAAATTTTGATAAAAACAATATGAATAAATGTTCAAAATACTTTTTTTTCAAAATTTCGCGTAATTAGGTACTATTTTTACTTTCAAAATTCAATGCTTTTATCAAATCATAGTCAAATACTGAAAACCGGATGGTTCTACAACTTTTATTTTTCAAGATATTAAAAAAACTTTCTCATAAAACTAAGAAGAATGCAGATAAATGAACATTTTAACAACCTTGATTATCATCAACTTCGTTTTTTCTTGTTTTTACTAAGAAGTTGGTTTCTTAATTTTTTAATATATTGAAAAGTAAAAGTTCTAGAACCATCCGATTTTCAGTATTTGACTATGATTTGATAAGAGCATTGAATTTTGAAAGTAAAAATAGTAACTAATTACGTGAAATTTTGAAAAAAAGTATTTTGAACATTTATTTTCATTTTTTTTATCAAAATTTTGAGTTTGAAAATTAATATTTCAAAAACTGTTCACTAAAAGAACTATATTTAAAAAGGAAATGATAGAAGGGACTTCTGACTTTACATACAGAAATAAAAGGGCGTTTTAGTTCTTACCGTTGTTTTTGATATTGTTTTTACCTATTTCTTTTAAATTTTTCGGGTTCTATAAACGGTCTGGCATCTGTAATCAGGGACTCAATACCTAGGAATGGGTAAAAAATTTTCTGGTTCATACAATCATCCTCAAAGTTGATTTTTAGGGTTTTTCAAACGGTCTGGCAGGGTAAATGCCGCCTCCAAACGGTCTTGGACATATGGATCTGTAATCAGGGGCTCAATACCTAGGAATTTGGGCCAATTTGGGTCAATTTGGGCAAGTATTAGATTTAAATATAGAAACTGCCTTTTTTGCTTAAAAATTACTTGGTGGTGCCAAAAATGGGTAAAAGAAAAGGAGCAGAACAATCATCGTACCGGTACTGCTCTGAATTTGATGAATGAATGATATAAGGATGTTTTGTGAACAATACAAAGTTTTTTTCGTATTCTTGCAATTAATAAAGAGGCTAACTTCATTTAAATTAAAAAAAAAAATGTTTTTTTTTATATTTGATTTTAATATTTTTAAGACAGACTTACAGAGAATCATTAAAAAAGGCGTAGGTATTCGATAGACGACTTTTTTTTAAAGGTAGGCAAAATTACACGAAAATTAACCCCCCCTGACCGAAATCCTGGATCCGCGCCTGAATTTGACAATAGTTATTTTATGTACTCAACCTCATGCTAGGACGTAAAATATCCGCAACCTTTTACCACCTGCGAATTATTAATTTATTTATTTATTACATTTCTTTTAAGACTGATCCGGCTTTGATGTATGATGCGGTTTATGTTTTTGCTATAGGACTTCAGACATTGGACTTATCGCATACAATAAATCTTTCAAACTTATCATGTTCAGAAGGCAATCCTTGGGATGGTGGACTAAGTTTAATTAATTATATCAATTCAGTAATTTTGTTAGTTAATTTTAAAAACGTATATGTGCATGACTTTTAAAACAAATTAAGGTCGAATGGAAGGGACTCACTGGTCCAATTCAATTTAAAGAAGGCAAACGCATTCAGTTCAAATTGGATTTGGTTAAACTAAAACAACATTCGATTGTTAAAGTTGGTGAATGGTCACCACAAACTAGACTTAACATCACAGACCGTTCAAAGTTCTTTGAATCTGGATCGATAAATGTAACATTAGTGGTTATAACTATTTTGGTAAGCACCAGCATTGCATCTCAATTAATAACAGTAAACTTTTTGTTCAACAATAGACTTTAAAGTTTGCGAGTTTGAATTTGCTATGCTAGTTCACATAAAAAGCAAATTTTAGTTTAAATTTCTTAATTTTTTGCTTACACGACCATAGCACTGAGTGAAAGTCCCCACAATTATATATTCAATGAAAAGTATTCCTCTTCTAGGAGCAACCATATGTCATGATGCGATATGGGAAGAATTATACAGGAAATGGACGTTTTTATGGATTTTGTGTGGATATTTTGGACTTGGTTGCCCGTGAAGCTGGATTTGATTATATACTCGACTTAGTACCAGATCGCAAATATGGAGCGAGAGATCCAATAACTGGTGAATGGAACGGAATGGTCGCACAATTGATGAAATATGTAAGTCAATAAGAAATTATTTAGAACCAAATTAACCTCAACCTAAATGAGTTTAAAATAAATGATTAATTTAAACTTTCACAATAAACACTCTAGTTACATAAATAAACACTTAATGGCCTTCATATTGAAATACTCATAACGAATAAGGTTAAAAGCATATAATAATCTGAGTAAATGAAATACTTATGAATATTGCATTTTGTTTCCATTTTAATTAATAATTAATTGATTTCCTTATTGAAATTGTAATTTTTTTCCAAAATTTTCCACACCTTAACCTTCCGTCCTCACACTGGGGTATGACATACCCCACGAAAAATTGAAACCCATGTTGTTACCGTTACATTTTTTTGTCAGCCATGCCATGCTTATGTAAATTCAGTTTCACATTTTCTGCAGTAGTAGGAGGCGGTAACCGTTTGTATTGGGTATCCTACACCCCCAGTGTGAAGTTCGTGTTATTAATTTTTACAGTTTGTGAATAAAGTTATTAATTTATATGTTTTAATTTTGTGTTCCAGCTTTTCAAGATTAAAAACTTACCAGATTAGACACAAATTAGAATTCTAATCTATAAGATTGTCTAGTCATACAAATTGTTATTTTTTTTTCTAGGAAGTTACTGTTTTTGTTTTTGCAGCAAAAATGGCCTTTTCAAGGGACGAAGCTCTGGAAAGGCTTCTTTTAGAGACCGAAAGGCTGTTAGAAGAAGTGGAACCAGATATATTTGCCGGTGAGTATTCGGAAAATAATCCGGACTAAGTGGAAGAGCAATCTGATTCCCAGAGTGCCCAGAGTGCGGAAGAGGGTGATTATGAGGAGGTGCATCCTGCAACACGGCAAAAACCGAGGTTGGCTATTCTCAGAGGCAAATCGGGCGAGTTCAGTTGTACCCGAGAGACGTGATAGGCATCCGATCCGAAAACTTATCACCCATTAACAAGGTCAAAAGGTGCAGCACGAAACTTTTCAACCCCTATCGAGGCTTGGAGTTTACTATTTACGGACGAAATCCTAAACAAAGTGATGGCTCATACAAATGAGCAAATAAGACGCTGTTCATGTAATGAAACATCGAAACAAGCATACCAAGGACCTACAGACATCACTGAACTAAAAGCTTTTATTGGCCTGCTTTATCTCATTAGTTTAAAGAAAGCTGTGTTTCTCTATTTAAAGCAACGAGGCCGCAGCATCGCTTTGAATATATCGCAGCTTGCATGTGTTTTGATGATAAGACGACCAGGGGCCTATTTCACCAACGTACAAAATTGTAAATACAAGTGATTTTTCACAAAATTTGTGAAAAACTCGACGAATTTTATTTCACCACTTTTTTGTGTTTACAAAATTGTACTTGTGGTCTACAAGTGAAATTTTGTGAAAAATCCATTTTCTGTTTCACCAAATGTTGTTATTTACAAGTAACAAATTTGTAGGCTTTCAAGTTTTTTGAAGGTTTCCGTTTCACCAAAGAAAAAAAATGCACAAATTCCGTTTAGTTGTGACAATTTTCTACATGGCTCAAGACCTATGTAACTTTTGTTACAGATTTGTTTTGGGTCATATTAAGTTGGCTTATAATGGCCCTCCGTCCGGCGCGGCAGAGGATTATAGTAGTAGCGAAAGCAGTGATGATGATTATAATATTATTCTGAATCGAAGAAGAAGAGCGTATCGTCCTCGTTACAAAATCTCAGCGTATTTTATTTTAAAGACCGTTTTCGTGTGAGTTCAGTCAAGGCAGAAGAAATAATATCTCTAGTTGGAGGGCACAAAACTGAAAAAAACGTTGCATTGTCCCCAAAGCAGCAACTACTCACTGCCTTGTACTGAATTGGCAATAGGGGGCAGTATCATGGAATTGCCGACATGCATCCTATCTCCAAGGCCACAGTGTGCAGGTGTGTTATGATCGGGTTTGTACAGCGATCGTGCATTCCCTGTATAAAGTTTCTGTACGATGGCGGTGGACAATATTCCTGAAAGAGTTCATGCTATTGTAGGTAGTTTTCTTAATTTAATCATATATGTAAAACCGTTGCATTGCAATAAAACCCACGGAAGTAAGAACCGCGGGCTTAATTTTGACGTATATTATTGCACAGTACCTGCAAGCCCAAATACAAATTTAAATGTACATATATTTTTGTAGGAATAAAATATCTTTTTTTTCATGAAGCTGAAGATCGCTGCATCCGAGGTTTTTTTTTCTTTTAAAGTAGCAGACCTCGAAAAGTGTCAATGATATTGGAAAATTTCAAATACCAAAATGTTGTGCAAATAATTTTCCAGGGGCGATGTCCGTTACTTTTTCAAATTTGCATCCCGTTATATTTTTTTTAAATTATTTTTTAACATTTTAAAATTAACTTATTTTAAACGAGCAGATAGACCAAACTAACGGTTAAAACAAAAAAAATTGCGCTGTGTAGAACAGACCTTTTTCTAGAGGCGATGTTCCTTTGTTTTTTTTTTTTTTTATTATTAAGCGTTTTTAACAATGAAACATAAAAACAGAACAACAGAACTTTAACCCCCTATAACTTCGGATCAACGAATGCTACGTAAAAAGAAAGTACACAGAAAAATTTAGTTTTCCAATCTCTAAAGGCGATGTTTTTTATTTTTTTTTTCGTGTTCTTAAGCCATTTATTTTTACCTAGCATTAGGTATAACAAAACGAAAAAATAACAAAAAGGCCACTCGGCAGGTTTTTTAATTTGCAAGAAAATACCGCTCGAATTTTATGATTGAAATTGGTGAATGGGTTGTCTCTGGTTATAGAAACGGCACGGCTTTAATTGTTGTGCGTCAGCCGCAATTTTGAAAAACCCGATTTAGCTTATATCTCAAGAACGACTTATCGTACAATTTTTTTTATATACAGGGTGTCCCGTAAATGATGGTCAAAACTGAACATACTGATAGGCCAGGTCATGACCTTTCAGAATTTGGTAACTTGTTCATACCGAAACCTAACGGTTTTCGAGTAACGGCTATTTTTCGAAATTTTAAAAAAACTTTACTTTGAACCAGTTTTTTGCTCACACTGTCCATAATTAACTTTTGTTTTTTACAATTTTTACACTAAAACTTTAGCTAATAGTTTGACATATTTAACCCAATAAAAAAATGTTCATTTACATCACCATTTGCCTGCAAACTAAAAGATAAACTCGAACTTTGACCAAACTTAATTTTTGACTTCAATCTTCTTAAGAGTTCCATGAATAAAATTCGTAGGACACAATACAGGTTTTATATTTAAAAAATATTCCGTTTTTCTATAGTTTTTAAAAAGGTATACAGCTTCCTAAGGCGGTGCTCAGATAGGAAGTTATAACCGTTTGAATTCAATAAAACAGGTTAAAAATAAAACAAAAATAAAACATTTTTGTTCAAGTATATCGATAAAATTAAAATATCTTTTCATATATAACTCCGACAAAGCTGAATTTTGGTGGAGGGCGTCATTTTGATGTCTTACGCATTTTTTAAATAAAAATCTTAAATTTGGACAAGGACTTTCGATTTTGTAGGGTGAAAGAGAAAGTGTCCAGTATTTTTGAAAATTTCTCGAAAAGCATCAGGTTTTTTAAGAACTGTCGAAAATTTTAAAATGTTAAAAAATAATTTAAAAAAAAATATACCGGGATGCAAATTTGAAAAAGTAACGGGCATCGCCCCTGGAAATTTATTTGCACAACATTTTGGGATTTGAAATTTTGCAATATCAGTGACACTTTTCGAGGTCTGCTACTTTAAAAGAAAAAAAAGGCAGCGATCTTCAGCTTCATTTTTTTTTCGCGAACCAAGGAAGTAAAAAACATTTTATTAGCTTCGGAATCTACGAACTCTACAATTTAATAAGAATGACTTACAATTTAATTAGAATGACTTACAATTTCCAAGATAAAAAAAATGGTGAAACAGAAGTTTGGGAAAATTGTTGTTTTCAAAAGCTCTTTGTAATTCTTTTCACATATTTGTGTAACAGTAATTTTTACTTGGTGAAACCGAATGCCGTCCTACAAATTTGTGTTTGTAAATTTCAAATCACAAAATTGTGCTTGTAATATGTAGTTGGTGAAATAGGCCCCAGGCAGTAGCGGATCTAGGAATTTTCTGTGGGGGGGGGCTTTGAGTTTGGAAATCCAGTTTGTACATATGAAGTTATATAACAGAAAACGAATTTTGACATCACTTTTCCTTTAATAATAGCCGTGTTTTTTGTGCCTTTATATCCGCTCCTATCGCGCTTTAAAATTTGTTTTTCAAAATAAA
Organism: Melangyna quadrimaculata; assembly: GCA_949320155.1. Classification (NCBI taxonomy): domain Eukaryota; kingdom Metazoa; phylum Arthropoda; class Insecta; order Diptera; family Syrphidae; genus Melangyna; species Melangyna quadrimaculata. Next base: position 16,418,819 of record OX439486.1, read on the forward strand.
GCACAATAACAAAAATTTGGGATTTATGTGTTAAGCATGGGAATTATTTTTAAGCGGAGCAAGAAGGTAATATTAAGGCTCAGCAAAACTTGGTAGCATAACTAGTTTTATAACTTCAAGTTCTAGACACGTGACAGCCTCAAACCAAATTCGTGTATTTATATTGCTTAATAATTGATTAGGTATCAAGTGCTCACCTATGTACATTATGTAAGTGTTTGTTTAAATTATCTGAAGGTATGCTTTGAACTTCGCCTTTTTAACAAAATTTAAAAACTGTTTGTAATGCTAGTTCAGAAAAATGATATTTAAGTGGTGTTACTGGCAAAAGCTCATCTGTGTTTCGACAGTATCAGTCCTCTGAGATCTCATTTTCTTTAATTAGCCAAATCAACGAACCTACCTATTTTCTTAAAATTATCACTGGAAAGCACGAAAATAATATTTTGTGAATCGAAAAATAAAATATCAAAATTTCAAGACTTTAAGTCGGGTATAAGAAACAGCTGCTCTAAAACATAAGCTGTAGCACGGCCCAATTCTGCAGGTATTCATGAATTTTCGTTTACGCTGCACATACAGTTTCTATTCCTGCGCAAAAAATGTGTCGGTCACTCGAGAGTCTATAGAAATTGTAAATATTCATGTCCACCTGCAAGATTTTTCTGAGTTCACAGAGATTCTCACGCTTTTGGAATTTGGCTCCTCGACTAGAGAATTTGTATTGAATTGCTTAGCCCAAAAATATTGTGTATGTATTGCCTTAGACCTTTAAAAATTTGAAAACTAAGCCCCAAAATTCTCCAAGCCCAGCCAAGGCCGTAAGAAACAGTTCATGTTGTATTAATCATTTACACTAAGTAATTATTTGTTGTTTAAGTGACCTTTATTATTTAAGTAAAACTTAAGCAGTGCATACAGCCAGCTTATTAAGAAGCCGAATAATATGGTGCCATCAAATAGGTTTTGATTGTGGGAGACGAGGAGGCGTTTTGTGTTTGTTGTGTTTTGTTTTAATGAAAAGTAAATTTATATGAAGGGATTTATACTTGTCAGTTAAACTTAAATTTATTTTTTAATTAATTTTCAGTTTTAATGATTATTTAAATAATGCCATTTGTTTGAGATGTAATAGTGTAATTCATAAAATTAGCCGTTTATACAATTTTGTAAGTAGTTTTTTGACTTTACACATTGTCTATGTTGTGTACTAATGTAATATGTATAATTTTTAATTTCTTTATATTTATAAAATAAAGTTCTGATGAAGAACATATACATGTTCGAAACGTCGTAAAAAATTAACAGCATTTTAATGACCTACAGGCCGTTCAAATTAGCTTCAAATTACATTTACACTAAGCTTTACACTCCGGTGATCTCGTATTGATTTAGCCTCAATTCCGTTTCTTTCGTTAAATTAGCTAAGTTTTTAGTGTTAACAGTTGTTGCTTTTGACATGTAAATGTTAAGCCCCGACAACATTTTTTTTTAATTATATCTTCAAGCTTTAGCCCCAACTTCGGACTTTGACAATATAATAAATATAATATAGTATAGTAAAATAATATTAGTTTTTAGGGAGTTAGTTGTTTAAGCCTGACTACGTTTTTTGTCCAATATTCTCAGAGCTTATTAGTCCCAAGTTGTTTTTTTTTCAATTTTCTGGGGTTTGTTTTAAGGGAAAATTGTCGTTGCATGAAACATATGTGCATTATTCATAGCCCACAATTGTTTTTTTTTTGTCCAACTCACTTCAAGCTTTAGCCCCAACCTTAGGGCTTAGAAAAGAAGTTGCAGAACATGTTAATTGTTCAGCCCCAACCACGTTATTTTTCCCATCAAAATTCTCACCTTAACAATATTTTATACGAATATAAAACTCTACACGTTGTAATGTATTGCTTTCTACATTTCAAATTATTTTAGCAATCGGCTGTGGGGGGGGCTTTAGCCCCTATAGCCACCCCCCTGGATCCGCCACTGGCCCCAGGGGCCTACGTATTGTAAATACAAGTGATTTTTCACAAAATTTGTGAAAAACTCGACGAATTTTATTTCACCACTTTTTTGTATTTACAAAATTGTACTTGTGATCTACAAGTGAAATTTTGTGAAAAATCCATTTTCTGTTTCACCAAAAGTTGTTATTTACAAGTAACAAATTTGTAAGCTTTCCAATTTTTTTGTAGGTTTCCGTTTCACCAAAGAAAAAAATGCACAAATTTCCTTTTAGTTGTGACAATTTTCTACATGGCTCAAGACCTATGTAACTTTTGTTACAAATTTGTTTTGGGTCATATTAACTTGGCTTATAATGGCCTTCCGTCCGGCGCGGCAGAGGAATATAGTAGTAGCGGAAGCTGTGATGATGATTATAATATCATTCTGAATCAAAGAAGAAGAGCGTATCGCCCTCGTTACAAAATATCAGCGTATTTTATTTTAAAGACCGTTTTCGTGTGAGTTCAGTCAAGGCAGAAGAAATAATATCTCTAGTTGGAGGGCACACAACTGAAAAAAACGTTGCATTGCCCCAGAGCAGCAACTACTCACTGCCTTGTACTGAACAGGAAATAGGGGGCAGTATTATGGAATTGCCGACATGCATCGTATCTCCAAGGCCACAGTGTGCAGGTGTGTTATGATAGGGTTTGCACAGCGATCGTGGATTCCCTGTTTGAAGTTTCTGTACGATGGCGGTGGACATAATTCCGGAAAGAGTTCATGCTATTGTAGGTAGTTTTCTTAATTTAATCATTTATGTAAATCCGTTGCGTTGCAATAAAACCCACGGAAGTAAGAACAGCGGGCTTAATTTTGGCGTATATTATTGCACAGTACCTGCAAGCCCAAATACAAATTTAAATGTACATATATTTGTGTAGGAATAAAATATCTTTTTTTCGCGAACCAAGGAAGTAAAAAACATTTAATTAGCTTTGGAATCTACTTACTCTATAATCTAATAAGAATGACTTACAATTTAATGAGAATGGCTTACAATTTCCAAGATAAAAAATATGGTGAAACAGAAGTTTGGGCAAATTGTTGTTTTTTTTTTTTAAAGCTCCTTGTAATTCTTTTCACATATTTGTGAAACAGTAATTTGTACTTGGTGAAACCGAATGCCGTCCTACAAATTTGTGTTTGTAAATTACAAATCACATAATTGTGCTTATAATTTGTAGTTGGTGAAATAGGCCCCAGAGATGAACGAAAAGTAAATGACAAACTTGCACCAATTCTTGAATGTGCACCGATTCGTGCTTTTTAGTACAAATTTTAAACCGTTGTATACTCCGGTCGAATATTGTACAATTGACGAGCAGTTGATGGACTATAAGGGTAATTGTCCATTCCGGATGGCGTCGAAACCAGATAAATACGGAATAAAGTTTGTAATGCTGAAATATTCACGTATGAACTGTACATGGTACATGATGAATGCAATTCCATACGTTGGTAAAGTTGAAGTTGCAGCAAATGAGCCAGTGCCTACATATTATGTTCGAAAGTTGACGGAAAGTATCCATGGAACTGGAAGAAACATAACAGTGGATAATTGGTTCTCTTCTGTGCCGCTGTTCTTGATGATGCTTACAGAGTACAATTTGACAATGTTGGGCACTATTTTAGAAAATAAACGAGAGATTCCACCACAATTTTTATCTCCAGCAGCTGAAGGATCTTCCAAATTTGATTTCGACGAAAACAAGACTTTAGTTTCGTTTGCTCCCAAAAAGAAGAAGGTAGTCCTGGTCCTATACATAAACCACTACTCGAATGACATTGACCAAGAGTCAGGTAAGCCGCAAATGATCCTAGACTGCAACAGTACCAAAGGAGAAACTGTCAATTTCGATAAATTGTGTCATACATACACAACATCGAGAGCTACGCGTCGGTGGCCTATGGGGGTTTTCTGTGGAATGTTGGACCACAGTGGCATAAATGCAATGGTTCTACATGGACTTGCCCAACCAAACCGAAAATCCCAAGAACGGAATTTAACTATGAACTATTATATAGTCTTGTTGAGTCACAATTAAAAGGAAGGATGCAAGTGCCGAGTCTGAGACGGGGTTTAAAAAAAGTTATATAAGGAATATTGAGCAATGAATCTCAAAAGGAAATGCCAACCAGTCTAAGATCTCTGCAAGCAACAACCTTGGGCAAATATGTTCGGTGTAACTTCTGTGACAGGAAAAAACAGAAAAATAAAAAACAAGTGTGTGCAACATGTCAACTCCGCTAACAATGGTTTGCAACAATAAATTAAAAAAATTCTAAATACTTGCTTTCGTAGCATTTCACAATAGCTGTGTTTTATTATCTTTTATCGGGATCTGCAACTGCATTTGGATTAACTTGTACACGTAATACAAAAACAATTTGGGATCTTGCTTTTTCTATGGATCTATTTTAAGATCCAAGAATTAGTTTTAATTCTCAACACCAGGTGACGATTTTGATTCGTAAAAGTTGTCAGCACTGTGCAAAAAAAAAACAAGATCCAGATCCCGATTAAAGATAATAAAACACTTACTTCAACTAATTTTCCATTTCTATTTTTTGTTTACATTTAAAAATTGAAAACGTCAAAAAACTCAGGAATACCACAATCGAAATTTTTTTGGATCTGGATCGTTTTATTATAATAAACTTTTTATAACTTTTTAGAAAATGGACTTTTTTAAATACCTACTTTCTTATGATTTTTTTGTTAATTTAATTTTTCAAACACATTTTTTTTAAGAATAAGTATTTATATTTTTTTTTTTTTCTTTAATTTAAGTATTGTATACTTTATGAATGTAGTTTAAATATTCACTATATTACAAAAACAAAATATAAAAAATGAATACAAAATATAATTTAATAAAAATACCTTTTTTTTAAATTTATGGATGAGGTATGTCACACCCCAGTAGGAGGAACGCGTTAGAAAAAATGGGCACGACTGGATCGCACAAACTTACTCTCGTAGCTTACAACTTTAACGTAGCTTGAAGTTGACAATGTGCATATGTATTGGTTCCAAAACATTAAGATATCATTAAAAAAAAGTTTTAAAAACAAAGGACCTCTTACATACAAATTACTATAAATTTGTTATTTAAATAGATAAGACAGATAGAGCTAAGAAAAGTATGCCATCTGATTTGTTTGATAATGATAAATATGAATTTATGAAAAAAAAATTCAAAACTCGTTACAGCGGTTTTCTTTAAATTAATTTTGTATATATAAAAATTCTTGAACATTTTTAAAAATAAAATTTGGTATGCCAACTTCTAGAATTAAATAAAATACAATTATAAACAAAATTAAAAAAATATTCATTGACCCATTTTCAAATTTTTTTTAAAAAATCCAAAAATTATTTTTTCGAAAAATTTTATATGCAAGATTGTTAAAATTGTAAAGGACCTCTTACATACAAAATTTGGGTTTATCAAGATATCTAGAAACCAATAATCCAGAAAGCAAAAATCCCGAAAGTAAAAATCTCGAAAAAAAAAATCTAGAATTGAAAAAATCTCGAAAACAAAAATCTAGAAAGCATAATCTCGAACTGCAAAAATCTAGAATTCAAAAATTTAGAATAAATATTAATTGTTGAGACAATGAATGGTTACAATTCGCGCGCACGAATAGTAACCATTCATTGTCTCAACAATTAATATTAATTCTAGATTAGGAAAGTCTCCTTAAGATAATCAGTTCACTGCATATGCACCCCTCCAACTATACAAGTAGGTGATTAAATTTAGTGTTGCTAGGGACGGTCTCTTATAACAACGTTAGTTTTCTTATTAAAAAAAAGTGCAATGAAAGTAACAAACGTTCCATCAAAATTGAAATTGATGGGTTTATTTATTATTTAAATAAATCTGTAAAAAATAAGTTTTACTGGCTGCATGAATTGAATAAATCTCATTTTTGTAGTGCCAGGGTAACTACAGTCAAGCATAATGATAATGATAAACATAGTGAGTCAATTCAGGTTAGTTGTGTGGTTCAACAAATTCAGATTGGTCAAAAAACTAAGGTAAAAAGGGTGTATTTAAAAAAGAAAAGCAAATCTTAAAAATACTGAACTAAAGAGAAGAAAAAAGTTATGTAATCTACTTTAAGAGTCTTGCATAACAATCCAGTTTATAGAAGTTATTTATTTATTATAGTTAGAGTTATTTGTTTAATTTTGTTATATTTTGACAATTTTCCTTTGTTTTGAATAATTATTGTACTTTTTTGATATTTGTTATGTTGTGGTACGAGTATACATATATATATGTACTTGAACATATCCTATAAAATATTTGATTTTTGTTAAAAACATTTTCGATTGTTGTTCTTTTTTGACCAGAAAAATAAATTGTTTGATAAATTGAAAATTGTATGCGTTTTATTTTCGTTTAACCTCTTGAAAAAGTTAAAAAAAAAAAATCTCGAATTAATTTTTTTTTTTGAGATTTTTTTCTAGATATAGTCTTTCGTGATTTGTGTACGTTCTAGATTTTTGTACATTTGAGATTTTTGCATTCGAGATTTCTTTTTGGTTTTTTTCGAGATTTTTGCCATTCGAGATTTTTGGTATTCTTGATAACGTCATGATGCCAACAAATTTGGTTGAAATCGGTGTAGCCGTTAACGAAAAATTTGAAAACCAAAAAATCGGATCTACGACAGGTACTTAACGGTACCGTTAACAATTTTTTTTTCTGCCAAAATATTATTTGTAGTACTTATAGTAACTCGTAATTTTTTTTTCAAAATCGTTAGAGCCGTTAGGCTCCAGGTCGGGGTACAGGCAGACAAACGGACAGACAGAGAGATAGAATTGCGAGACCCATTTTTTTGGCGTTCTCTATCATCGTAATGTTAGGGAAAATTATAATCTTGAAATTTTTTTTAGCACGAATCCTAAACTTGCCCTATACTACGTACATATATCGCAAGTTAAAATAGGTGTGAGGACGGAAGGTTAACAATATTTTTTTTTATATTATTTTAACTGTATGCCTGTAAGACATAAGGTCTTTTAAATGCAATAAACGGCATTAGTTAGAAGGAAAGGAAAGAATTTTTGGTTGGCTCAGTGGATTGAGAATAAGACCCCTTTCACACAGGGAAACTGAGTTGCCGGCAACTGGGAGTTTGTGGGCGAGAAGGGCGTAAGAAGAAGAAACAAATCTCCCCTCTCACCCTTCTCTCCAACAAACTAGCTAGTTTCTGGCAACTCAGTTTCCTTGTGTGAAAGCCGTCTAAGGTGTTAATTATCTCATGAAATTCAACAAATGGCATCCAATTGAAACTGCGGGGAACATACAAAAGAATGCTGTCTTGAGTGCGGTTTATAAAATGAGAATAGGTTAGATTTCGGAAATCATTTAGAGCATAGATCTTGGGATACCTACAACAATTCTCAAATTGGGTTCTTGAAGTGCTTCGAGACGTGGCAACCCTGCTTATTATGTGTACATTTTATGATTTAATTCTGTTGGTTTCGTTCGGCTACAGAACAGCTTTTCCGAAAAATGAAGTTCTTTTCATACTAAAAATGTGATTTAGTGAAAAATCAATTCAATTGTTGGTACTTTAAATGCAAAAGTTAATACAAAAATTGATAAATTTTGAAAAACAAAACAAACACACTAATTGCTCTAATCCTATTCTAAAATATTGCCAATAAATATTAAGTGATTATTTCAACAAAAGCCACTCTAAAATTAATTTTATTGATTTATTTACCAAAAAATCATGCTTTTTCAAAGAATTTTATTTTTATAATTTCACCACGCACATAAAATATTTTCAAATTTAAAAATTATAAATCCTGAAAATCTGATAAAAATGTTGATATATAAAACATAACTGTACATTTCTCACAAGCTTCACATAATAATTTCAAATATAAAATTTTACATTAGAAATATTTTTTACAGATAAAATCCAGCAAAAAATTTAAAATTGTCAATTTGTCTGCATAAAATTGACTATAAATCGAAAAATACTTATCCAAATTTCAAAATTTAGATGTCTATGGACATAACCTTTCATTTGATATCTCATTTATAAATAATTTAAAAGTATTGCCCATGTTATGGCCATTTACAGGTACTTTATGCACATTTTAGCAAAAAGAAACAATTTGATCGACCAATAGACTGGATTTTTGCAAAATTTGTATTTCAATTATGTTTAAAAATCCATATTAATGCTTGTGGTTATCGCAGGAATATAATTTGTATACCAAAATAATTGTTGATTGGTATAAATTATAACAAAATTTAAATTTTGATAATCGGATGCATAAAAAGTTATAATATTCACTATTTAGTCAAAATAATGCTGTTTTATCTGTTTAAGTGTATTAGTCTTTAAAATTGTATGGTTGTCTATTAATATTTTGTATGTATTTAAATAGTGAGATAACGACCTTTCCAAAGACATACATTTTAACTTCGGATAAGTACTTTCCGATCTATATCCCTTTTTATGCAGATAAATTGACAATTTTAAAAATTTTCCTGGATTTTATCTGTAAATAATATGTCTAATGTAAAATTTTAATATTTGAAATTATTTTGTGAAGCTTGTGAGCAACGCACAGTTATGTTTTGTATCCGTGATCCATTTTGCATTTTGTATTGTAAATAAATCAATAAACCTAATTCTGGAATGGCTTTTGTTGAAATGATCATTTAAAATTTATTAGCAATATTTTAGAAGAGGATTAGAGCAATTGGTGTGTTCGTTTTGTTTTTCAAAATTTATCAATTTTGTGTTAACTTTTGCATTTAAAGTACCAAAAATAGAATTAATTTCTCACTAAATCACATTTTTAGTATGAATTTTTTTAAGATTTTGCAAACATTTTAACACAAAAATTTAGTTTATAAATTTTACCGTAGTCTATATCATTTGTTATGAACTATCAGGCATTACTAAAGTTTAAGGCCTCTAAATTTGGCTAAATGGAGCTTTATTGTGATTTATCTCATCCCTTTAGATTAACAAATATAAAATTTCCAACATATTTGTAAAAGAATGTAACACCTATAATTGTGTGTCATTAGTTTTTTTAAATTTTATAAATTTTTCACTAACTTTTAACAATTTTTTAAGTAAATACACTCAAAAGGTATGAATTTTTCGCACAATGGCAAATTCTTTCTCTTTTAACAATTTCTTTTGTAATGAAAGTGACTTATTTTTTATTTTTATAATTTTTTATGTCTTATAACCCTTCATTTGATACCTTATTTATAAATATCAAAAAAGTATTACCCATGTTATGCCCATTATCAGGTATTTTATGTATATTTTAGCAAAAAGAAAAAATTTTATCGACCAATAGACTGGATTTTTGCAAAACTTTTCTTTTAGTTATGTTTAAAATCCATATTAAATGTTTTATATACCAAAATAATTGTTGATTCATATAGATTATTACAAAATTTAAGTTTTGATAATCGGTTTGGTTATTGTAGAAATATGTTTTATATACCAAAATAATTGTTGATTCATATAGATTATTACAAAATTTAAGTTTTGATAATCGGTTAAATAAAACGCATTAATATTCACTATTTAGTCAAAATAATGCTATTTTATCTGTTTAAGCGTATTAGTCTTTAAAATTGTATGGACGTCTATTAATGTTTTGTATGTATTTAAATAGTGAGACAATGACCTTTCCATCGACATTTATTTTTAGCTAATTTTATGCAGACAAATTGACAATTTTAAATTTTATTCTGGATTTTATCTGTAAAAAATATTTCTAATGTAAAATTTTAATATTTGAAAATATTTTGTGAAGCTTGTGAACAACGCACAGTTATGTTTTGTATATCAAATTTTTTATTAGATTTTCACGATTTAAATATTTTGTGTGCGTGGTGAAATTATAAAAATAAAATTCGTTGAAAAAGCATGATTTTTTTGTAAATAAATCAATAAAACTAATTTTAGAGAGGCTTTTGTTGAAATAATCATTTAACATTTAGTAGCAATATTTAAAAAGAATATTAGAGCAATTGGTGTGTTGGTTTTGTTTTTCAAAATTCATCAATTTTTTAGTAACTTTTGCATTTAAAGTACCAAAAATTGAACTGATTTTTCACTAAATCACATTTTTAGTATGATTTTTTTTAAGATTTTGCAAAAATTTTAAAACAGAAATTTATATTATAAATTTTAACCTCAAATTCATGTATCATTTGTTATGAACTATTAAGTATTACTCAAGTCTGAAACCTCTTAATTTGGGTAAATGGAGCTTTTTTGTGATTTATTTTATTAATTTTCCCACACTTTTTTCCCGGTAGATTTACAAATACAAAATTATCACATATTTGTAGAAGAAAGTTACACCTATAAATGTGCATCCTTTGTTTTGTTTTAAATATATAAATTTTTGATTAACTTTTGAATTTAAAGTACGAAAAAATAAGTTGGTTTTTCATTAAAACGCATTTTTAGTACACAATTTTTTAATATTTTGCAATAATTTTTACACACAAATTTAAGTTTTAAATTTCTATTTAAATTGCATGTATCATTTATTATGAACTATTAAGGTTTGCTCAATTTTGAAGCCTCTAAAGTTGTCTAAATGTAGCTTTTTTTGTGATTTATTTATTAAATTACCCCTACTTTTTTTCCCGTTAGATTTAGAAATACAAAATTATTCACATATTTATAGAAAAAGGTTACACCTATAAACGTGCATCATTTGCTTTTTGGAATTAAAAAAAATTTCATCAAGTTTTGAATTTAATATATGTAATATAAATTTGACGGGTAGTTTACACACCCTTTTAGTATAAAATTTTCAGCCCTACTCAATAATTTGTATACACAAATTTAGCCACAATTCATATCTAAATTCTGAGATCAAAACTTTAATAATCGTCTGAGTAGAAATGAAGTTATGATTTTTTATATTAAAAGAACTCCAATTAGAAATTCAATTGAGATAACGGTGCTCTCCACTGGTAGACGATTGTTGACAATGAATAAAGCGGAGCATTTCTATGGATTTTATTCGATTTTTTATGAATTTAAAAAAATCAATTGTGACGCTAATATAGGGGGTAGATTAAAAAGTGAGGTATCAAATGAATGGCTATTCTATTGAGATTAAATATAAGAAAAAACTAAATCAATCCATGCACACACCCACATGTTATTAAGTAATATGTGTGAACAATATTATATTGTGAATTTCTCAGCTCAACGGTACAATAGGAATATAATATATAATAAAACAAGTTCCTAGGACATATAGCTATAATTTATTAATTAATTGGAAACCTCTACGACTGTTAATTAAAAAGATATTAATAAAAAACAAAACAACAAATTGCATATAGGTCACATTTTTTTTATTATTGTTAAAGATTTTCTAAACAAATTTAAATTTATATATTTTGTAGAAGCTACCTATCGGATAGCAGGGGGATAGACATTGTTGATGCCATAAAAAAAACGTTAGTATTTTGATTGTTTTATTGTTAGTTTGGACACCCATACAGCCAAACTGACAAGAAAACAAAAAAAGACTTTTATATAGTAGTTAAGATAGCAGGGGGATAGACATTGTTGATGCCATAAAAAAAAGTTAGTATTTTTATTGTTTTGTTGTTAGTTTGGACACCCATACAGCCAAACTGACAAGAAAACAAAAAAAGACTTTTATATATTAGTTAAGATTAAGATATGATTAAGATGTCGCGGGAATAAGTTTTCCTGGGGAATTGGGCGGTCAATTCATCCAATTATTTCAGAGATATTCACGATAGCAGACATATTTTCAAGGAAAACTATTTTCCACGGGAAATTTTTTTTTTCAAGATTTGTTAACAAACTATCCTTTAACAAAAGGGACCCAGGCAACGCCGGGGATTTCCGCTAGAAATTATATATTTTATAGTTTAATAACTTTGGGTTTTTGGATAATTAGTATATAGGTAGGTATAGAGATTCAGGTCAAAATGTGACATTACCTATATGTTATACTTTTTTTCCTAACTCTTCTCGGTATAGAGGTATTAATTGTTTATGCACATTATTTTAAAAGAGACTATTGGCTAAAAAAATACCAAAAATAAGAGGAGTGTACTAAAAAAAAAACATGTTTTCAAAGAATATAAAAGTGTCATATGCAAAATTTCGATTTTGAAGGAGATTTTGATGGTAAGAATTATTCGAATTAAAACATTTTTGAAAAGATTTTTCTTGCAACATTTTTATTTTTAGCTTTTTAAAGGGTGGTTTTAAAAATCTCAGAATAACACAATATTAAGACGGTATACGTATACATTTTTGGTAAGAATTTGAAATCGATATAATTGTTTTTTTTTTTTCAAAATATTTGAGTTAAAAAACATTTGTTAAGAATTTTAAATACTTTTTTGTTCAGTTTTTTTGCTCTAAAAAAATGACTACGTCATTATATGTAAAAAAAAAGACTGAGTTCGGAATCATTTTTGGTTCTTGAAATATTTGAGACGAAAATGATTTTTCAACAGTTTTTCTTAGTTTAAAAGAAAGTGTCCGTTGAATTTTTGTTTAATATTTACCAATTTGGTGTAATTGCACCAATTACAATAACTTCCAATGGGAACTTAAAAATCAGGGGAGTGTACTTAAAAAAAAAATTCCATGGTTTAAAAGAATATAAAAAGTCAAATTAATTGTCATATGCGAAATTTCGATTTTGAGTGTAAGAATTTTTCGAATTAAAACATTAATGCAAAGTTTTTTTTTTTGCAACATTTTGATTTTAATCCTTTTAAGGGGAAGTTTTACAAATCTCAAAAATAAAAAAACACAAAGATGATATTGTTTTATGTTTATGGTAACAATTTGGTTACGATAGGTATCATTGTTTATTCTCAAGAAATAAAATGTACGAACATACATAATACACATCTAAAACGATCTCCTCTTAGTTACCTTCTGGAAAATAATAAAGAAACATGAAACATGTTTCTTAAAAGGCAGAGCTTTTTATGTAAGAGTTTCGATGTTTTATTCTCCTTTTTAACCATAACTTTACCCCTGAAATTCGAAAAAAAAAATTCTAAGAATCTTACATATAAAACATTTTTCCTTACTCTTCTCGGTATGGAGGTATTAATTATTTACGCCAATTGAAAGTGTACTACAAAGTGTACTTAAAAAAAAAAAGCATCGTTTCAAAGAATATAAAAAGGCATATTAAGTGTCATATATGCAAAATTTCGATTTTGTAGCGATTTTGAGTGTAAGAATTTTTCGAATTAAAGTTGTTTCTTGCAACATTTTGATTTTTAGATTTTTTAAGGGTGGTTTTAAAAATCTCAAAATTACACAACATTTAGGTGGTATAGGTTTATATTTTTGGTAGAATTTTGAAACCGATATCATTGTTTGTTTTTCAAAATATTTGAGTTGAAAAAAATTTATTAAGAATTTTTAATAGTTTTTGTTCCAGTTTTTTTCCTTAAAAAAAAAACTGATTATTAGATAAAAAAAAAAAAATTACCAGTTGTTAACTACGTCATTATCTATATGTAAGACAAAATAGACTGGGTTCGGAATCATTTTTTGTTCTTGAAATATTTGAGACGAAAATTATTTTTGAACAGTTTTTCTCAGTTTAAAAAAAAGTCAGTTGAATTTTTTTTTAATATTTACCAATTTGGTATTGTGTAATTATGTGTAAATTGAAATAAGTCTCAAGTGAATATCTTATTCCATTCTCGAGATAATCCAGATAAATTATAAAAAAACGGTTTATTGAATTTGTTAGAAAACCTTTTCAGCACGTAACGACGATATTATCTGTAAACAAAATTCATCCGAGGTCGATATCTTTATTCATTCTCGAGATATGGTGGACGAAAAAAGTACCCCGAACGTACGTACATACACACACACAGACATCTTGCTAAAAACGACGAATTCTGATTCTAGAGACCTCAAAACGTGAAGATATGTCAACATTTTCAATTCGACAAATCGCATCAATTACAATAACTTCCAATGGGAAGTTAATTAAATCAAGGGACCAGCGTTACCACCATACTTTTTTAACTTTAGTTTTTAACTGATGAACACATTTCTTGCAGTGTTTATTATGCCAAATTGAGCGATCAAGTTGGAGCTTTAAGATATGGGTTAGAAACTTTCGGCTCTTTTTAATTTCTACGCTTCTCGCTTCAAATTTGTGAGATATTTTTTGTGAGATAGTTTTGCAAATTATTTTTCCCATACAAATTTTGGCAGTTCATTTCTACCGATATAAAAGTCTATGGTTTATAAGCTTTATATGGGTTTCCCGCGTTTTGCACGAATACACCTATTGTTACAAAGAAATAAAATTTAAAAATAGTGTAACACTTTTGTTACATTAGTAACATTGTGGCAACGCTGTTTGTTTCCCTTGATTTAGAGTTTTTTTTTTTGTCTGTTGTGTTTTTTTTTAGCGACTGACGTTTCTGAGATAAGCTGAATCGACTATCCTCATTGTCATAATGAATAAAACAGTGCAGGGCATAAGGAAAAAGGAGAGAATTAATTAGGTCCTGGGGGGTACCGATGCACATTGCTTTGAATTTCTGAATATCAAAATGGGAGGGAAAAATATAGTTAGGTAAAGCATTCCACATTCGAGTTGTTGTTGTTATTGTTATTGTTATTGTTATTGTTATTGTTATTGTTATTGTTATTGTTATTGTTATTGTTATTGTTATTGTTATTGTTATTGTTATTGTTATTGTTATTGTTATTGTTATTGTTATTGTTATTGTTATTGTTATTGTTATTGTTATTGTTATTGTTATTGTTATTGTTATTGTTATTGTTATTGTTATTGTTATTGTTATTGTTATTGTTATTGTTATTGTTATTGTTATTGTTATTGTTATTGTTATTGTTATTGTTATTGTTATTGTTATTGTTATTGTTATTGTTATTGTTATTGTTATTGTTATTGTTATTGTTATTGTTATTGTTATTGTTATTGTTATTGTTATTGTTATTGTTATTGTTATTGTTATTGTTATTGTTATTGTTATTGTTATTGTTATTGTTATTGTTATTGTTATTGTTATTGTTATTGTTATTGTTATTGTTATTGTTATTGTTATTGTTATTGTTATTGTTATTGTTATTGTTATTGTTATTGTTATTGTTATTGTTATTGTTATTGTTATTGTTATTGTTATTGTTATTGTTATTGTTATTGTTATTGTTATTGTTATTGTTATTGTTATTGTTATTGTTATTGTTATTGTTATTGTTATTGTTATTGTTATTGTTATTGTTATTGTTATTGTTATTGTTATTGTTATTGTTATTGTTATTGTTATTGTTATTGTTATTGTTATTGTTATTGTTATTGTTATTGTTATTGTTATTGTTATTGTTATTGTTATTGTTATTGTTATTGTTATTGTTATTGTTATTGTTATTGTTATTGTTATTGTTATTGTTATTGTTATTGTTATTGTTATTGTTATTGTTATTGTTATTGTTATTGTTATTGTTATTGTTATTGTTATTGTTATTGTTATTGTTATTGTTATTGTTATTGTTATTGTTATTGTTATTGTTATTGTTATTGTTATTGTTATTGTTATTGTTATTGTTATTGTTATTGTTATTGTTATTGTTATTGTTATTGTTATTGTTATTGTTATTGTTATTGTTATTGTTATTGTTATTGTTATTGTTATTGTTATTGTTATTGTTATTGTTATTGTTATTGTTATTGTTATTGTTATTGTTATTGTTATTGTTATTGTTATTGTTATTGTTATTGTTATTGTTATTGTTATTGTTATTGTTATTGTTATTGTTATTGTTATTGTTATTGTTATTGTTATTGTTATTGTTATTGTTATTGTTATTGTTATTGTTATTGTTATTGTTATTGTTATTGTTATTGTTATTGTTATTGTTATTGTTATTGTTATTGTTATTGTTATTGTTATTGTTATTGTTATTGTTATTGTTATTGTTATTGTTATTGTTATTGTTATTGTTATTGTTATTGTTATTGTTATTGTTATTGTTATTGTTATTGTTATTGTTATTGTTATTGTTATTGTTATTGTTATTGTTATTGTTATTGTTATTGTTATTGTTATTGTTATTGTTATTGTTATTGTTATTGTTATTGTTATTGTTATTGTTATTGTTATTGTTATTGTTATTGTTATTGTTATTGTTATTGTTATTGTTATTGTTATTGTTATTGTTATTGTTATTGTTATTGTTATTGTTATTGTTATTGTTATTGTTATTGTTATTGTTATTGTTATTGTTATTGTTATTGTTATTGTTATTGTTATTGTTATTGTTATTGTTATTGTTATTGTTATTGTTATTGTTATTGTTATTGTTATTGTTATTGTTATTGTTATTGTTATTGTTATTGTTATTGTTATTGTTATTGTTATTGTTATTGTTATTGTTATTGTTATTGTTATTGTTATTGTTATTGTTATTGTTATTGTTATTGTTATTGTTATTGTTATTGTTATTGTTATTGTTATTGTTATTGTTATTGTTATTGTTATTGTTATTGTTATTGTTATTGTTATTGTTATTGTTATTGTTATTGTTATTGTTATTGTTATTGTTATTGTTATTGTTATTGTTATTGTTATTGTTATTGTTATTGTTATTGTTATTGTTATTGTTATTGTTATTGTTATTGTTATTGTTATTGTTATTGTTATTGTTATTGTTATTGTTATTGTTATTGTTATTGTTATTGTTATTGTTATTGTTATTGTTATTGTTATTGTTATTGTTATTGTTATTGTTATTGTTATTGTTATTGTTATTGTTATTGTTATTGTTATTGTTATTGTTATTGTTATTGTTATTGTTATTGTTATTGTTATTGTTATTGTTATTGTTATTGTTATTGTTATTGTTATTGTTATTGTTATTGTTATTGTTATTGTTATTGTTATTGTTATTGTTATTGTTATTGTTATTGTTATTGTTATTGTTATTGTTATTGTTATTGTTATTGTTATTGTTATTGTTATTGTTATTGTTATTGTTATTGTTATTGTTATTGTTATTGTTATTGTTATTGTTATTGTTATTGTTATTGTTATTGTTATTGTTATTGTTATTGTTATTGTTATTGTTATTGTTATTGTTATTGTTATTGTTATTGTTATTGTTATTGTTATTGTTATTGTTATTGTTATTGTTATTGTTATTGTTATTGTTATTGTTATTGTTATTGTTATTGTTATTGTTATTGTTATTGTTATTGTTATTGTTATTGTTATTGTTATTGTTATTGTTATTGTTATTGTTATTGTTATTGTTATTGTTATTGTTATTGTTATTGTTATTGTTATTGTTATTGTTATTGTTATTGTTATTGTTATTGTTATTGTTATTGTTATTGTTATTGTTATTGTTATTGTTATTGTTATTGTTATTGTTATTGTTATTGTTATTGTTATTGTTATTGTTATTGTTATTGTTATTGTTATTGTTATTGTTATTGTTATTGTTATTGTTATTGTTATTGTTATTGTTATTGTTATTGTTATTGTTATTGTTATTGTTATTGTTATTGTTATTGTTATTGTTATTGTTATTGTTATTGTTATTGTTATTGTTATTGTTATTGTTATTGTTATTGTTATTGTTATTGTTATTGTTATTGTTATTGTTATTGTTATTGTTATTGTTATTGTTATTGTTATTGTTATTGTTATTGTTATTGTTATTGTTATTGTTATTGTTATTGTTATTGTTATTGTTATTGTTATTGTTATTGTTATTGTTATTGTTATTGTTATTGTTATTGTTATTGTTATTGTTATTGTTATTGTTATTGTTATTGTTATTGTTATTGTTATTGTTATTGTTATTGTTATTGTTATTGTTATTGTTATTGTTATTGTTATTGTTATTGTTATTGTTATTGTTATTGTTATTGTTATTGTTATTGTTATTGTTATTGTTATTGTTATTGTTATTGTTATTGTTATTGTTATTGTTATTGTTATTGTTATTGTTATTGTTATTGTTATTGTTATTGTTATTGTTATTGTTATTGTTATTGTTATTGTTATTGTTATTGTTATTGTTATTGTTATTGTTATTGTTATTGTTATTGTTATTGTTATTGTTATTGTTATTGTTATTGTTATTGTTATTGTTATTGTTATTGTTATTGTTATTGTTATTGTTATTGTTATTGTTATTGTTATTGTTATTGTTATTGTTATTGTTATTGTTATTGTTATTGTTATTGTTATTGTTATTGTTATTGTTATTGTTATTGTTATTGTTATTGTTATTGTTATTGTTATTGTTATTGTTATTGTTATTGTTATTGTTATTGTTATTGTTATTGTTATTGTTATTGTTATTGTTATTGTTATTGTTATTGTTATTGTTATTGTTATTGTTATTGTTATTGTTATTGTTATTGTTATTGTTATTGTTATTGTTATTGTTATTGTTATTGTTATTGTTATTGTTATTGTTATTGTTATTGTTATTGTTATTGTTATTGTTATTGTTATTGTTATTGTTATTGTTATTGTTATTGTTATTGTTATTGTTATTGTTATTGTTATTGTTATTGTTATTGTTATTGTTATTGTCATTGTTATTGTTATTGTTATTGTTATTGTTATTGTTATTGTTATTGTTATTGTTATTGTTATTGTTATTGTTATTGTTATTGTTATTGTTATTGTTATTGTTATTGTTATTGTTATTGTTATTGTTATTGTTATTGTTATTGTTATTGTTATTGTTATTGTTATTGTTATTGTTATTGTTATTGTTATTGTTATTGTTATTGTTATTGTTATTGTTATTGTTATTGTTATTGTTATTGTTATTGTTATTGTTATTGTTATTGTTATTGTTATTGTTATTGTTATTGTTATTGTTATTGTTATTGTTATTGTTATTGTTATTGTTATTGTTATTGTTATTGTTATTGTTATTGTTATTTGCTGTTGATGTTGGTCATTTTGTTTTATTCTGTTGTTTCTGCTGCTGTGTTTGCTGTTGTTGTTGTTGCTGTTGTTGTTGGTAGTTTTGTTGTTGTTGCTGCTGTTGCTGTTGATGTCGGTCATTTTGTTTTATGCTGTTGTTTCTGCTGCTGTTTTTACTGCTGTTGTTGTTGCTGTTGTTGTTGGTAGTTTTGTTGTTGTTGCTGCTGTTTTTACTGTTGTTGTTGTTGCTGTTGTTGTTGATAGTTTTGTTGTTGTTGCTGCTGTTGCTGAAGAAGGAAAATCTGTACTTGACTGTTTGCCAAAGTTGGGCTCGATACAATACACATAAAATAGTATAAAAACAAATCAATAATAGTCTTATAAGGTAGTACTTTATACGACTACCTTAAAGGTACTCGTTGTGTTCTATAAAACGGCTTTAATACACCTATGGATTTATGGTGACGTCCTATGTTTAAAACAGCTAACTCATTAGTAATTATATTTCGTACTTGTTGATTCCGGGTTTGTGTCCATATATTTTCGGCCATCTTATGTGTTTGTCCAAAAATGAAAATTTAAAAAAAAATCCCACTATGCCTTAACACGTCAATGTTTTGAGTGCCCCATGCCACAAAAAGTAAAAAAAAAAAAACTAACAGAAAATTGGTGTGGTGTGCGTTCAGAGTAATTGGTGCCGTATTATTAACTGGTGGACCAATTTTCTTCTACTTCAAAATTCGCACAAACCATTTTTATGTACTTAGGTACATTTTCGCTTATAGGGGGATTTTGACTTTGTTTATGGTCATCTAGAACGGGTAGCTGCAATCCGATTTTGTTTTTTTTTTAATTTTCTCAGAAACGGCTTTTATGATTTTGACTCAACTTAGCCATTAATGTACAAGTGATGTAGTTAGGAATTTAACGAAAAAATATCGGATTTTGACTTTTAGGAAAAAGTATAGGTAAATGTAGTTAAGTCTGTATTTTATTCAAAGACTTGTAACAAATAATTTATCAATTTCTAGGCCCTTCTTATGTAAGTAGGGGAACGTTGCCAACAGGGAGACACATCCAACAGTGAGACATTCTGAATAACTATGAAGAAATATGTACGAACTCGTCGATTTGTTAGGTTTGCGTTTGATTTCATTGAAGAGTACCCGCGCCGTGATAAAAAAGTGGAAAAAAGCACTTGTAAGTGCATCATTAAAAAAAAAATTACTTTTTATCTAGGTGCGTTTTTCAATCAATGTTTTATATAGTGTGTAGGATTTATATAATAGAGAAAACAATTAAGTAGATTTTGCGGCATTTCGATGCATATTTTTTTTTATTTTGATTTTGTTTACATATTTTCGGCGATTTACCAACAGTTAGACAAAATCCCGTAGCCATCAGTGAGACAGTGCATATGATCGCAGAGCCGATTCTTTGCGGCCACACCAGTTGGCTACAAGTCAGTATCCATTTTGGAATCACTATTTGCCCAAATTGAAGTGCGCTAAATTTTTTACTTTTATTTCATGAATAATAAAACCGATTTGGTTTTATTATCTATTTATTTGTCACTGAAGACATTTTTTGTAACTTTAATTTTCGTTTTTTATTTTTATTTAAGTAGTTGTTTTTATTCATAAGACTTTGTTGCATAATAAAATATAAATGTTTCAAAACATTGTTAATAAGAAGCGAGTAGATGAGAATTATAAATTCTGAACGTATTTTTTTGTTTAGAGAAGAGCGAACGTGGCATGATTGTATCTGCTCGGCTCGAGCTCACCGGAAGGGGAAGGGATCTTGTTCGCTTCTCTCAATCTTCTTTATCACATCACATAAATTATGCCAACAAATAAAAAAAAGGAAATAAGATAACCCAATTGAGGATTGAATTAAATGAGAAACGGACGGACGTTACCACTTCGAGTCTGTTATCAGCCTTGACCGTCCCACCCTACCAAATGAGTTAACAGGCCCTATTTTTAAATTTCCCATTATCACCGCTTAGCAATTACCGCTCCTCAGTTCTGCGTCATCGAATCATTGCTTTTGGTGAAGGACTGTCTCACTGTTGGAGTAGGTTTACAAACAGTGAGAGAAAGGAGGTACTCGGCCATTTTGATTTAAATTATTTTATCGGCAAAGGTAAATTTAATTTTAAGTATGCAACTAACAGCACCGTTACAGCTCAAAACCGTATTTTGTCTAATTCTCCTTGGGATTTCATTTTTTGGGCTTCAGTTTTTTCGTAAAACACCCTCCGGACTTGACAGTTTTAGAGCTAAGCCCCGAAAATTCTCTCAATTTAGCTAGGTTTTTTGGTTGTTGTTGCACTTATAACATTTTTTTTGTTAATTGTTAAGACCCGACTCCGGTCGTTTTTTTTAAATCTCTTCGAGCTTTTGTCCCGAGTTCGCGTTTTTTATCAAATTTCCACTGGGTTAAGACCAAAAAATATCCTGACCTGGTAAACTTTTATAAGGTATTGATTTCTATCCCTCAAATCATTATACGAAACCGGATCTACCACCAAAACCATCCGCTGCATAATTCCAAGACTGAAGAATAACAATAAGGTCTTAATAGTAATTTAATATTATTTTTAGGGACGGAAAAATTTTAATTGTTTTTGCTTTGTCTGTGAAATATATTTTTTTAATTATTAAATTCAATATAAAATTGGACTAAAGAATTTGAAAACATTGTGAGAAACAACCTGCGCATACTTACCCCATAGCATGCGCACGCTTACCCCTACGTAGGGGCAAGTGTGCGCATTCTGACTTATTTTGGGTTTGAGATAAAAAGGTAGATTAATTTATAATAAATTATGATTAGTCAATTAGAAACCAAAACATGCATCTTTAAAATTCAGTTGAGCTTGTTAATATATTATTTTTATTTCGCTTGGAATCTGGCTTCAAAGTTAAGTGCGAACACTTGCCCCACCTTACTCTAAATATTTATTTTCTTCTTCTCATATTCAAACGATAATCGAAAATATTTCGTTTCAATAATCAACAGTTGGTCCGGAAATCGTATTTTTCGGAGACGAGACCGAGACGAGACTTAATTTTACGAGACCGCGACGAAACTGAAAATGTTCGATTTTAACGAGACCGAGACGAGACTTACAAAAGTCTCGCAGAGTCTCGTGTCGTGGCCAGCCCTTATGAATTTAAGGTGAAGACATTAAAAATAAGGGTCTTAAAGGTCCAACAATTCTTGATTAGAAATTCTAATTGGGTTGGATATAGTTCACAATTGATTTTCGCTGTAAAATTGATGTAAGCTGGACTGAACTTAAAAAAAATTGCGTCTTGACAAGGCCCTCACTGTCAACTGAAGAGTCCAAGTGAGATTTTATGGACTAAAGGCCGTTAAAAGCTATATCGGGTCTGAAAAATATTTAAATTAACTGAATAGCTCCAAGAATGACTATAACATCTTACTTTACTATTGGTTTTAGATGATGTTGGGGGAGACTGAATGGCTCCAAGGAATCCAAAGAATGACAATAACATCTTGTTTTTAATTTAATATGATTGATTGTCGCAAACATTTTAAATTTTGAAAAAAGAATGACAAAAATAGCTGAATTTGAGTTTAATATCGGTCTCAAAAATATAAAAGTCCACTAAATGGATCCAAGCAGTCCATTAATTTGTTCATTATGTTCCGAAATTCACTTCAGAAATCATAACTCAAAACCTATACATATTACGTAGCTTAGTAGCGAACTGAAAGTTCTAATTTGTATTGATTATTGTAATTTAAATCTCGATAAGAAAATTTATACACAACCACATCAAAAGTCTTATTTAAATATTTACTTACAGAAAGCTGATTTAGCAGTTGGGTCAATGACTATTAACTACGCACGAGAAAGCGTTATTGATTTTACAAAACCATTCATGAACTTAGGCATCAGTATTCTTTTCAAGGTAAGTTAATCGATGATAATGTTTCTTAAATAATTGTTTCTAATTAAGTGGCTTCAGATAAACATATTTCGACAAAGATGTTCATAGTCTGTGCTGAACTTTAACAGCATTGTGAAGAAGCAAACTGAATGCTACAACAGAGTACTCTGGTTACGTCTGTGAAGTTGTCAGGGCAACTTTCACCTAGAGTAATGGGACCAATGAGTAATTTGAAATTGCAGTTTATTGAATAGTTGGTGTAATCGAGTGACCTGCTTACTTCACAGTGAAGTAAGCAGGGCACATGGTGTATCTCCTGAACCAAGCAACCAAGTGTGGTAGGCACTTGCAGTAAGGCTCCAAATTTTCTTCACTTCATTTTAAGTATTAAAATTTGTTTTAAACTAAGGACTTACAAATTTGGACCCACCTTATACTTGTGCAAAAAACTGCAAATTCCTAGCATGTTTAGTTATCGAGTTACACTTGTTTACTTTTCAACTTTACTGCGAAGTAAATTTTATGAAATTTCTTAAAAATAAGGACTTGATAACTTGGACCTAGCCTATTCTTGGAATATAAGAAAAATCTACAAATTTGGAGCCTTACTGCAAGTTCCTAGCACGTTTGATTCACGAGATACACCACTCGATTACATCCACTATTTGATGAACTGCAAAATCAGGAATAGAAATGCAAAAAAAGCCTACAAATTACTGAATTGCCCAAGAAAACGTTTGATTCATACAATTAAGGTTGTATGAATTCTCTCGTTATAGCTTATAAGAGCATAAGCTAGCTTATGCCAACAACAATAAGGTTAGTCAAGCAATAACACTTACAATAAAAACAAAATATAAAAATATTCACTGTGTATTCAGTTGCTTTCCAAACTGTATTTGCATTCCTATAGGAAATTAAGAAGCTTTAATTATTACATTTTCATCGATACAAACAAGTTTTGGCAACAGCAAATTAAAGAGTACTGAATTTCTATTTAAAAAAATTAGTATTTTTGCAAAGAAAAGAGTTTCTTATAACCGTGTTTTTATTATATTCGATTTTCTTATATATACAGGGTAATTGGTATAAGGTGCACCAAAATGCTGTAACGAGTAGGTTGGGTTAAGACAAGATAAAAATCGTATAAGAGGGGGACCTATTTCCTTCCGTTTAAGCCGGAGGGGCAATTTTCTAAAAAAATTACTTAAAACAGAAAACAAAATTACAACGGTAAAACCTGCAATGCCTTGCCATAGCTTTTTGAAAAGACAGTAATCTCTTCTTTAATTTTCATTTTAAATTAAGTTGCGTTTGTGAATAGTTTTTAAAAAATTAATTTTCAAACTCGAAATTTAAAAAAAAAAAATGTCAAACTAATTTTTTTTCATAACTATACGTTATTAAGTACTATTTTTGTTTTCAAAACTCAATGCTCTTATTAATTTGTAATTAAACACTGAAAACCACATGGATCTAGGACTTTTACTTTTCAAGATATGAAAAAATAAATGAAGCAATTTTCTCATAAAACCGCCCTGCATGAGGTGGTGCGTACTATTGAGAAATCTATAAACTATAAATATAATACACTCTCGCCACTTTCCTAGATGTTGAAGGGGCTTTCAATAACGTGCTTACTGAATCCATTCTAAAATCTTTAGTTGATTTTGGTGTAGAAGACTACATTATGGAGTGGATAGGATAATATCCATGCTCAGCGACAGAAGAATTCAAGCCACGTTAGGCAATACAAACTCGACCAAACACGTTAGTAGAGGAACACCCCAGGGTGGGGTTTTGTCCCCTCTTCAATGGCTTTTAGTCATGAATAAAATTCTCGTTAAGTTGGAAAGATGTGGTTTGAAGGCGGTGGCATATGCTGATGATTTGGTGATATTGGTGTCAGGGAAGTTCACTCCTGTGTTAAGTGAGATCACGGAAATGGCTTTAAGGAAGGTTAGACACTGGGCCACGAGTTGTGGACTAGGAATTAATCAAAGCAAAAACTGAACTCATGCTTTTTACTACCAAAACTAAGATTAACTCCTTCACTCTACCCCGACTTATCGGCCAAACACTCTCACTTTCCTCCAGTGCAAAATATTTAGGTGTTATTCTCGACCCCAAATTAAATTGGAAGTTGAATATTGAAGAAAGGGTCAAGAAGGCCTGCATAGCCTTCTATGCCTGTAGTAAAACCTTTGATAAAAAGTGGGGGCTCCAGTCGAAGATGATCCTTTGGACGTACACAGCCGTGGTACGACCGATCCTCGCATACGGTTCGATTGTGTGGTGGCACTAAAGAAATCATATAACATCAATAAACTTAGGAAGGTTCAAAGAATTGCTAGCTTTGGCACGACAGGGGCAGAATCGAAATTCAGTTTAACGTGATCTCCTACCAATTAAGGTCTTATATCACGGTGAGCCTACCCACAATAGCGGGGTCGACTTAAGTATGACCAACACCCCAGGGAATTTTCCTGGTGGCAATTTGGATCACGTTTTGCAGCACGATCTCCCCCCTTGCTAAGGAGCGAGGTCTATCTGCACCTCTTGCGTCCGGATCTCAACAGCGATCCGAACACCATATGCTGCCGCAATATTGGCAACCAAACATGCCAGTACGATCTCCCCGAAGGGGCCAACCTCAATAGATAGCCCAGACCGAAGTCTGCGAGCAATCTCCCGTACTACCGGATGCTTACATCTTCAGTGTAAGCTTCGTTGTCCGGTCACACTAGTCTCTTTTAGATCTAATAACTAGATTAGATATTTTCTAGACTACTGGTTAGACTCTGAAACGCCCTGGGAGCCAGTACCATTGTCCTAGCTTCAACGACGACATCACCAGGGTCAGAGGATAGGATGACCCTGGCCTCGTTGGGCCGTTCCAACTAATTCACATAACATGCCGGCGCCCTAGGCGCAGGATGCATGTGTCCAACTGAGTACAACCGTTTTCCCTTCTTTTCCAGTTTCTATCTTACCATCTTTAGTTTCGCCATAAAATCATGTGTGTTCATTATCCAAAATCATTTATCTGGGAGTACTGGCATCAGGTTTCCCCGATACCAGCACTCCCAATTGTTGTCTTCTTTTCCCGTTTCTGGTGAAGTAACCCAGGGTCACGTTCACCATCCACTTCGTTACCATACTTAGCTACCGTCAATTCCATTAATCTCTCATGTCATGCATCATGCCAGATTCAGGAGAGCTTCATAGCCATATGGCCATCCACTCTCCCTCCTCTTTCCGTTATCAACTTTTCCCAACTTTTCCCAACGCTTCTCATCCTGAGAAGTATTTAGTTTCAGAACATGCAGAAAACAAGCAAGATCCATCCGCTCCGGAACAAACAAATCCTACCCATCACCACATGTTCCTACTTATCCCCCCCACCACGCAAAGGTCACTTAACAAAAAATATAACATCGATAGACTTAGGAAGGTTGAAAGAACTGCTAGCATTGGCACGACAGGGGCTATAAGATCCTACCCGACTGATGCCTTAAGTGTTTTTCTGCACCTTCTACCACTTGATTTACATATTAAATATCTAGTATCTTGCAGCGCTTTAAGACTTAAAGAATCAAACTCTTGGTTTGCCAAGCCCTATGGTCACACCAATATCACAGACTTGAATCCAACGGACATGTTTTCGACTCCCACTTACTACTGCACTCCTACAATGAGCATCAGTAAAGGTTTTAAAGTTAAATTTCCATCCAGGAAGGAATGGAAAGACGACGTCGGTCGTGGCGAAAGATTTCGACACAACTGTCTTTACTGATGGCTCAAAGATGGAGTGTAGTGTTGATGCAGGAATCTTTTCTGAGTCTCTAAATGTCTCAAGGTCCTTTCGAGTACCTGACTTTGCCAGTTCCTTTCAAGCTGAATTACTGGCAATCAGGGAAGCATGCAAGTTACTAAAAGAAGATCCAAACCAGAACCGTAATGCAGCTATTATTACAGACAGTCAGTCGGCTGTTAAAGCTATTAATGCAGCTACATCATCCTCCAAATTGGTCAAGCAATGCCAGGATGAGCTTTCGAGTCTGAACACTGACCTCGGTGTCACTCTTATCTGGGTTCCGGGTCACATTGGCATTGAGGGCAATGAACGGGCTGACGAGTTGACCAGGCAAGGATCAGCCCTTCATGGCTCACTTGCGGAAAGAGTCAACAATCTGCTTGGAGTTATGAAGGGCAATATTCTCTCAATTTTTCTCACTGAATCAAACAACAGTTGGAATAATTTATCAAACTGTATTATATCTAGAAAGATATGGTCCACCTATAAAAAACCCCGTACAATTGATCTAATACGCAGACCCAGGCAAGACATAGCCAGAGTCGTTGCAACGTGTAGTGGACACTAGCCAATAGGAGAGCATGCAGCGAAGCTAGGCACACCTCCCAATTCTCACTGTCGGAGCTGTGGGGATCAGCATTTCATTTCCTCTGCAAATGCCCCGCTCTGGTCAGAGCTAGAACAAAATCATTCGGAAGGGCTTTTTACGACGTCTTTAACGAACTTTCGGAAATGAAATAAGAAGATGAAGAAATTAAAATATTGAAATTACTTCTGTTTTAGATGGAGTGAATGAATAAAATTCAATTAAAAAGTACAAGTGACCTCAACTCCAGAAATAATTTTGTTTCGCCCAAGGTGATTTTTATAAGAGTCGGTAAACATCGACCAAAATTTGTGTCTAAGTAGGGTATAACAGACTGACTGAAGATCCCACTGTTATACCTTGGACGAAACACAATTATTTTTGGAGTTGAGGTCACTTGTACTTTTTAATTGAATTTCGGAAAAGAAGATCAAAAACTTGATTTCTTTCCTCAACGCGACGAAATGGCTCAAGGACAAATTTCGGCTGCTTCTGCATCACACCTTCCGTCGATCCCCTATGATCGCAAGATAGTGGTCTGGGGTTTTGGTGGGATCTCGTGCTGCACAGCAGCCGTTTGATCAGATTAGTTCACGCTCCAGTGCCAGCCAACTAACTGCCTAGTTGGGCAAACTTTGGATGGTGCGGGTGCTGGTCTGGTTATGTGAGTGATCCACTTTTAGGTGATTCTGCAAAAAGCTAATCAGTCATTCCATAAGCCACAAAATTCTTTCAACCTCATTCTAAATTCAAACAAAAATATCCTGAGGATATGCCACAATCTCCCTTTCAATTCAATCCACAGGTTCTAACGAGTTATGGTATCAAAACGGCGCACTTAGCGCTTGTTGTGCTATGGGCTAGGCTGCCTGTGGCCGCCATTTCTACCTACCTACCTTCTCATAAAACTAAGAAGAATCCGGTTAAACGATCATTTCAGCAACCAGTTGATTATCATCAACCTCGTTTTATCTTGTTTTTACTAAGATGCTGGTTTCTTTATTTTTTAATATCATGAAAACTAATAGTCCTAGAACCATGCGGTTTTCATTGTTTGACTAAAAATTGACAAGAAGATTAAGTTTTGGAAACTTAAATTATACTTAATTACATACAATTTTGAAAAAATTAGTTTCAAAATTTCGAGTTTGAAAATTATTTTTTTTAAAACTATTCACAAACGCAACTTAATAAAAAATGGAAACAAAAAGGTAAAGCAGGGTATTGCAAGCCTTCGTTGTTCTGCCTGGTTCTATGACAGTTACCGTTAATAACCGTTGTAAAAAAAAAAAATGTCTACCAAATATTTATTGTAGTATTGTAGTAGTTCATAATTTTTTTTTTCAAAATCGTTAGAGCCGTTTTCGAAAGAAATCAATTTTTGTGTATTGGTTGTATCGCACGTACCGTTATTTTTTGAGCTAAAAAAAATTTCAATTTCCCCTCTGGGGAATCCTATAAGAACCTAAAGTCCAAAGTTTGAAGAAAATCGCTTCAGCCGCTTTGGCTGGTCGAGGTACAGACAGACAGGCGGACAGACGGACAGACAGACAGAATTGCGAGACCCACTTTTTTCGCGTTTTCTATCATCGTAATGTTAGGGAAATTTATTATCTCGATTTTTTTTTGCACGAATCCTTAACTTGCCCCATACTACGCATATCGCAAGTAAAAAATGGGCATCCTGGATCGCACGAACTTGCTCTCGTAGCTAACAACTTTAACCTAGCTAGAAATTGATGATGTACAATTCATATGTATTAGTTCGGAAATAATATGATATCATTAGAAAAAAAATAAATAATAAAATAAAATATTACTATAAATAACTATAAATTTGTTATTTTAATGGCTTGAAAAGTTAGAGCTCAAAATCAAGTAAGTCATATTGAAATTTTGTAATAATTTTTACAAACTAGCTCTTTTTGAGCTAACGAAAACTTAAATGTTTTTTAAAGAAACCGAAGCGAAAAATAGCGATAAAAGATTTTTTAAATAAAACGCGTGCGGATAACTTCAAGTTACGGTTTGGAATGAATTTATATTCTTTTAATTCTTCTTTGTTTTCTTATTCTTTCTTTTTAAATTAATTTAATATGGCCGGATGGGCGGGAAATTCAAATTTTATACCATTTTTAAAAACATAATTCACAATGGTATTTCTTTAATTTTATTATTTCAATTTATTTTTTTTTTTTTTAAATGTTTGCATTGACAAAACACATCTAATTTGTTTGATAAAAAAAAATTAATTTTGTATACATATATGAAATTTTTTTCACATTTTCAAAAATAAAATCTGGTATGCCAACATTTTGTATTTAATAAAATACAATTTAACAAAAAAGTCACTAGCCCGTTTTCAAGGTACTGAATTTTCAAAAAAAAAAATTCAATATTTTTTTAAAAATTCAAAAATTATTTTTTTGAAAATTTGTATATGCAACATTATTTGAATTGTGAAGGAGCTCTTGTATACAAATTTTGAAATTTGAAAACAAAAAATTGGTTCTATGACAGGTACTGTTGTTAACGGTTATTGATAAAATGTGTTTTCATCAAAATATTCACCATACCTTAAATAAAAAACGCACATCTTTTTATCAAAATTTTTGGAGTCGTTTTCGAGAAATTTTTTTTTAACGGTTTTTCAACATTTGTATGGAAGGTGCCGGTTTTTTTTAGTTTAGAAACATGATTTTTTCAAGTATTCTACAAAATAATAAAAAAACTATCTTACACCTAGTTTTGAAAATATTGACCAAGTCGTGTTCAAATTATTTAGTTTTCAAAAAAAAAAAAATTAATTTTCATTTTAATTTTAATTTTCAAAAAAATTTTTTTTATAAATTTTGGTAATGTAATGTTACGTACCTAATGTTTATATTTTTTAGATGATTTACCATAAAAAAAATGAAAATTTTCAACTTAACTGTTTTCGAGAAAATCCAAAACCAAAAAAAATGGTTGTACACAAAATATTCAATTTATGAAAATAAAAAAATTATTAAAGAGTAGCATTTCCTTACTTAATTTACTTGGAATTTTCTTAACAAAATCCTCGGACCCATTTTTCAGAAAAATATTATTTTCCTTTTTGGCGAAAAAAAATGTATGGCAGGTGACGTTATTTTTGGTCCCAAAAAAAATATTAAAAAACGTCTGGACATATAAGTCAAAAAAACACATATAACAAGTTTGAAGAAATTCCCTCCAGCCGTTTAGGCTGTACAGGCGAGGACGGACAGACAGAATTGCGGGACACACTTTTTTTCGCGTTCTCTATCATCATACATTATTTTAGGGAAAATTATTATCTCTAGTTCGATTTTTTGTACGAATCCATAACTTACCATATAATACCTATATCGCAAGTAAAAAAGCCACGGTGTTTCGGAGTGCGTTTCTTATAACTTTTTACTTTTATGTGTGGATATTCTTATATTCTTAAATTGTACATATTTTCAAAATGTACCTTTAAATTCATTGGCACGGTGTCAGAAGTCCATAGGCTGAAGTCGATAAGATCAATTGTGTCCATTGTGGTGATTTCAATCAACGTATATCCACACTTGTTCTTTGTGCAGACACAAGTGTGGTGTCTGTGGGACCTTTAAGTTCTTACTTATTTGGAAATAAACAGATTAGTTGAGGTGAGCTTTAGTTATCATATAAATTATGGTTGTTTTTCAAATTTTCTACAAGTTATAGCTTTCATTTAAAATCAACATTGATAATAATTTAAATTTGCAATTTTGAGGCGGAAGAAAAGCAAAATTAAAGACCTTTTTGATGCCAAAGTGAAGCTCTTGACCTCACTATTATTTCTGTTCGAAAAAATATTGAAATTGCGGCCCAAAATTAAAGCACTTTTATCGTTTCATTGATTTGAATTCCTTACTATTGATCAATGAAATATTGAAAGTTAATCTATGTGGAAGCTATGGTTCAAAATCATTTTTATTTTGATTTAAATATTACATAATTAAGTCATAATTATAAGCCTTATTTTTGCATCAAAAACATCTTTGATTTTTCTTTTCTTCCGTCTCAAAATTTCAAATTAAAATGGCAATACAACGGCTTTAATAATTGTGTGGTATAGATTGGTAGTATTCAAAGTCTGTGCAGGAAAACAGCCGCGTAAAGTTAGTATGACAGCTTTCGAAAAAGTAAAATTTGACTTTGCCAGTAACTGCTGTAAGTATGGCGTGGAATCAACTAAATTGCCGCGCCCAAAAAGAGTAGGTAATCCTGCTAACTTTATGTAAATTTATCATGAAATTTGTTTAGTTTTTGGTCAAAAAAAACTTTTAAGTAGATATTCCTCACTTCCTAAGAAAAAATTAGTAAAAAACAACGGCAACACTAAAAATAAATTGCTTTACCGGTTTGAATGCCACAAATCTGTTCCTTAATCCTAAATTTAAATTAAATTATTTATGTCAAAAATTTTTGAAAAAATCGAATGCAAACTCAAAATTTTGAAAAAACAAGTTTAGCTAATTTTTTTCAAAATTGTGAAATGAAGTGCTTTACGGTCAATGCTTATTGCTTATATCAATTTTGAATCGAACACAAAAAACTGAATACTTTTCTGTCTTCTAGTTTTTAAGCAAATTAAAAATTACATACCTACTTTTTTATAATATTTTTAGTTTGAGTACCTATATTTACTTGATTTTACTTAGTTAGACAGCGCTGTATTTATTTTTCCAGTTTTTTTTTTTTGTATTTTGGTTGCACTAGTCCATACAAAAACCTCCATGCAATCACATAAATTTCTCGTCCAATTCGAATAACTAGCAAAGTTGCAAAAAATTAAAGCTTAAAATGTACAGCAAACAAACATTTATATTAATTTAAATCTTGTGTGAGACCATTTAAGTGTTACGTACTATAGTACGTAAAATAGTAGAAACAAAAACCGCACAAGCTTTAACATTTGTCCCGTTATTTTTTTTTTTCATGCTTATGATGTGTAACAAGTTAATAATATAAACATAGGTAATTCTTTAGTCAGCCTTTGTGAGAATAAGATTTTTTTTTCTAACAATGGCGGCTAAACATCCACTGCTTCATGCTTAACTCAGGAATTTTTCCATTTTGTGTTCATTTGAGGATCTAGAATCGATCAACGAAAAAACACTAGTTTTCTAGAAGAAGTTGGACTTATTCCTAGCAAAACATCAACTCCCCCATGATGTTGCAGCACCCAAAGTAGAAAATAATACCCATATTGGTGCATTCTGGGTTAAGCTAAATGACTTACTGTTCTATACTTATTATAAAAGAACTAATTTTTCATAATCCACAAAGAAAAATAATCAAAAAATAAAAATAAAATAAAAAGTAGGTTGGGTAATTTTCAATTTTCTAAAAAAAACTAGAAGATATAAAATCATCCAGTTTTCATTTTTTAATGAAAAATTAATTAGAGCAACGAATTTCGGAAAAAAATGAATTTTACTGTTTTGAATTTTCACACTTAAAACTTTCTTGTATCTTTTTTCCCCAAATTTTGAGTTTAAAACTATGCATAGATTTCACTTGATTTAAAAACTACCTAATAGTACAATGTACAAAGTGTTAGCTTTGAAAAAAAGTATAATACTTAATTGTAAGTATTACCGTTATTTTTTAATTTTTTTTTTCATTTAAGTACCTTTTTATAACATTACCCCTCCCGCCCAAACTGGGGGAGTTAGATCACCCTCCAATATAAAAAAATTCTTTGTTAAACTGGTCTTTACAAAACCATTATCAGTTCTTGGCGCCTAAGTTATCGTACTCTCACCAAAAGTTGTTACATATCTATTAATCTTATAACTTGGAAAAAAAATTGTAGGTAGGTACGATAAATCTTTCTCAATATTAATTAAAACGTGTTCTAAAAAATGGCGGCTTAGGGCCCAATTATAGCTATCATTGGAAACCATCATTAAAAATATTAATTGTCAATTTTGAGAGATTTTGAAGAAAAAATATATGATTATTTTGATGCCAAAGTAAAGCTAATTGACTAAACATTTATTTCTAGGTAAAACAAAATTCAATTTTGCACAACTTTTTTCATGAAATTACTTTTAATTTTTCAATGATGAACTACCTTACCAATGATCATTGAAAAAATTAAAAGTTACGTTATGGGAAAGATATGGGTCAAAATGAATTTTATTTGAAGAATAAATAATTTTGAAGTCGTAAGCTATCTTCCTGCATTAAAATATTCAATGATTAAATTTTCGAAGGGTCTCAAAACCAACAATTAACTTTTTCAATGATGGTTTCCAATGATGGCTATAACTGGCACCTTAAGAACAATACGCCGATTCGTTTATACTCATATTTCATGTATAACCCCTCACCCATCTACCAATCGTCGGCTAAGGATGCAAACCGCGTAAATCCACTTTTAACCAAAAATGAGATTTCTTTAAATATTTGAAATTAGGATTGAAATGTACATTTCTATTGACAAAGAAGTATTAAATGTCTTATAAATCGCCTAAAAACACAGAAAAATGAAATTTGAAAACCTCGTAAATCCACAGTTTTGCAAGGAAAATATTTAAGCATCAAGGGCGGATCCAGACTTTCAGCCAGGGGAGGGTCACGACGCCTATGTATATACAAACCCAATAAAGCCTTACACTGAACAAATTTCTTTTATTTTTTTTTTATTTTAGTGAAACCTATTGTTAAAAAAAATTTAGGTACATACATAAGTATGCATGTCTTTGGCTTCTAAGCGTGTAATCTATACGTAAATATGTCCTTAAAGTACACAATTAATTTGTTGATAAAGCTTATAAGGCTTTGTGAAAATAAGCAGGAATGCTTGAAAACCACCTAACAGAGGGCTAACTGTAAGGTGGTTTTCTACCATTGAAGACCGCAAGCTAATTATCAAAGGAAGCATCGTAGAGAAGGACATTCTGCTAAAGCGACACTAATAATTTACCTAGCCAGTATACTTAAATTTTTGTTTGAGGTTTTGAAACATGAAGTACCTATGTTGTAACTTTCTTAAAATATTGCATTTCAATTGTTTAGCTGTTTTTACAAAAGTGGTCGGATTCGCCACAACAACCAACAAAAGTCTGTCCGACCACTGGTTTTGTAAAGAGGGCAGTCTTAGCTTTCATTTGATACACCATTTATAAAAAATCCATCATGGGCTAGGTATTCTAAGCCAAAAATGCAACCGAAATAGTGCGTTTTCTACCCATTTCCATCTAAAAACCTTGTCCGACCAGCGGTTTTGTTATAGTCAAGACTAAAGCTACGAATTGGCATCATTCTTTTCTGAAGCCGCGATGAGATAGGTAAACCTACGGTCGCCTCCCGTACTAATACTAGTAGATGATGAAAAATATTGATTTCCCGATCCAATAAAATTGTTATTTACTTTGACGTTGTTTCTTGCCTGTTGGGTGCCATATGAAGGTTTCATATGGGAACATTTGCAAGTTACTTGGAGAAACTTAATTTAAAATTTATAATACCTACCCCCATATTAATAAACGAAGCTATCTTTAACTCGTGGATTAGGAGAAAGATTTCTGACACTTACGAGCTAGCTTAACCACCAAGGAAGGTATATTTACTTGTCCTAGTTAATCCTTCGCTAAACTACCTTCCTTGGTGGTTTAGCTAGCTCGTAAGTGGCAGAAATCTTACTGCTAATCCGCGAGGTAAAGATAACTCGCCGTTAGCTTCGTTTATTAATATGGGGGCTAGTATTTTAAAAGGTTTTGTAAATATGAGCAAAGATACATATTAAATAAAGATGAATAACACAGTAAAAGAGTACCATTACAAAATGTATAACCACTTAGCATCATCTTTGGATGATGAACTCTACATGACTCTTAATGGTTAGTGATAAGATCATGTAGCTTAACTAGCCAATAATTGGGCCTTGATGTCGAACGTCTAGGCGTTGGGTTATTACACAACCATATATTTATGTACTACCAATACTGAGAGCAGTTATGCATAGAACATGCGATTCAAGGGGGGGAGTCATGAGCACAACATATCTAGATTTTGCTAATTTAAACAAACTCATATAGAAAAACAAAAGTTGAATCTCCCAGGGGGGGTTATGACCCCCATTACCCCCCCTTGGATCCGCGCTTAATAAGCATAAATAGTATGCATTGAAAAAGAGTTATTCAGCACTTCATATTTTAATTATATTTTTGCTTTATTTATTAAATTGAAGGGGAGGATGTAGGGAAGAAGATATTTTAAAATAAAGTTGGATATAAAGTCAAATTGTTAAAGATAAATAAGGTTTTTCATAATTTCCACATTTTGTTCATTTGAGGATTTAGAATCGATATAAGATATAAGTGGTTTTCTAGTTAGGGGCCAGTTATAGCTATCATTGAAAATATTAATTGTCAATTTTGAGAGATTTTGAAGAAAAAATAAATGATGCCAAAGTAAAGCTATTTGACTTAATAATTATTTATAGGTAAAACAAAATTCAATTTGGCACAACTTTTCTCATAAAATGACTTTTAATTTTTCAATGATGAACTACCTTACCAAAGATCATTGAAAAAATTAATAGGTAGTTACTTTATGGGGAAGATATAGGTCAAAATTAATTTTGTTTTGGAGGAGAAATAACTTTGAAGTCGTAAGATATATTTCTTCATTTAAATATTCAATGATTAAACTTTCAAAGGCCCTCAAAATAAACAGCTAACTTTTTCAATGATGGTTTCCAATAATAGCTTTAACTGGGGCCTTATTTTTGTTAAAAAATTATATGGATTTACGATTATTTCTTCCTGTTTATATTTAAAATTCATAATTATTCATCCTAAACAAGTTTGAGCACTGAAATTGATCCCTGAGTCAAGAAGATTATATAAAACACGTAAATAATCGTATTTATTCAAAATTCCATAATAAATATAAAATATATTGGTATAATAGTGAAACTTATAAATCGCTCTCCTGTAAAATTTGCAAAAATAGATTTACGAGTTGCATCCTTAGCCGACGTAAATTCAATCATAAAATTATGCGGTATGTTTTTGTGTATTACGAAAAATCATTTTTGTATCTGCCGATGTACCTGTAGTATATTTGATGTAGTTTGAATGATTTGATTTGCTTCAACAGGTACCTAGTACACCACCATCACGTTTATTTTCTTTTATGAATCCTTTGGCGTTTGACATTTGGCTCTACGTATTGGCTGCTTACGTTTTGGTGTCCTTGACAATTTATGGAGTTGCAAAATTTTCACCATACGAATTACATAATTTAAATCCTTGTGACACTGAAAATGAAACGATCGGAAACCATTTTACTCTTGGAAATAGCTTTTGGTTTGCCATTGGAACACTCATGCAACAAGGATCCGATTATAATCCAAAGGCAGCATCGACACGTGTTGTCAGTGCGATTTGGTGGTTTTTCACATTAATAATGATATCATCCTACACGGCTAACTTAGCAGCGTTTCTTACTGTTGAAAGAATGATAACACCTATTGAGAATGCTGATGATTTGGCATCGCAGACAGATATATCGTATGGCACGTTGGAAAGTGGATCAACTATGACTTTCTTTAGGGTGAGTTTTTTTATTCAAAAATATGATGAATATTTAAATTAAATATCGAAGTTTATGAAGGTGACGCCGAGTCGCTCGTCATTGCAAGGTTTACTGGTTTCAGCGAATTTCATACTAAAATGGTGTGTGGAGTGAACCATCAATTTGATTTTTGGTATCGTTTATTCAAAGATAATGAAAATTGAACAATAAAAAAAATAGTCTTACAAGTACTTATGTTTTTGCCTTTGTGGTCTTATAACTGTAAGTTTAACTTAAAAGCACTAGTAAGCACATCTTTCCCAATTAAATAGATTTTCATTACAGAAAAGTAATTAAAATGTGAAAAATGTCGATTTATCCACCTTATTGAGGTTAGAACTTTAGATTATTACTATCGATCGAATAGTTACGACTTTATTTTTTTTTTATTTGTCCAAATACCTATTGTTTAAAACTGAAAAGATTCTTTCTGTTAAATCATTTGACCCTATTATAGTTAAACTTTAGTTTTTATAATTTTTAGTTGTATGTTTTCTTGTCTGCAAAATGTTTAAAAATGTTTATCCATCTGTCTCCTGGGGTCTTATTACGTAAAATGATAACGATCAAACGATATCGTTTTCGCAATAGCTATCCCTATCATATAAGTAGAAAATGAAAGGGACAGGTATCGCCAAAACGATATCGTTTGATCGTTATCGCTTTACGTAATAAAGCCCCACTGCATTATCGTTTCGGTAATGTTAACGTTTTTGTTTTAACAAAATTTAATAATTATGAAATAAAGTTGAGATTATTAAACAGTGCGCGTTTTAGTACAAAAAATTCACTGCTTATAAAATACTAAACATTTGTATGTTTTTATAAACAAAATTCATTATAAACATCTTTTTCAAATAATAAACTGTTCATTGTTCTAATGAACGGATAATCACCGTATGTATACCTAATTGTTTAAAAGATTAAAAATTATAAAGAAAAAAATAAAAATAGAAGAAAACTTTAATTATACACAAACGTTTAGATAAACGCCACGTTATACTTTAGAGACGAGTTAATTTGTGTGTTTACCAATAACCAAATTAAACACGTCTTTAACTCATCAGTGCTTTATTACATTATCTACTACATTTGTTGCCAAACAGACAGCTTCTGTGAATCGATGCGATTACCTATATAAGATAGCTTCCTATCCATATGAAGGGTCCAGGGGTAAACGGCTTAAGTTCACTCAAATTGATTCCGAGAAAAACGATAATATAAGTTTGTTTTCTAAACAAATGCTTACTTCTAGGGAAAATTAAATAAACGATGAAAATATTTTTTACAATTAAATGTACTTATTTATACAACACAAATTGATTTTAATTTTATGGATTGTATATTCTAATAAAATGATATGCGTTAAGGGGGACTTACATTTACGGCCTACATGGTAGCCGAAAACTTGAACATAGTTTTTGAAAATTTCTTGCGAAGGAACTAAACATGATAATTAGAAACGGTAATTTGCTTTTTGTTCATACAATCATATCCTTCGATTTTAAAAATCTATATCTGAAAACAATAAAATATTAAGAAACGCGGTGTTAGACCGTTTCATGTATTTCAATTAGTCATCACTACGAAATAAGTATCTAAAGTTTTTTTTACATGGGATTACAACAACAAAAACTTATCTGGATAGCTCTACATAGGTTTTTGATCGCAGCCAATGACATCTTAAGTTTCATAAAAAAGTCATCAAACAAAATTCACGAACAAGCAATTTAATTCAATTGTCAGCGATAAACATGGATGATAAGGGTAATTATTTTTCTTCTTTGCTTTTCAGAATGACAGCACAAACGTGGCGTTTACACCTAATCACGAGTTTAAACATGCGTTTCTTTACTCTTAAATTAAACGTGACGTTTAGCGTTAAGCTGACTATTAAATTGATTATTGGTATGGTTCATTATTTAGAGTCCACTTAAATATTAAACTAATCTCTAAATTTGATTATATGCAGACAACTACAAAGCTGTATAGACTCGAAATGAGACCAAGAACTCACAATGAGACTTGAAATGTACTTACTAAAGACTTGATTTTAACAAAACTGTGCAAGTGGCTTATAAGCGCTTATATATCTATAATCTGGTTTGAGTCTGAACCCAATTAAAATGTCAAGCCATGATTTTTTCGAAAAAAAGAATTCCAAGTTCATATAATTATAAAATTTCCGAACATAATATTTCAAAGTTTTAAAGACCATGGAGTTAATTTTACTTCAAAAAAAAAAATGTTTAGACCTTCGTTCAAAAGTTATTCAACATTTCGTTTTTATAGCAAAACCCCCAAAGTCAAATAGCTTGACCAACACCCCAAATGATAACTTACGCGAATGAAACTAAGTGCATTCGTTTGTCCACCGGCTGTTTAAGATAATTTGTTTGTCCAGGTTAGTCCAACAAAAAAAAAAAAAATTCAGACCTTCGTTCAAAAGTTATTCATTATCTTGTTTTCGACTTTGGGGGTTTTGCTATAAAAACGAAATGTTGAGTAACTTTTGAACGAAGTCCTGAACATTTTTTTTTGCTGGACTAACCTGGACAAACGGTGGACAAACGATTGGGATTAAACCGATTTTGTTAAAAAAAATTTTTTTGGGGGTTGCTATAACTTTTGAACTTAGGGTGGAAAAACGATTATTTTTGGTGAATAATCTTAAACAGCTGATGGACAAACGAACGTTCTTAGTCTCATCTTTTCTAAGTCATCTATTTGAGGCAGTGCGTGAGTTTTTTTAATTTTGGGGAGTTGCTATAAAAAAGAAAAGATTAATAACTTTTTTCCTGAGGGTGGACAAACGATTTTTTTGGTTGGACAAACGTGGACAAACGATTCTGATAAACCCCACTTCGGGGTTCCCGCTTCACACAGCTCACTCATCGCGCAACGAGCGAAGATCGCTGCATCGGACGATCAAAATGTTAAACGTTAACAATTCAACAATGTGTCCTAATTACAACATAAACGCGGTCGCGCGATAAAGTAGTACGGTCGCAAGGGCGGATCCAGACTTTCAGCCAGGGGGGGTCATTACGTCTATGTACATACAAACCCAATAAGACCTTACACTGAACAAATTTCTTTTATTTTTTTTTTTTTATTTTAGCAAATTATCAATGGAAGAATCGTAGAGAAGGACCTTCTGCTAAAGCTACACTAATAATTTAATTTATATATTGTAACTTTCTTTAAATATTATATTCCGAATATCAGCCTAATTCCCTGAAATAATTTGTTCATATGTACAAATAAAGGGTCAACATTTTCATAGTTTTCAGAGGTTTTTTTGATTATATCAACGTCAAAACGTGTTTTCAACGCAATTGTTTGTTGCTTCATCGCACTTAGAAACTGGCTATTACATTGCGGTCAGCGATATCCAAATGATTTTGATTGTGAATTTATATCTGTTTGGCCAATAATATCCGAAACAAAAAAAGAAATTTAGATGATGAAAAATATTTCCCGATCCAATAAAATTGTTATTTATTTTGACGTTGTTTTTTTGCCTGTTGGGTGCCGGTATGAAGGTTAAATTATGTGAATATTTGCAAGTTACTTGCAGAAACTTAATTTTAAATCTTAAATACCTAGTGTTTTAAAAGGTTTTGTAAATATGAGCAAAGATACATATAAATAAAGATGAATAACACAATAAAAGAGTACCATTACAAAATGTATAACCGCTTAGCATCATCTTTGGATGAGTTTTTATAACTGCATGATTCTGCATGGTTAGTGAGAAGATCATTAAGTTTAACTAGCCAATATTTGGGCCTCAAGGCGCTTCCAAACTAATGCGAAACATTCGTTGCGGCGAAGAAACATTCGCATGTCAAAATTTATTTACATGGTGATATATGAGAGTGCCCCCACCAACGCGGCGGAGACACATAGGAATTAATTTTGACTGACGAATGTTTCTTCGCCGCAATGAATGTTTCGCATTGGTTTGGGAGAGCCTTTAGACAACCAAATATTTATGTTCTACCAATACTGAGAGCAGTTATGCATAGAACATGCGACTCAAAGGGGTGGTCATGAGCACAACAGATCTAGCTTTTGCTCCTAATTCAAACAAACTCATATAAAAAAACAAAAGCTGAATCTCCCAGGAGGGTATAGTGACCATCCGTCCCGCATTTGGCGGGACAGTGCATTTGACATTCCTGTCCCGCATCATAAACTGTCCCGCAAAATGTCCCTCATTTACAAATTTGTCCCGCAAAGTCCTGAAAAATTAAAAATATACAAAAATAATGCAAATGTATCTGCATGTTATGCACATGTAAAACTTGCTTATAGGATAATAATTTTCATTTTGTTCAGTGTTTTCTGTACAAGTACCTTCATAATTATTTTATCTTAAAATGAGGAAATGAAGTACCTACCAATTATTAAAAAGAATTAATAAGAATATTTTGAATGATAAATCATTTATGGACGCAAGATGAGAGATCAAGCGGTAGGTATATGTTATCTATTGTTCTGTTAAAAATATTTTTCGATAGGTATAATTCCTGCTCCTTTTTTATGAATACATACATAATAGCGAAGTTTTGCAAAAAATTCACACAACTGAAAAATATAATGAGGTAATCGACATGCGCAATATATTTAGAGATGTTTTTTCTCTATTTTTTTTTTATGAAATATGTTCATGTTCATGAACTTTTAATTTGTGTGATACGTTTTAAATCTTATTGGCTTATTCAAATGTTCCTATGCATTAAAATTTAACAAAAAAAAAAAAAACATGAAGAATATACTTATTTAAAGTTCAATTAAAAAATTAAAAAAAAAGACACAATGTATTTAATAAAGAAAAAGTTTGTTTTCAAAGTGTCCCGCATTGTCTTCAAAAACTTGTGGTCACTATAGAGGGGGGTCATGACCCCCATGACCCCCCCCCCTTTAATCCGCGCTTGCACGGTCGCACATGTTTGTTTTCAAATCGCTCAAGCTATATCACACAAACCCAATAAGTGTAGGGGAATGTCCTAATTAGTAATGGTTTCTGCGACCTACGACGCGACGGTAACTTGCTTGATCGCTTAAAATCAAACAAGTTTGTTTTGATCGCGCAAATAAGTTAAGTTTGAAGAAAAATTGATAAACGTAGTTCATTTCAACCCAATTTTATGGGATAAACGTGCGTCGAGAAGACTTTAAAAATAGATTAAAAATCGATAAAGTGTAGAAGTTAAAAAAAAAATTAAGAAGATATAAAAATGCTAAAATAATATCACGGATATTGGATTTGCTTGGTATTGGAAATGTGCCTTCATAATGCATTTTGCCTTATTTTTGTTGTTGTTATTTATTTTGATGCAAAATGTGTGTATAAACAAGCAAAAATATGTAACAAATCAATAGAGGTATTCCCGATCCGGTGCAACAAAAAAGTGTTAAATTGCGAAATTTTATCACTACTGCTACCAACTGCCAACTGCGGAAGGCAAATCTTACACCATTGTATTTGTCTGTTGCAATAGGGTGAGGGATTAGGGTATAGCAAAAGTGCAAGACTATTAAAAGATTTAAGTCAGTGTAATTTGTTGTTTTAGTGTAAGAAAATTTTGAACTATTACACTTTTCCAATGTTGTTCTAATTAAATTAAACAACAACCCTCATAAACTGACTTGAATTGCGAATTCGAATAAAAAATATAAAGTGCATGAAATCTGTCTAGACGAAGTAACTGTTTTTATTTTGTTTACATTTTCAACGGAAGCTTTAAATGATTCTATTACATCTAAACAAAATAAGGAGTAACTAGGTACACATACATATGTACTTGTACATATAAAATACATACAGTGCTTTTAGTGGCGTAGCTAGCCCTCGAGAGGCCCCGTATCAAGAAAAAGTTGGGGGCCCCTACAAAATTACAAATTGAAGAAAAACTTTATTTACAAACAAACAAAAACACTCACAATAGCAAAACCAGTATATTTAATGGTACATAACATGGTCTTTAAGATTACTTGGTAAAAAACTTGCTTTTTGTAAATCATTGCCTTTATGCTGTAAGTTTTGGACGCAGGGTTAATGATTTCGAATAGAGAAGAAAAAAACGGGACCAATACAATGAATTCGTAGCTCTCTAAAATGTTAATTATATTATTACTTTCATCACGTTTATCTTTTTTTTTTGAAACTAAATAAAGTTGGTGCAATGCTTTCATTATTAATTAATGCTTTCAATATTAATATTAATTTTTCCCTACAGTGAATAAAGCGTCAATTCTTGATCACCATCTAGTAGGGTAAACCGTTTTAAGTGTAATTTTATATTCCTCAGATGACTCGTTATGCTATTGCCAAAAAAAGTATACATCAATTTGTTACGAATTGGGGTTAGGGGTTTCATTTTCGACGGGTTTTCGTACTTTAAGAAGCAGTGGAGTGATTGTTCAGGGCAAAATGGCGCCCGCTCCAAATCTGACAACAGCC
Organism: Melangyna quadrimaculata; assembly: GCA_949320155.1. Classification (NCBI taxonomy): domain Eukaryota; kingdom Metazoa; phylum Arthropoda; class Insecta; order Diptera; family Syrphidae; genus Melangyna; species Melangyna quadrimaculata. The sequence goes on from OX439486.1 coordinate 16,462,233, forward strand.
CATAAACACAAAATATTGGAATTTGCTTGTCAAAATATAGACAACGATAGGTTTGAATTTTGGCCTTTTCCCTTAGAAGAAGAAATAGAGGAACTGTCCTTGTTGGAAAAAAGTGAAGCAGTTTTTAAAAATGGTGCGAGCTCTCACAAACACAAATGCATTACAGCAGGGACGGAGTGCTCTTTGAAGGCAACTCACTGGGGCGCCATCAGAATAGTCATTTTTGTTATTTTCTTAAGTTGTTTTAGTGGAATGTTCTAAAAAAAGAAGAAGAAAAGTGCGTGAAGCAATTTGTCAATCTGAAATGTCAAATCGCTACTGTTATTTTAAAATAATACAATAAAAAAGTGTTACAAATTAAGGCGCATATATATAAAAAAAAAACTTTGAAAAGCCAAACCTTTTCAAGTGAATAAAATAGACATTGGGGCGTATTCATAGTCATTTTAGACCTGGGTCTAAGTTAAACATGGCTTTGGTTGAATTTTCGGACGTTGATTCTATTTTTTTAAGCTTATCATTTCAAAATATTTGAAGCTATTTGTGCAGTATACCAAGTTAATTATCTTATACAAATATAAAACCAACAATTTGTAATTAAAATCGGTCTGTATTCATTGAACCAAAATAGTCTTAAACTGTAGTTTTGTTAAACCTGGGTGTATCTGCGACTATGAATATGCCCCATTGTAGTTATTTAGCAATCAGCAAAAAAACAGTGAGTGCGGTAAGAGCATTTCCTCTCACAAATGACGTTTTATTATATTTTTCTCAAAGCAAGTGCTGTTAACTGTTTGTATTTATATAGAATAATTAACTATCGAAGAACAAATTATTTATAATGGATTAAACTTTAACCATGAACCATGAACAACCAAATATGAACTGATAGACACCTTACTGAACAGACAAATTAACATTGAAACATTTGAACTAATAAGTTGGCGACGGAACAAATAGATTTTTTATTACTAACTTATAACGTAAAAAATCGATTTAATAAAAAATAATTTTCTCATAAGAAGGGCGCTTAACAGATAGTTGCGCCTTTCCACCTCCAATATAATCTCATGCACACCTGTTAACAAGAATTTCAGTTTGACATTTCTGGTTCTTAAATTCTAACAAAAAAATTATGTGCACATTTTCAACTAAATTATAATATTCTTGACTTAATTTAAAGTGTAACCCATTCTCAATATATTGTTTAATAGTTCATCAATCTAAGGACAAAAACTTTACAGCACTTTTTTTGAGAAAAATATAATAAAATTCACCTGTGAAAGGAAAAGCTTTCATCCACCTTGTTTTGTTGATTTCCACACCCCTGAACAATGCACTTCATATTTTTTTTTTTTGAATTTATGAGAAGATCACCACAATGTCTAATTAATGCACTTTAAATTATTTGTTTTTTCAAAGTAACTGTTATATTAATTTGGGTTTTAACTTGTACCAATTTTGTTTTCTTTGTTTTTTCTAATCACACGCCAACGATTTGACACTTCTGGTTCTCAAAAATTGCTTCACTCACGTACACTGTATATGTGAAAAACACCTCTTCCTTTATTTTTTCTTCTAAGCCTTTTCCGTATCGCTTAAATGTATACCACGCGGCTTTATTGTTTGTCATCTTGAAACTGTTAATTAAATGAAGCTTAATGTGCTAAACAGATGTGCAGCGTTTGTCATGCAGCGAAATCAATTTACTGGCCGAACACAATGGTGTACCTGTACCTGTTGCATGTAGCACTGTCAAAGTTGAAAGATACAAAAATGGTATACATCGACACAATAGGAAGCTGTAGCTGTAGTAAGAAAATTATCTGCCGCGAAAGTTGACTCAACTTTAACTTTTGGTGGCGCTACAAGCTGCATATGAGATGACATATGGGCTTCCCATGTCATTTTTTGACTTTTCACTTTTTTTTGGGAACGTTCAATGCATTTGAGAAGTTTTTTTCTGTTTTTTTTTTTAACTTTATTATAGTCAGCTATCACACAAATTCAGTTCAAATATAAATTTCATATGCGTTGAACACGTCTCGAATAAATTTACAATTCAAAACAGATGTGATGATGCGCTACATCATTGTAGACGTCCTTTGCTACATAAGTGAGTGTTTTTATTGATAGATTATACTACAGCGATTATTTTCGCTACAGCTGCATCCCATTGTGTTTAAGGGGTTACACAGGTTCTTATCATGAATGAAAGAATACAAGATTACGCCACTTCTACATTTTTGAAGACAGCCCAGAAAATTTGTATAGAGATGATTTTTTGTTCGCCAATTGTTTTATGATTAATACAGTTTTCCAGTTTAAAAACACAAAAATATTACAGAAAAATGTTTTTTAATTGTTATTCAATTGTTTTGAATTATATTAATCGTTAAAATTATGAAGCAAAAATAGTGAGTGCGGTGAAAAAATTCAAATACCAGATATATTTCCTTCTTGAATTATTATTTTTATTCTTGTTTTTATATCATCAAAATATAGCCCACAACATAATAAAATAATGGTAAAATAATTACTTTAACAACAAGTTCAAGTAACTTAAAGTTTTCGTGCCCCTATATCTCATACAAATTATACCAAAGTTTAGTTTTTTTGTCTACACTTGAGTCACGAAGCGTGTTGAAAATTACAATACCAAAGCGAAAAATCCGAAGTGTCGTAATCTTTTATTCTTTCATTCATGGGTTCTTATGGGAGCAGATTCACTCAAGAGCTGCATGCAGCGCAGCGCTGCACGATGTCTCTATTTCTAAATTTGCTGAGCAGCATCATTGCAACCACAACAGCAAGGAAAAAAATCTTAAATAATTGGTATTTGGCATTACTCATATTGGCATCACCTGCCATTCTATCAAAAAAATTTTTTGTGTTGGTTTTTTTTTTAAGAATCCATGAAGCCGGCGTTGCCATCCTGCTATCGTCCAACGAAGACAATCTCGTTCCAACACTATTGTGTCACATCGGCAACGCTGTGCTTTCATGTATTTGTTTGACATAACTATGTCAGAAACTATGCACATTAGTTTCGTGTGCAGGACATAGATAAACAATACCTAGATGGGAAACAACGGCTATCAATTCGGTTTGCCTACAAGCTCAAACGTCAAATGGCCGTGGTGAACATCGGATTTTCGCATTAGTGTACTTGCAGACGACCGTGGTGAAAATCGGATTTTTGCACTAGTGTACGTGAAAAAAATCCGAGTTTCACCTCGGTTCGTCCACAAAATGGCGGATAATTTAAAAATCCAAGGGTTTGTTCAAAAAGTGCTGAATTTCGTAGGTTCTTTTATGTCGATTTCCTTTCAACGATTGCAGATCAAATTTTTTTTCGTTGTAAGGAACTCGCAAGAAAATTCGTGTGTGCAAGCCGGTGTTAAGATTTGATTTTTGATATTTTTTTTATTTAAACAAATCAAATATTTTGATTTGATTTTTTTGTTGAAACGAAATCCACATTAAGAAGTAGATAAACATACATTTATCTGGTAGTGCTTTTAAATGTTTCAATTAATCTTAAACTAAATTTATCATAACTATGAATGGGAGGTGCACTGAAGTGGATGATGAAAAAAAGCAAAAACTAGTAAATCATATGATGTGAAATTAAAGGTTAGAAAGCACTTGACGGAACTGCATGGGTGCTGAATTCACAAGAATTAGTATCCAATTGTATGAAATTCAGTTGCCGCTTAGGTTTAGACCGCACTAGGCGGGAATGAACTGCAGCGGAACTGCGATTCACAATAATTTGTATGAAATTTTGTGAAGTTCTGTTGGCGCTTAGTGCGATTTACAATTTCATACAAAAAATGTTTTACCGCGTCGCGTCGTGAAGTTTATTTCCGCTGAAAGTTAAGTGCGGTCTTGCCTTAATTTTTACTTTTCATTTATATTTTGTTTAGATTTAAGTCTTTCCCAAACCAAAGCGGAACATTCACTATGCAGGGCGAATGATGCACAATAAAAACAAAAATGACAAATAAACAATATGCTAAATAACAACAAAAACTGCCGTCGGCGAATGTTCCGCGACGCTTTCAGGTTGGTTTGGGAGAAACTTTATGAAATATATGTGATGTTTTTACCATACAAAAAGATTAAAAAAAACTTGGCAAATAACTCCCCAGATGCATATTTCATTAAAAAGTCGAAATGAGATAGTTTCATTTATTTCAAACTATGTGCGATGTGGTTAGAATCCCACCGTGGGTTGATTTTTGGCGTAGAGCTACAAGCGACGTTGTATTTGTAATGTACGTAAGATCGATCTTAGCTATGGATGGCTTTTGCAATAAAACACGCCTATTGTATGTTGTCCTCAATGAGAGTTGCATCTATTGAAATGTTTTTGCAATTTAGAACAGACGAGATTCATATTACGGTGGGTGCTTTCTTTTACCCCCATACAAATTAATTCTGGCAGATGAAGGTTTTGTTGGTATTCCAAATTTTTCGCATTACTTTAGGAGACCTTTTTTGTCGCAACACATTTTAACAGCCTTATTCCGGCAACCTCACTGATGCCTCACAAGTCACAATAACCTCATAACTCGTGGTGAACTCGCCTTATAAAAACTTAAAAATTATGATCTGCTCCTTGACAGATCACAACTCACGTTGTTATTGTAAGGTTTATTATGAGGGGTTCAACAGAATCCGAAATTGTGACCGCCTTATACAAAAACAAACTCACAAAAAATTGTGACTTGTGAGCCTCACAAAGGCAGAATAGAGCTGTAAATTGTATAAAGGATCTTTCAAATCAACGTTCGATCGGAGCGAAACATTCACGACAACAAAACATTCACTTTTTAAAATTTAGTTGTATGGCAATAATTGAGAGTAGCCACAATGAAAACGGGACGATTTGCTATATGAACCCGATGACTGAAAATTCTTTCTAAAAATTTACGTCGGAATTTGACCATGATGGAGTCCAACCTTTAGTACACCTAAATAAAAAAATAAAATAATTTCATATGCTACGAGTGTTTGTACCCTAAGAATAAGAATTTTCCAAACACATCAAACTCACATCTATTTATCGACACGAAATGAAATTACAAAAACAACAATGTAAACAAATGGGTTTTGGGGGGTGATACGAACGAAAGATTCCCATCTAGGTATTGTTTATCATGGTGCAGGAGTTCGGTTTGAGAAGGCAATGTGGCCGGTTGTGCCATGCACAGCCTGCATTTATACAGTAAAAAAAAAGTTAGAAAAACAGTTAAATAAAAACAACAATAAATGATAACTATTTCTAAATAATTTTATTCAAAACCCTGGTAGGAATCCTTTCGGGGAAGGGGATTCTTACTAGGTAAACAACACAGGTGACCATTCTCTAGCAACAAAAGTTCCTGAGCATCACCGCCAGAACGTAGTTAATGTTTTTCCGTTTCCCGTTAAAATGGACCACCTAGTTCTCCAGCAACGGTTAAGTTCTCGAGCATCATTGCCAGAACTAAGACAACGCTTAGCAACCACTTCAGCCTTTACTGGTTGACAACGGGAGATGCCCAACAGATGTTCCTGAGTGTAACACGTCAGTGATGTTTCTGCGTTAACGTGCCCAGTGTGCCTATACACCCACATGTTTTTTTTTTCTCTTTTTGCATGAAAGTTTCATTTTCTTTTCAACGCCAATTAATGTTAAAATTTTAATATAAGTGATTAATGTAAAAGAGCTCTCGCTCTAAAAGAGTTCATCCATTTTTATGTAAGACATATAAGTGACCGAGTTCGATACCCATTGTATTCAACCATTTTGTGAACTATTCAGAATATGAATATTTAACCATAGAGCGTATTTGCTCTTATATACGTGAAAATGTATGTATGTATTTTAAATATATTTTTAAGTATATTTTATGTAAATATCTTAGTAGTATTGTATTTCTAGTTTTGTTAAGACCATGCGCGTCAAAAGGAAAAGTAATAGCTCCACGAGCACGAGCTGTCATAACTCCATAGGTAATTTAGAGCCATGTTGGCAAATTCATTTTACCACTTGCGAGTGCCTTATAGCCTCCTAAACAAAATTAAACTTTTTATGTAACTTAAGTAATAAAATACCTTCGTATTTTCAAAAGATTAAATGTAAACGACACCTAAAGTCTCAATAAATGAATCTGAATCTGAATAGTTGCAGCTCTGAATGCATAGACGCGTGCAGACTTGCTGCACATCTGTTTTAGCAACACTAAAAAATCTGTTTTTGTTTTCTAAACAACGCAAGGGAAAATAACAGGACTTTTTTTTGCTCAATTCACTTGTTTACTGATGCCGTTAAATAAAAACTAGTAAGGTGTCGCTTCCATTTCCAGTTTTCTATAAAATGCAGTTTTACAGGTGCGTTCATACTTATGCAAAGCACTGTATACAGGGTGTCCCATTAACAATGGTCCAAACTGAAATTGGTGATAGGCCAGGTGATGAACTATCAGAATTTGGTAACTTTTCCATACCGAATCATAGCGGTTCTAGAGTAACGGCTATTTTTTTAAATTTGAAAAAAATCTAACTTTGAACCAGTTTTTTGCTCACCCTGTCCATAATTGATTTTTGTTTTTTACAAATTTGGCATTAAAAAATTTACTTATAGTTTCACTAACTTTACTGAGTAAAATATTTTTGATTGGCATCACCATTTGCCTACAAATCATTAGTTAATATTGAACTTTGCCAAAATTAATTTTTGACCTCAATCTTCTGATGAGCCCCCTGAATAAAATTCGTATGGCTCAATACAAGTTTTATATTTCAAAAATTGCCTATTTTTCTGTAGTTTCAAAAAAGGTATTAAACTTGCCAAAGCTATTTTTAAATAGACAGTTATAACCGTTTGAACCCAATCAAACAGGTTCAAAATCAAACAAAAATAAAACATTTTTGTTCAAATATTTCGATAAAATTAGGATTTCACTTCAAATATAACTCCGAAAGAGCTGAATTTTGGTGGAGATCTTCGTTTTGATGTCTTAAATAAATACCTTTAATTTGGACAAGGACCTTCTATTTTCTGTGGTGAAAGCGTATAAATCCAGTATTTTTGAAAATTTTTCGAAAACCATCGGCTTTTTTAAGAAGTGTCTTTGGAAAACTTGTAGCTTATAGCATTCTAAAAAACCATTAGGATACATTTTTCCGTTAGACCAATAAATTTTGAGACAAATGTGCGCAAATGCAACGGTGTGGAAAATACCACATCAAAGTATAAAAACACATTTTGTCCCCGTTTTCTCAAAATCTCTTGCTCCAACGAAAAAAAGGAGTTAATGTTTTTTCTGTAGAATTTTATAAGCTGCATGTTTTCCAAAGACACTTCTTAAAAAACCTGATGGTTTTCGTAAAATTTTCAAATATACTGGATTTATACTCTTTCACCACAGAAAATAAAAAGTCCTTGTCAAAATTTAATGTATTTATTTAAGAAATGCGTATGACATTAAAACGAAGATCTCCACCAAAATTCAGCTCTTTCGGAGTTATATTTGAAGTGAAATTCTAATTTTATCGAAATATTTGAACAAAAATGTTTTATTTTTGTTTGATTTTGAACCTGTTTGATTGGGTTCAAACGGTTATAACTGTCTATTTAAAAATAGCTTTGGCAAGTTTAATACCTTTTTGAAACTACAGAAAAATAGGCAATTTTTGAAATATAAAACTTGTATTGAGCCATACGAATTTTATTCAGGGGGCTCATCAGAAGATTGAGGTCAAAAATTAATTTTGGCAAAGTTCAATATTAACTAATGATTTGTAGGCAAATGGTGATGCCAATCAAAAATATTTTACTCAGTAAAGTTAGTGAAACTATAAGTGAATTTTTGAATGCCAAATTTGTAAAAAACAAAAATCAATTATGGACAGGGTGAGCAAAAAACCGGTTCAAAGCTAGATTTTTTTCAAATTTCAAAAAATAGCCGTTACTCGAGAACCGCTATGATTCGGTATGGAAAAGTTACCAAATTCTGATAGTTCATCACCTGGCCTATCACCAATTTCAGTTTGGACCATTGTTAATGGGATACCCTGTATATACTTATTCACCCCAACTATCAACATCTTACCAACACTCGCGCCTGGTACAAATTCCGAAAGAATAGTCGCGCGATGGTGTGTTTGCGACTTCTTTTGACGCATGGTAGACACATTTTGGTAGCGCTACAAACAAGCGATGTGACCGACCAATGCTCAGTGCTGGGTAGCGCGAAGACTGCCCAATTAGAACGTAGCCTTAGAAGTCACATTTTTTGTGTTATTATAGTTTTGTTTTGTTTTTGACTGTCTCATTTTGTTTTGAGAATCCGTTCTTCTTAAGCATTCCATACACAGTTCAACTTGTCTTTCAATTTAATATCAAGTTCATCAAATTGAGTTGGAAGAAAATCAAAAGATTTTGAATTTTTTCAAGTTGATGTGAATGTTTTCAACTTAGTTGAGGTGTGTGTAGGCAAGTCATTTGATTTACCGTCAAGCCATCTCTTTCTTCCAGAGAAATAAAAGTGAGATAAAAAAACAGAGACGTGAATAATCTCAATTAATTTTCAATTTTTTTTATTGGAATTTTCTTTAGCCATTCTTTCATCCAAATTTTTTTTTTCTTTTTATTTAGTTGACAACTGAGTTGAAAATAAAATTGAATCGTATATGGAGTGCTTAAGTGTGTTTTGTTGTAGTCTCCCAGTAGGAAACATGCTCCTCGATTAAAAATTTAAGTGAAAACACCAATGAATTCATCTAGTACTTTTATGAAGGAGCATCGTGCTATGATTTCATTAAATATGGGTATTGCCTTTTTCCTTCCTTCATACCAACCAGGGCGCCGAAGTGAGTACGAAGGGAGTATTCGTACTCCCCAACCATTCACTGTACTCCCATATTCCCCTCACTGTGATTTTACTCCCCTTGAAAATTCCCAAAATGTTAGCAAAAAATCGTTATAATTGTGCTTATTCTAGAGCATTGAAATGAAAACTTTTATTGGTTTATTGTTTTTTTAACTTTACAGAAGTGTCAATTTTGAAAAAAGGTGAAAAATAAAATCTCCCTTTAGCATATTTATAGAAGAAAAAAAATATTTCCTTAGTTCCTTCATGGTCGTCTTCGAGATGGAGAAAAATAAAACCTGCCGCAGGAAGCTCCAATTTATTAGCAAAATCGCTTCATGTTTGAAAAAATGTGTTAGATCCGAAGGTCTGAATTAAAACAAAAAAATGTTTTATTGTAAGTTAAGTCCCTAATGCCAATACCTTCGTTGTAGTGTAATCTACTATGTAAAAGTTATGTTAAGTTTTTAAACAATTTATCAGTTCTGTTCTTTTTTTCACCCTTAAATGATTGGTATGAATTAAGTCTAAATTATTATATTAAAAATGGTTTAATAAAGTTATTTTTCTAGCTCGTTTGTGAATTGAAAATCGTGTTCAATGTTATCCAATGATAATTTTGGCACTAACGAGGTGAAAATTTGTTCGTAATTTAAATTAAATTTGCACAAGGCCATAATATTAAAAAGCTATGTTTTTTCTTGCGTACTCCCCACAAGCCTAAAATACTCCCCTCCAATCCTCTAGAATACTCCCCTCCGAAATTTTGTAATGGCAGCCCTGATACCAACTACCCTTTCTTTTACTTTGTACACAAATTCAACTGAAATCAATGCATGCTTCCATCAAAGTGTACCATTCACTAATAAAATCATACGATGATTCTACCGATGAAGAGTGATGCATAGGTTCATGAGTTCGTGAATAAAAATGGGTTATCTGCGGTGTTCATTCTTCTTCCCGAGAAAGAAAAATCAAAAGCATTGCCTTTCTCTATACCTGTCCTGAAAGTACGAGGATTTCAACGATGCATAGTAATGTACATTGTCATGAGTTTGTGACCTCTTTTGGATTGCGGTGCTTGGTTTTTGGTTTCGATTATAAACATTGTCCTTCCTCTACCTGCCTACAGACAAACGATGATTTCCACGATGGGAAGTAATGCACAGTGTCATGAGCATAAACACATAATATAAAGATGCCAAACCTCGGCTGTCATCCGGTTTGCCTGAAAGCTAAAACACGCACATATAGAAAGCTGGGCCAAATTCACCATGCTAGTTTTGCACACATAGACAGTTGACCTTATTTCACCACCAAAATGGCGGTAATTTTGAAAATATCATGAGAGTGTTCAAAAAGTATAGAGTATGGATGAATGATTTATGAAGTGCTTACCCGACCTTATGTGAGAATGTTTTTGTTGAGATTTAGAACGTGAAGCATAGAATATTTGGATGGTTTACAAATTTCTATTTGATTCTCCTAGTCTTTCTTGAATTTGTTTGTACCTTTCAGGGTTGGTGTAAATCTCTCATAGACCGAGGACGTGATTCGTTGAAATCCATGTTTTTTGATAATCTATATAGATCAATTTTGGTTACAAAATACTTATTTCTTTATTCATCTACGGATTTAAAAAAATCTTACAGATTACTGAAAATTCAATATAATATACTGTTGCATTTTACTAAGGGTTCGCAAATAAAACTTATTTCCTTTATTCAAACTGAAACTGCAATTAATTCACAAAATAAAACGCTTCTTATTTCAAATACTTTTCTTTTATTATAACCAAGCACAAGTATGCAACTCTTTATTCACACTGACATTTATTCATTCACTTTCAAAATCAAACTGCCTTTTTCGGACTGGTGGCCCTGTATTTATATCCGAAATAAAGGGTTCTAGAAATTTTCTAGGGTTCTGGATTCTGCTAGATGATTTCTTTTCGTTTCGTTCAATTATTCCAGTAGCCTGGACACCAACCGTGATGGATTTAATTATTTATTTCACTCAAAGATGGCGCGGAAAGTTATACTAATGTGTGGTTGTTTACATAACTGGGCATATTCACCACATTGCCCCCCTCTTAGGATTGATCGTCCCGATTTAATCCATATTCCCACCGTTATAACGATGTAAACGGTCGCAGTGTACTACCTTAAGCTTACCCCTTACTCCTCTCTGAATGCGTCAAACCACATCATTGATTCGCTTCACAACGGTATATGGGCCTTCCCAGTTTTGTTGTAGTTTTGGTGACAGTCCCTTTTGTCGGTGAGGATTGTAAAACCACACCAGGTCTCCTTCTTGGAATCCCATCGTTGTTGCACGGGCGTCGTCCCATGTTTTCATCCTATCACTAGCGGTTTTTATGTGTTTCCTTGTCCGTTGATGAATGTCAATGAGTCTTTCTTTGAGGTTATCCACATATTCATCTGACCTTTCCGGTTCCATGGTATGGCATCCAAATTTGACTTCACTGGGCAGTCGTATTGTTGTGCCAAACAGGATCTCCGATGGTGTATGTCCTGTTGAAATATGAACCGCACTTCGATAGGCCATCAAGAACAATGGAATATGGCGGTCCCAGTCTCGTTGGTAGTCACCTACAACCTTGGACAGATGTTCTTTAAGAGTCCTGTTGAATAGTTCTACCATCCTATCAGATTGTGCACGAAGCGGTGTTATCCTCGTCTTCTTGATGCCAAGGAAAGAGCAAACCTCCTGAAAGATGTTAGATTCGAAGTTCCTTCCTTGGTCAAAATGCAGTTCCAAAGGTACGCCGAACCTGCTCACCCAATTGAAGATAATCTGATCAACAACTGTTTTAGTTTCTTGATTTGGGATGGCAAATGCCTCAGGCCACTTGCTTAAGTAATCCATGACTACAAGGATGTATCGGTTTCCGCTGTTGGTCTCCGGAAACGGACCTGCGACATCTACTTCTATTCTTTTGAAAGGTGTGCCCACATTGTACTGTTGCATTTTACTTTGAAGCTTTCTACCTGGTCCCTTGGTAGCAGCACAAATATCACATTTTCGGCACCACTTTTCGACATCATCTCTTGCATGTAGCCAGTAGAACCGTTGTCGTATCTTCTCCAGCGTTTTATTGACTCCCAAATGACCCCCAGATGCTCCATCATGCATCTCTCGAAGAACGTCATTAACCTTTGACCTAGGCACTATCAACTGCATCAGATAAGACTTGCCATCTGCAGATTCCCATTTGCGCCTTAGTACTCCTTCTTTCTGGTTTTTCTCCGTATTCCTTCCATGCAAGAATGAGTTCTATATCCGAGTCTTCTTGTTGGGCAGTCCTCAGTTCTTCATTGCTCCAACCGTAAATGGGATCGGCTCTTATTCGTTGGATGGCAACCGCTTCCTTTTCTTCTTGACGCGTGCTATGCTTACAGTCCTGTTTACACGGTCGTCGAGACAATGCATCTGCGTTTGAGTGCAGCTTTCCTCTTCGATGTTGAATTTCGTAGTCGTATGTCTGCAGTCTCTCGATCCATCTTGCTACTTGACCTTCTGGATTTTTGAAGTTCAGAAGCCAATTTAGCGCACCATGGTCTGTTCGAAGGAGGAACTTCTGTCCATAGATGTACTTATGGAAGTGTTTTGTTGCCAAAATCAAAGCTAGAAGTTCCCTTCTGGTGACGCAATAATTGTGACCTCGAGAGCACCTTACTGTAGTAGGCGACGACTTTTTCTTCTTCTTCATGGACTTGCGACAGCACAGCTCCAATTCCGACGTTACTGGCATCGGCATCGATGATGAAAGGTTTTCCAGGAGTCGGAAAGGTCAGCACAGGAGCATTACACAAACGTAGCTTGAGTTCCTGAAAACTTTTCTCGCACTCACCTGACCATTTGAACGGCTTCCCCTTTTCAGTAAGTTGATGCAAGTTCTTAGCGATTCCAGCAAAGTCCTTCACAAAGCGCCGATAATATGTCGCTAGACCAAGAAAGCTACGGAGCTGATGTTAATCCTGTGGTGTTGGCCAATTTTTTCATAGTGTCAACTTTCTCAGGATCGGTCTTTACTCCTTGGGATGAGATGATATTTTTCACAATGCTCGTCAAAAGTTTTTCCATAAACGATCACATCGTCCAAATATACAAGGCATGATTTCCAAGTAAGGCCTTGAAGAACACACTCCATCAGACGCTCAAATGTTGCCGGAGCGTTGCACAGTCCGAATGGCATCACTTTAAACTGCCACAGACCATTTCCGGTTGAGAAAGCTGTCTTCTCTCGATCTTCTGGATGGATTTCTACCTACCAGCAGCCACTCTTCAAGTCTAACGTCGAGAACCATTTAGCTTCTTCCATTGCATCCAATGTATCGCTGATTCTGGGCAGAGGGTAGCTGTCTTTCTTTGTCACATCGTTCAGCCTACGGAAGTCCACACAAAATCGGATGCTTCCATCTTTCTTTTTGACAAGAACAACTGGTGACGCCCAAGGGCTTTTGGAATTTTCGATTAGACCATCTTTCTTCATTGTCGATATCATTTCTTCAACTTCGGCTTGTTTGGCTAATGGGAGACGTCTTGCTGGTTGTCGAATCGGTCTCGCATCACCTGTGTCGATTCGGTGCTGTACCAGTTGTGTTCGACCATACTGCCCACTCGGTGAAGAAAATATATCAGCGTACTCATGAAGAAGGCTTTCAGCAACACTAAGCAGATGTTGACTTAGATTGGTTGGCTTGAGAATTTTGGCTTTCATGGAGCTGAATTTTCCGTGGTCCATTGGTTCAATCACATAACACGTTTTACTTCAATTGCAAATGGTAGCAAAATGGAGTCATGGCTCAAGTGATGGGTGGTAGGGTATATACAATATACATATTATATAATTACATATTTTATACTGCAATAACTTTATTTTAAATAGTTTTTTTGTCAAGTTTTTTTCATCTGTTTTTCTTATTTAAAAAAAACAGTGCTGTAGTGACGTTGTGACAATATTATCTGTAAAATAAAATGTAGCCGAGGTCGATATCTTTATGCGTTCTCAAGATTTGCTGGACGAAAAAAGTACCCCGAACGTACGTTCATACATACATACAGACATCTTGCTAAAAGCGATGGAATCTGATTCTAGAGACCTCAAAACGTGAAGATTTGTCAAAATTTTCAATTTGACAAATCGCACCAATTACAATAACTTCCAATGGGACGTTAATAAAAACCCGTGAATGCAATTGTTTCTTTCTTCCTCACATATTCCGGTATATTTAATAGCCTACCAAGCGGCAACTGAATTTCATATCCATCACATTTCAATATCTTTCGTGTCGATGGTTCCTCAAATTATACTGAGACTTGTGGCCGTGGTGTCTTACTGGCAATTCACAATCGTTATGATTCAACACTATTTAAATCCGCCCTTTGAGTTTGTTTGTGTCAAATCAAATATTTCAAAAATCTCACTCTTCACCATTTGCTGTTAAATCCGACCTTCCCAGCTTATTCAATGCTATCAGCTAGCTGTTGATGCCTTCGATTCCATTTTTGATGCTGCTCAATCTTCCGACGTCGTCTTATTTGTTGGTGACTTCAACTTTCCCAATCTTCAATGGGTCCTTTCTGATGAAGAATCTTACTACATAGCCCTAAATCCCACATCCGACAAAGAAATTCTATTTACCGATTGCCTCTCAGACTTAGGTCTTTACCAATTAAGTGGTGTTAAAAATAATTTAGGTCGCCAACTCGATCTCATCTCATTGTGTGGTATCCGCTTGTGATCATCTACTCTCTAAACTAGACTCGTACCATCCTCCTCTTTTCCTTTCTTTTTCTTACGAGTTTTCCCAAAAACCCAATCTGTCTGAACATCCACTGACATTCAATTTTCGGAAAGCTAACATCCCAAAACTCAACGGCTTGCTTAGATCTATTGACTTCAATAGCATCACAATTTCTACTCTATTGTTTTTACCTGCCTTACTTCTTCTGTCCCTGTAATTCAACAAAAAAGCGCAAATTCATCTCCTCCCTGGTACAATAGTGACTTGCGGTCTTTAAGAAATAAAAGGAATAAACTCTGGCGGATTTACCTAACATCTCATTCCGTCGTCGATCTCTCAAATTATCATAACGCCAACTCTCTTTTCTCAGAACTTTGTGATTCTCTTTACCAGAATTACCTGAATCGAATGCAATCTTGTATTATAACAGACCCCAAAAGATGCTTTCATTTAATCAATGCTAAAAAAAAAAACCTGATAGCTACCCGTCTACCTTAACTTATATGAACTCTAGCTCCGATGATCCCAAAATAGTCGCCAATTTATTTGCCCAATTCTTCCGACAATCTTTCTCTGATACCGACCTTCAGCCTGACTTAGAATACTTCTCCTAAATAAAATCTTGCAACCAAACTCCCTTAAACTCCATTACCATTTCATCAGAAGTTGTTGAAGTCAAGATTAATAATCTAAAAGACGATTATTCTGCTGGTCCTGATGGGGTCCCAGCCATAATCTTGAAAAAGTGCTGCTTACACTTAGTTAAACCCCTGACTGCTCTTTTTGAACTTTCACTCTCGCTTGGAGTTTTTGCTGCTCTTTGGAAAAACTCTTTTGAAATCCCTATCCATAAAAAAGGACCCAAGAAAGAAATTTCCAACTACCGCCCTATTGCTAAGTTATCATGTATCCCTAAGCATTTTGAAAGTATCGTCTATGATACAATGCTGTTCCACTGCAAGCATATAGTCTCCCCAAACCAACACGGTTTCGTCAAGGGCAGGTCTACTACTACTAACTTGTTAGAATTTGTTTCAGGAAACTTATGCTTTCTTGAAAACGGTAATAAGGTCGATGTTATTGCAACCGATCTTAGCAAAGCCTTTGACAAAATTTCCCATTCTTTAATCCTTTTCGAGTTGAATGCCCTAGGATTTCAACCCATCTTCCTTTCATGGGTTCAGTCATATTCAAAAGATCGGCAGTGTAAAGTAATCTTTAGATCCTCTGAATCTGATCCCATCCTTGCAACTTCTGGCGTCCCGCAGGAAGCCACCTCGGCCCACTGATTTTCATCTTGACTATCGACGACGTCGACTTTATAATAAAGGACTCTTTTATATCAGTTTACGCCGATGATAAGAAAATCTTTAGGTGCATAACATCCCCTGCCGACTCTATTCTACTACAAAATGACCTTAACCGATTTTCAACCTGGTGCCTTAAAAACTTTCTTGAGCTCAATGTTAACAAATGTCAAGCTATCACCTTCTCCCGTAAGCGCTTTCTACTCCCTCCTAGGACGTATTTTATCGACAATGTGCCAGTCCCCTCGGTTGAATCACTGTGCGATCTAGGAATTATCTGCGATAGAGAATTGAATTTTCGTTCTCACATTGATAAATCCATCAAGAGAGCTAACTCCGCACTGGGCTTTGTGAAACGATGGTCAAAGGAATTCTCCAACCCTTATGTCACTAAATCTCTCTATACCATATTTGTTAGACCACTCCTCGAATATGCAAGTCAAGTCTGGTAACTTTATTACCTTAATCACTCTCAGCGAATTGAAGCTGTTCAACGTAGATTCCTTCGCGGCCTTCCCTGGTCTGATGCACATAACCTGCCTCCCTACCAACATCGTCTAAAGTTAATTAATATGGACTCCCTCGAATTTCGCCGCTGAGTGGCTGATATTGTCTTCACCTATCAGCTCTTAGCTAGCAATATCGATTGTCCAGCTCTTCTTCAAAAAATCTCCCTGCAAACAAATTCCAATAATCTCCGATCCATACCTCTGTTCCAAATCAAGTTTCACCGAAAACCTCCCTTTACCGTTCCTCGCACCTCTCCTAGCCATAATCTTTAAGTTAGTGTAAGTTTTAAATGTTAATCTTTAAGTTAGTATGTAAGTTTTTGCTTGTATTAAGCTAATAAAGTGAAACAATCTCTTGGAGGCGGGGGGCCTTTCTCCCTATGGGCGTTTGTTGCTAAATATAAAAGTATATAAAATGTCATAAAATTTCATACGAATTCTTGTGAATCGCAGTTCATTATTAAGCTCATAAAATTTCTTACAAATAATGTTTTGTCGCATCGTGAGGTGTACTTCCGCTGAAGTCGAGTGCGGTTTTACTTTTAAAGGGTCTCCCAAGCCAGCGAGAAAACATTCGGCGCGGCGAAGAAACATTGTTGTGTTGTGCAAAGAAAAACACCAACAAAATAAATGTATCTATCGCTCATGATCCATATAGATAATTCCATGAAAATGATAATAGTTATTTATTTATTTATTCCGTTAAATAATCTTACATTATTTTCATAAATAATCCATATAGTTCACAAAAAACATGCACATGGATCACAACAACAACACGAGATCCAGATCATTATTTCCTATTTTCGTTGTAATGTATGTGTTTTGGTGATCCATAATTGTATATGGATCATTTCTGATAATACGGCTGTAGTCTGTATGCGCCCTTAGTTATTGTATTTTTCGAACACGCCCTTTGAGGGGAATGGTGAAATGTCAAAAAATTATTGAAAAAAAAAAAACAAAACAATTTGGTCAATTTTGTCGCGTTTTCTTTTTTTCTGTTAAGAAAAATATAAATAAAATATGTAGTTTTAGAATTTAGTGAGTATAGTTAAAAAAAACGAAGAAAAGATTCTACTTGAAGCGAAATCACGCATACTATAATCTTTGTCTACTAAATTCCTCGAAGTGGCCCCAAAGAGTTGGAAAATCGTGACTCCTATCAGTATATGCGAGGATTGCAAGAATTCATAAAAGCATAGATACACCTTTTATGAATATCTCAATGAATGGATAGTATTCCATTGAATTGAAATTAATTTTCACTATCGAACTTAAAAAAGGGATGAAACCAAAGAACAACCTATTGAAAAATAGAAAGAACGTACCTATAGTTCGCCATGTGGACCTTACACATTATATTTTTGGTTTGGGTGATTTGGCAGACGAATTGATTTGAAGCGGTGGCACAATCAGAATTTCTATAAAGCGTAGCTATTTATGAATGTCTCATTATAGTTAATTTGAGTAAATTCTTATCTCATGTTTTTTTTTAAAGGTTCTTAGCCCTTCATGGAATTTGGAAGAAAACTATCCATTGCACCAGAGAGTCATTAAGGCTGAATATGTATTGTATAATATTAAGGATCATGGTGGTGAGGGAGCTCTTCGTCTCTTCGTGGGACTATGGCCGATGATAAGCCAGCAGATGACTTGGATTAATGTTTCTTTTAACAAACACATATTTTTTTTAAACTGTAGTTCAATTCTTTTTTCCAAATCAAATGACTAGCTTAGTTATAGAATAATAGTAACTTTGTATTTTGTATGAATGTTGATTTATTATTCCGTGAATCCCTACTATTAATCTATAATCATAATCACTTTACTTTACCTGTTGCTCATTAGAAAAAGGGAACAAAAAGAGTATAAGTACCTAAATAAAACAAAACTGAAAAAAAAAAAATCAAAAACAATTGTGTCTTCTGTTTTTGGGCTGGTGAATGATTGCTTTTCGTGACCTATGGATGTTGCTGTTGTATGTTGGATTGTCTTGTTTAAATTGGTATTTCATTCCGTAGCAGCCTCAACGATAGAATAGTAGAAGGAAACATTTGTTGGCGTCGAAGCAATGAGACAGATTTTTTCCTTGGTGGTTTATGTGGGAATTTAAAATATGTATATACGTCAGTATAAACATAAAGGAATATATTTGTGTATTATCGAGGGTAGGTTATTAGGTAGGTATTAAATTTTCTTGCAAGATTTCAGTTTAGTGTTACATTTGTTTGCAAGATTTTGATGATATTATTTGCGTTGAAATGCAAAATTTATTCTACGAGTGGGTAGGTTTATGTAGATACATAGGTATATTTGTTACTTTTCAGTGGCTGTAACGTAGGAAAGATTATGTATGCAATGTTGCGGTATGTTAGTGGTGAGTGGTTACAAAAACTAGATTTGCTTTAAAATAAGCTGGTATATTTAGGTATTTTAATTGAAATTTACAAATTATTACAACTACCTATGAATAGGCGTGCAATTGTGTATATTTACGCACAGTAGGTCTTGTTTGTGGAAAATTTGAAGATATTCACTTATGGGCCGTGGCATTCGCCCATTTACTTAGGATTGATATCAATTACATGGGGCACTTCCTACAGTTGCAGGATAATGAAATTAAAAAAGGAAATTGAGAACTTAATATTCCTTATAGGGACAGCTTTAATTGTTCCACCCACTTTCATCCGATAAAAAAATCTTAGCAAAAAGAAGTAAAATCACACCAATATTCTATCTATATTTTGTATTTATTAACCAATTTCTTGTTTGAACAACCAATACACAAAATTGCAAGTTATTTTTCAAAAAAAAATTGTCATTGTCTCTAAATAAAGCTTAAGCACTAAGATTCTGTTCTGAAATAGGATTATGTGTGTTGTTGTATTGCAAATTTGAGATTATGATGGAAATTCAATTTGTCCTCTTCGACATCAGTCTCTGGTACTGCTCGGGAAAACATAAAATTCCAATGGTTGTTGTTTTGTGGCAGCTTTATATACAGCAGCCAGTAAATATATCACGCCAATCGTGGTGTGCTGGAGCTCGGTGCGTTATCTGTCAAACATGTAGCAAACAAATTCATTGACTTTATGTTGACGACGATATTGAGGAACTACTTTGTAATAACCAAAAATAGATATTCTGATATCTTCTTAGAGCCATCGCCATCGATTTAGCAAGGCTTTGCGCATTTGTTCATCGAAATTGTCAAAAACACTTTATAAAAATATCTAGCAATGTTGAAGACAGATTGAATTAAGTTTTTTGTATTAATAAAGACAGCAATTGAGACGCACGTGTCGATATCGACATAAAAGCAAAAGTCACCACAGCAAATTCATAAAAAAAAAATTGAACTGTCAGACCAATCAAAGTCCCCGCGTTAAATTGTTGCTATAATTCACATCTATTCTTCGACACAAAATAAAATTACAAATACAACAATGTAAACAAATGGGTTTTGGGGGGTAAGACGTACGAAGTTTTGGCATCTTTATATTATGTGTTTATGGTCATGAGTTTATGTTCTCAATCGGCTCTTCTACGTTCAGTTGGAGTGTTCGAATTTAGAATAATAAAATTCATAGTATAGTAAAATTTAAGTCTTCGACGCATGCGGATTTTATTTTGAAAATAAATGTTTAGATCAACCTATGATTATACATGCACGACATTTTTCATCTAAGGGGCCAGTTATAGCTATCATTGAATACCATCATTGAAAAAGTTAATTGTTGATTTTAAGACCTTTAGAAAGTTTAATCCTTGAATATTTTAATGCAGAAATATAGATTACGACTTTAAAATTATTTCTATTCTAAAAATAAATCATTTCGACCCATATCTTCCCCATAACGTAACTTTTAATTTTTCTATGAAGAACTTCCTTACCAATGATCATTGAAAAAATTAAAAATTACGTTATGGGAAAGATATGGGTCAAAATGATTTTTTTTGAAAGATAAATAATTTTGAAGTCGTAAGCTATATTTCTGCATTAAAATATTCAATGATTAAACTTTCGAAGGGTCTCAAAATCAACAGCTAACTTTTTCAATGATGGTTTTCAATGATAGCTATAACTGGCACCTAAGGGTAACGGTCTAGTGAACAAGAAATTTCTACGTACGTGTGTCTAGTGATATCACTGGTAAATATTCATGGGTTTTTTCATCAAATACAATTCAGATAAGATTAAACGAGTTACATTAACAAAGTGAAATAATGGGTGTGCATTCATGCCATTTTTAACCTGGTGAATAAGCAACTCTAAGTATATTTTTCATCACATATGATTCGCTTATGAATAAACTAGTTACGCATACTTTGTGATTTCATTTGTAAATATTCACCTAGAAAATCACTTGGTGACCGCCTATAACAGCCCCATGTTAAATTCATTGACATTTGCATACCAAATTCATGGCCTGTATCTTCCACTCATTTATGAAAAAGCTGCTGATTCCTTAATGATTTTTTTTAAATTTCCTACTGGGCTGTCTGTTGGTACTTACTACTAACACTGCACTAAATGATGAGCCGACGTACACATATTTGTGTTGGCAATTCCTTGGTCGTAAGCTTCAGCTTGATTTAAGCGTTCTTTCGAAAAGATCGGATAGTGTAAAAAAAATAAAATTTCCATGAAATATCTTTGACTAATGTCGATTTTTTTACAACAAAAACATTCAATTTTTTTTTCTGAACAAATTGATTTTTTTTTTTTTCAAACAAAATCGATTTTATGCTGTCAAAACAAATAATGTACTTATAGCAAGATTTCACATCAAAGCGAACACACACATTCAAGATTTGACATTTTAATTTTGTGCCGGTGTTAAAAAAAAAAGAAAACAAATGTTAAAGTGATTTAAATTGAACAATGAAATATTGTTTTTGTTTGAACGAGCAAAAAAAAACTAAAAAAACTAAACATAATTGTTTGTTTATCTTCAAGAAACAAAAATCCTATTTAAAAATATACAATTCCCGAGAGAAACATGTTGCAAAATTATTATTCCTCGTCCTCTAGTGAAATATTAAGAATACATCCTCACCGCTTGTAATAGCTCCAGCTTTTCATTAAATTAAACGATTAAGTATGCCATCTGATTTGTTAATTAAATATGAATTTATGAAAAAAAAATCAAAAATCGTTAGAGCGGTTTTTTTTTAAATTATTTTTGTATATATAAAAAATCTTGAACATTTTTTTAAAATAAAATTTTGTATGCCAACTTTTAGTGTATAATAAAATACAATTTTTCATAAAATTAAAAAAAAAATTATAAGCCCATTTTAAAGATATTGAATTTTCAAAAAAAAAATTTCAATGTTTAATATTATAATAATATTTTTATATGCAAAATTCTTAAAATTGTAAGCGACCTTTTGTGTATAAATTTTGGTTGAAATCGGTGTAGTAGTTAACGATAAATTTGAAAACCAAAAAATCGGTTGTATGACAGGTACCGTTAATAACCGTTATAAAAATTTATTTTCTACCAAAATATTTATTTTTGTAATTTTAGTTTGTCTTAATTCTGTCTGAAAATCGTTAGAGCCGTTTTTGAAATAAATCAATTCTTTTATATTGGTTGTATGACAGGTACCGTTATTATTTTTTCACGAAACTCTCTGGAACCCATTGAAATGTACATAAATAGAAAGGTATTGTCATATGCAATCAGCACATCCAAAGCAAACCCTGGTTGCGAAGATATTTGAATTCAAAGTAATTCTTTTATTTTCGACCCAAAACTTAAAGTCTTTATATGGATATAACTTTCCAAAATATGCTCGTAGGAGGTTGCGGTTGACGTTGTTGACTAAAGAACGGACAGGCCTTTGCGTTGTGGTTTTTTTTTTCAATTGACTTTTTAAAAAAGCAAGCAATTGCATTTTTGCAATTTTTTCACGAAAGTCTCTGGAACCCATTGAAATGTACATATATAGAAAGGTATTGTGAAATGCAATCAGCACATCCAAAGCAAACCCTCTTATAAGTTCTAGTTTTTGAGATATTTGCATGCAAATTTATTTTTTTGACAAAATTATTGAAAAAAATCAAATTTCCTTTATTGACTACAAAGATAAAAAACTTACAATAAAAAATAAATAAAAATAAATCGGGTGGCACAACAGCTCATGAAGAACCAGGGCCTAGTGACTAACAACTCGCAACCATTCTTGTGTGCGCCTTTCGACAGGAATGGAAGGGACCTACAATTTTATGCCGAATCCGAACGGCTAGACGAGAAGCACTTATTCGTGACAAGTGATACTCTTGGAGGATTTGTCAATTCCTCGCAAGAGAAGGCTGGGAAGCGATCCCAGACCTCCAGCGTGACAGTCGAACGCACTAACCATTACGCTACGGGCTACTTACAATAAAAACACGAAATTTAATTTTTCAAAAATTTAACGTAATTTTTATTTGTAAAATTTAAAAATCGAATGCATTTCGAACTGACATGCAGCTCATCATCAGCGAAAACCTCGATTTACACTAAAACAAAATAACAAGAAAAAACACAAAAAACCCAAATAATGGGTATGTTTAAGTACAAAAATACAAACAGTTCAATTCAAAGTTAATGTTACAATTATCACTGTTCATTGCGTTCTTAGACGAGTAAAAACTAGATTTGTTCATATTTTTGCTAGAAACATTAAAAAAGGGTTTTTTAGTATCGGTTGTGATACGATAGTATAAAAACTCAGATCAAAAATAAAAACCTGAATAACTAACATAATAGCGCAAATTTTTATGAATTTAATACAATATTAAAGCAAATTTAGTATTATACTTTACAAAAGTGTCAATTTTTAAGACGAAAAATAAAATCTCCATTTAGCATATATATAGAAGAAAACAAATATTTCCTTAGTTCCTTCATGGTCGTCTTCGAGATGGAGAAAAATAAAACCTGCCACAGGAAGTACCATTTTATTAGCAAAATCACTTCTTCAGAGATCACATCACATTGTTTTTTTTTTTTTTTTTTTATATTCCACGCGCGCAAAATGGGTTATGGCTTCCATTTAAATGTTTTTAACACAGTACGAGCGATTAGGTAAGTAGGAAAGGATTTAGAAGGAGATACCGATGCACATTGGTTTTGAACGTTTGCACATCGAAATGGGAGGGGAAAGTCGAGTCAGGTAAAGCATTCCACATTCGTGTGGTGCGACTGATGAAAGAATCTCTGTACATTACAGTACGTCCGAAGTTGGGCTCGAGGGTGAACTGATGGGCATTCCTAGAAGCGCGAGTATTACGGTTGAATTTCTTAAGGGGGGGAATGCAACTGGCTATTTCACTAGAACACTGATTATAATAATAGCGATAAAATAGAGAAAGACACGAAACATTACGGCGGTGTTCGAGAGATGTAATTGTTTCTGTTAAAGATCTTTCGCCTATCATTTTTAAAGCTCTCTTTTGAATTCTGTCCAACAAACTCAACTGAGTTTTTGGAGCTCCTGCCCAAACATGAGAATTGTACTCAAGTTTTGGACAAATAAAGGCTTTGTAGATCACAGCCAGATCAGAAGGGGAAAAAAACTTCTTGCATCTACGGAGAAAACCTAAACACTTAGCAGCGTTTTTGGCGACATCAAATATGTGGGCATTCCACAAAACGTGGTCTGTGACACACATACCGAGAAATGAGAGCTGTTCGGTTTCCTCGATGCAAAAGCCGCCCATGGATTGCGGCATTGGGGGTGGGTTTCGCTTTAACGACAGGAGACAACATTGAGTTTTAGAAGCATTAAATTCTACGCGGTTTTTGATTCCCCATTGGACAATGCTGTCGAGATCAGAATTTAGTGAGCTTATCATACGCTGCCGTTCAAGTTCTACATCCGAAGGACATGGATGAGAATCTGTAAACGAATATGAGAAGCTGAGGGTACTATCGTCAGCAAAACAGTTTAATGGATTAGAAGTTTCAGACAAAAGATCATTTATAAAAATAAGGAAAAGAGTCGGAGACAAAACGGAGCCCTGGGGCACACCAGCATTTATTTTGTTGATTTCAGACTTGAAACCGTCCAATACGACTTGTATTGAACGGTCCGAAAGGTAATTTCTAATCCAACGAAGAAGAGGTTCATCGAAACCAAATGCGCGCATTTTCGATAAGAGAGCTTGGTGCCAAACTCTATCTTTGAAAAATTTGTTAGATCCGAAAAATTAATTACAAAAAAATATATTTTTTATTGTAAGTTAAGTCCCTAATGCCAATACCTTTGTTGTGGTTAAATCTACTATGTAAAAGTTATGTTAAGTTTGTTTAAATATTTATCAGCTCTGTTCTTCTTTTCACCCTTAAATGATTGGTATGAATGAAGTATAAATTATAAAAAATGGTTTAATAAAGTTATATTTCTAGCTCGTTTGTGAATTGCAAATCGTGTTAAATATTTTTCGATGATAATTTTGGCACTAACGAGGTGAAAATTTGTTCGTAATTTAAATCAAATTTGCACAAGGCCATAATATTAAAAAGCTATGTCTTTTCTTGCGTACTCCCCACAAGCCTAAAATACTCCCCTCCAATCCTCTAGAATACTCCCCTCCGAAATTTTATAACGGCAACCCTGCATATAGCTCACTAAGCAACGCAAAAAAACCTGATGAAATCGAAATAATACCAAACGCATATCAATATCAATCAACCACCGTCACCGTGGTTCTTCTCTCTTCTCCACCGCCTCACATATGAACCACTCATACTTCATTCACACAAACAACCATTCGCATTTCATATTCTTCATTTTTTTTTTTTTGTGTTACAACTTCCAACATTTGTTCATCTTGTGGCAGAGAGATGTAATAAAAATTCGAAATATTTGAAAATAACGACTTTTAATTAAAATAAAATAATAAAAGACCTTGAGAAAATGTGTTATTTTGCAATAATAAGTTATATTTTGCAATTTTTTTTAGTGAAACGGCTTTATAAAAATATATGGTATTGAGAGAAACTTATGTATCTCTTTTATATAATTACACACTCAAAAATGTATTAGAAACGAGAAATTTTGATGTTTTTCAAGAGATGATTATTCAAAAATAGGGTCCAAACTTGGAAATCCAAACAGAAGATGTTAAAGTCTTATTCATTACCTGTAAGATGACGTAAACATAATATGTGTTTTTCACTTCAATTCCTCACAAACACCCCGGGCATAAAGGAGTTTTGGGAAATTTTGCGAAATGTGTTATCGGAATATTAAAATTAGAAAAGAAAAAAATCAAAAAATTCAAAAAGTGAACAAAAGGTTTTAAAGCTAAAATGTCATTCTTTCATAACCAATTTAGTTTTTTGCAATAGGTATTATATGTTCGTCACAAACACCAAGGCCATTTCCTAATTTCTCGTTTTTCTCAAAATTTTGTCCGGATGCCTCTTAAGAGAGACTCAAATGCGGCGTTTCCTTTCATTTGTCACCACTGTTCCCATAACGGCATTATTAATGCTAGATCTAGCATTATAGAGAAGAGAAAAGCATTATGATATTTTAAAACTATGCTAAATGCTTTTCTGGCATTCTTGTTTTTAGTTTTTGCATTCTTGAATGCCAAAAATGATTTCGAATCATTGATTTGATGATATCATATTTGGAAAAAAATATAAAAAAAAATACAAAGCATTTTAATTTAACCTCAATAACGTCAAATCACGAAGATTCACACATACGCTCACAAAATTCATGACTTTTTCTAATAGAAATGAATTAATTAAAGCATCTGTTTCATATTGGAATCTGGAAAGTTAATTATTTGGACCTATACATCGAGGTCTGCTATTCAGTTATCAATTTCAACACAAAAGTTTGAACTGTAAAAAAATCTTTTATGAATTATAATATGGTATTCGACTGCTAAGACTGTTAAGAAATCTATGAGATGGCAAACGTTCGAAATTCGCAAAACACAAATGCGTTTTGGATCCAAATACTAACTTTTAAAGATAGAGCTAGGTAGAGTTAGGAAGGAATCCCAAATGCAGAAAATTCAGTAACGTATTGCTCACTCACTGATGCGGTAATTCGGCCCCTGACTTGTGCTGTCTCAGGATGGAAAGTAATGTTTTAATTCATAGAAAATGTTTTTTTTTTTTGAAATAACTATTTTATTTTAATAATAGTTTTCATTTTAATCGGAGTTGAAACATTACTGTCCTTCAACCTTCAAGTCAATATTTCGACTTTTCACGATAAAATATAATATTTAAGAACGTCTTAAATTTTTCAACACCACCCCCCGCCCCCCGAAATTTTTTCCTGCGTGCGAGCCTGGCTTCAACACAAACAATTGAATTGAATGAAAACACAATGAATGTAATAAACTTAATATCTAAAGTTTCTTAGATTTCCTTACTTAGCTAAGTATGTGCGGTAACAAGTTGATCTTTTTAATAAAACAATTTTTAAAAACTTTGTTCAATGAAAACATCATCAGTGAGTAACGCATGACAACATACACTGCCAATTGTCCGCGCTTATACGGATTACCAAAGATCCACAAAGAAATTATGCCTCTCAGACCTATATGTGCCTCGACGTCTGTTCCATGTTACGAACTGGCTAAATTTATAGTAAACATTTTGAAGAAAATGACAGATGACTCCAAATTTGATGTCAAAAATGCAAAACATTTCATTGAAGTAGTTTCCCCATTGAAGATAGAAGAGGATGAAACCTTAGTATCTTTTGATGTAGTTTCATTGTTCACCAATGTTCCAGTTCATATGATTCTCGATGTGATTGAGAAAAAATGGAATGTCATAAAGCAGCATACAAAAATGCGAAGGTCTCTGTTCATGGAAATACTACGATTTTGCATTATAGATAACAACTATCTCGAGTTTGAAACACGTATTTACCAACAAAAACAAGGTGTACCTATGGGGAGTCCGATTTCACCAATATTGGCGGACATAGCTATGGAAGCTTTGTTAGAAGACGTTATTGGCAAACTAAATCCAAAGCCAAAAATTGTAACCAAGTATGTCGATGACTTATTGGCTATATTCAAAACAAATAGTGTTCAGACCACACTAGAATGTTTGAATTCTTACCATAAACGTATTCAATTTACGGTAGAAATAGAGAAAGAAGGAGAACTGCCGTACCTTGATGTAAAAGCCATTCGACGCAACGGAAAAATAATTTTTGATTGGTTCAGGAAGCCTACTTCATCGGGACGGCTGATAAATTGTCATTCAAAGCAGCCAAAATAAGTTAAATTTAACACTGCACCAAATTTCATCAATCGAGTACTTGATAACAGTCAGTACTTCAGTACTTGATAACAGTCATTCCATTTTTCGGCAAAAAAACATACAAGTTGTCAAGAACACCCTATGTTCCACTCTTTCCCCGCACACGTCACCAACAAATTGATAAACAATCATCATCGGAGAAAAAACAAAAACACTCCCGTAAATGATACACCTCTTATTTACCGGAGTGCATTGTTTATACCATCTCTTTCTACTCGTTTGAAAGCAGCACCTATTCGAAACAAAGAGAAAACGAGAATAGCTTTTAAGTCTGCAAAAACATTTAAATCTTTGCTGTTTACCAACACAAAAGGAAAAATCGATAAAATGGATAAGTCTGATGTTGTTTACCAAATTAATTGTCAGGGTGGAAGGGAGATGGATTGTGATTCTGTGTATGTGGGCACATCCAAGCAAAAGCTTCGAAATCGTCTCTCAGGCCATCGCTCTGATTTAAACAACGGTGGGTCTCAGAAAACTGCACTTGCACTTCATTGCATAGAGCAGTACCACACACCTGATTTAGAAAATGTAATGATTCTGGAAGTGGAAAGAGATCAGAACAAGAGAATGTTGCTAGGAATGTTGCACATCAACACCACGGGAGTACAATGAATAGACGATCTGATTGCGAAAAGCTCAGCATCATATACAACCAGCTGTTTAAGAAAATTAACAAGACAACAGTAGTCACATAAATGAGTACTATCTCGGTTGGTTTATTTAAATAAAAAGTTTAAATTCAAATTTAAATTTTCCGTTAAAAAGTAATTATTTTCAACTTTTATATTTTATATAATTATATTCGTTTTTTAATGTTATTAACTTTTTAAGTATTCCGTAAAGTTTATTCAATGTGTTTTTACTGCTCAAATGCTTTAACAATAAGTCTCTTGATTTAAATTGTAAGTGAAATTGACATTTTGTATAATTGTTTATAATATACATGTATTTATGAAGTTGAGAAAATGTTCATATTTCTATATATATGTTTTTTCAATAAAAGGCCTGATGAAGAGTGTTTTCATGCTCGAAACGTCGCACACCATTTAAAAAAACCGTGTTTTTTTGACCTGGAGCCTACTGTAACTATATAACTATATTCATTAGCTTTAAAAAGCTACTTCTTACGATTAGGCCATGTTTCAGTACCATAATCCATACGAAACCTTCGTGGTGTTCTTACAACTCGCCAAATTCTAAGTTGTTCTATGGGTGTTACAACTGGCACTGTAGGTCTTATTGCTTCTGAAAAGTTGTAGCATCACCGATCATATCTAGCTTCTTTACGTTCATTCGACAATTAAAGTTCTATCTTAACTTTTTAATACCTAAAACAATTCAAAAATTAACCTGCAAGTTTTAATCAGGATTCCATGATTGAAACATATCGAAAAATGTGGCGATTCATGGAAAACAGAAAACCATCAGTTTTTACAACAACATATGAAGAAGGTATCAAGCGCGTTCTTGAAGGAAATTATGCTTTCCTAATGGAATCAACAATGCTAGACTACATCGTACAAAGAGATTGCAATCTTACTCAAATCGGAGGTCTTCTTGATGCCAAAGGTTTGTTATTATATTCTTATTTATTAACTTTTTTTTTGTTTGAATATATTAATTTTATGCATTTGAAAAAAATATAAGGTTACGGAATTGCAACTCCAATGGGTTCTCCATGGCGTGATAAGATATCGCTTACAATACTTGAACTTCAGGAAAAGGGGGAGATTCAAATGTTATATGATAAATGGTGGAAAAATGCGGGTGAGACTTGTTTGCGGAAGGACAAAAGTAAACAATCGAAAGCAAACGCCTTGGGGCTCGATAATATAGGTAAATATTATAAACTTTCTTAACGAAATAGAATGATGCAAGAACATACAAGCGAGCCATAGGACGCATCACGAAACGAGGCATGTACATGTATATTGTATATGCCTCTCCTTAGAGTCATTAAAATCGATAGTATCGTCTCTGTCTAGTTGTTTTTTTCTTTTTTGTGTTCTTGTGGAAGAAGTAGAGTTTAAAACTAGAAACTGCTTAACATTAAAGTACTGGTACCTTTCAAAGTGCTATGTATTTTGAAACTCCTGGTTTAAGACCAACACAACAGCAACTGTGTATTTCAAAAGCTTTCCCATAAGACCTGTGTACCTACTGACATTTTTTGTTGAACAGAGTTAGTAGGTACATTCAAAATCGTTTTTTGTTTAAGGCATCATTCTTACGAAAGCAAAAATGAAAGAAACTGGATGGTGGATGGTTGAGGGGGGTATGGTTTTCAGCCACGGTAGTGAGCTGACCCTGGGTCAGCATAGAAGAGATGTTTTCTTCGTCATTTGTTGATATGAGATCCTCATCCAGAAGTCATATTGCTACAAGGTACCGCTATGGTCAGCATGTCTTTGTGTTTGGGTGGTTAATTTTATTCTGCAGGCATATACATATACATGGTGTCCGCTAAACTGGAAAGTCAGGGAAAGTCAGGGAACAAAATTTGGTCAGGCAAAGTCAGGGAATTCGGGAAGCGGTCAGGGAATTTTTTCTATATCAATTTCTTATAAATTCACTAAACTCCTTTTTCACTTTCTCTCATATGAAACTTTTTTCTGATCAAACATTTCGTTTTGATTACATCTCTGTTTAAAATTATTCATTTCGTATCTTTTGCCATACCTACCTATGAATATGTCAAAAAAATGAGTGAAACACATCTAACTTCACTTCATTGTATTGTGTTATTTCGTACAGTAATGGCCGCGATCGGATATCTAGATAGTTTCGTGTTGTTGAAATCCTGAGCTGATGACAAAACAGCCTTTGCTGTTGGATAGCTATTCATGCTAGCTGAAAAATATTGGTAGTTATACCTTTGTATCGCAAGCGAAATGTCAAAAATAACCAATCCGTTCGAAAACCTATGGATACGAAACTATCTTAAGATCGATTCATAATGCGACGAGAAAACGCAACGTGAGCTCGTCGTAGTTGGCAAACCGATTTCAAACCATGTAAGTATACGAGGGAACGCCAGGGTATGCACAATGAAACGTTTCTCGTTGTCACGTCACGCCAAAGTTGGGAAAATTGAAAAAAAAAGACTTCTCGACGTTTTTTACATTTGACTGATGGTGAATTTTGTGAAATTGTAGAAAAGAATAAAGAAAACAACAGATAAGCGGAAATTAACAACAAAAAAAAATTAATTTTGTTGACAATGAAATTATATTTATATGTAGATCTATTTGTGTTGACAATATTATAATGTTGTATTGTTTTAATTTCTTAGCATTTTTAGCCGAAAATCGTTTCCCCAGCCCAACTATGGACAAACACAGTTATAATATTTATGCCGTTTTCGATTGGTCGTCCGGAGTTACTCCATTTTCACTGTTTCTGTTCCATTCCTATCGAATGTCGAAAATCTGTTTTAGAAGGAGTAACTCCGAACTGTCAACTCGAAACCGACATTAAATAATAAAAGTAATTTCAGTTTGATTTTTTTTTCATTATTTTGAATGCACACTGCAGGAAGAACAAAAACAATAAATAATTTAACGCTGTCAAAAAACTCGTCGTCCAGAAACTCGTCGCATTGTAAATTGGGCAACGATTTTATGACTACAAAAAATGACAGCGAATCACGTCACGCTCTCGTCGCGTTTACTCGTTTCATTGTGAATCGACCTTTAGGTTATCGCATAGGTTTCCGATCGCGGCCAATAAGAGACAAACAATAAAAACTGTTAAATTTGACTGTGAGATTCAACCATCGACGCCGACGCGTCCAAGTTTATATATTTCAAGTACGATTATTTTCTTCATACTGTTTCTGCATACCTGAATTCAGGCTCGAACGCAGGAAAAAATTTCGGGGGGGGGGGGGGGGGGGTTTAAACTGAAAACTCAAAAATTAAGAATGAAATTGTATGGAGAGGATGTTAAATTCATACATTTCGGTGGGGGGGTCCAAATCTATGTCTTCAATTTCAGTAAAAAAAAGAGTCGGTTAACACGGCTCTGTAAGACCCACCGTTGACAGAAACGTTCTTCCCAACTTCATTTTCTAAGAAAAATGGTCCAATGATGCCACCACTCCACAATCCGTACCAAACTGTCACTTCCTGTGGATGCATTGGTTTCTCGACAGTAACGCGGTAATTTTGTTTGTTAACGTAGCCGCCGAAATGAAAATACGCCTCGTCAGAAAACATGATTTTTCGCCCAAAATCGTTGTCCGATTCAAGCTGATCTATTTCAATACTTCACAACGTTGTTCAAGTGTAAAGCGACTCATTTCGTTACGCGGATGTATGATACTGAATTTCTGCCAAGATTTCGACCGGGAGTGTCAGTGTCAAAATAACCTATGATTTAAAAAGAAACCGCTAGATGACTCACCCTTTATATATAAAAGAGAATACAAGTAATATGAAAAATCAAAAATTCACTAGTTGTTGTTAAAAATGAACTTTTCATGACTGAAATGTAAAAATGCGACGTATACCTATACAAACTTACGAAAACATCATGAACGAAAAAACAAGACAAGGTAAATGAGAATTGTTCAGAAAAAAGGCTTTTGTTTTAGACTTTGACTGTGGAGCAACGATTTACAACAATTTGAATGCAAATAGCTTAATGTGTTAATCTGAAATCTCAGTTTTTTGTAAACGTTTTATAAAAAAAATCCGACAAAAATGAGATTTGAGACTGAGATAAAGCTTTTTGCAAATCTACTTGCTACTCTTCTGTGTGTACTCCTACGCCCACAATACTTTACTCTTCCTCGTGTCTATAATAGCATTATTTTTTGTTAATTGCCCTCAAATCTTTTAAATTTTCGTATATAGATAGACGTTTTAATAATTTTTATTTGTATTCTTTCAAAAATAGGAGGAGTTTTCGTAGTACTGGTTTGTGGACTCATAATTGCAGTTTGTATGTCAATTTATGAATTTCGTCAGCATAATAAGAAAATTGCCTTGATGTCAGGAAATACTCTTAATAGTAAAAGCCCTTGCAGTGGTGAAGGGCATTACAAAATGGCACGAGGCTTTCATCAAACACTTTGCGAAGATATGTCAACTGAGTTCTGCTTTGCTTTGCGATGCATGGGTCCCAGGCAACGACCAGCACTAAGTCGGAAATGTTCGAAATGCACATCGCTAGCTGCGTCTACGGAATTTATTGGTACAAATGAATTCTATACAAACACCAGAAAATACTCTTCTATTCGGAGAAGATCGCAGCGCAGTGATACAGGTGTTAAGGGTGATAACATTGATAACCAGATTTTTCAATCGGCGAGTAAATCTTCAAGTGACTTGAGTTCAATTCCGATGATGTCGAATTTAAATCAGCTAAATTAAAAAATCGACTTCCTTAAATCGGCAGTAAAGTTGTCAGTGAACCAGCTGAAGGTTATGTCGCGTAATAAAGTCACTGCATATTGTCTAAATTCATAAACTTTTCAAATCGGGAATACATTAAAATATATAAAAATTTCGTGTTGTGGCGGATCTGTATTTTAAATAGATTTAAATCAATTTATGGTACTTTGTAAGATTTGAACAAAAAATAAAATTGAATGTACATGTTGAAACTCTTTTTGTCCGCTTT
The DNA here is from genome assembly GCA_949320155.1 of Melangyna quadrimaculata. Taxonomy (NCBI): domain Eukaryota; kingdom Metazoa; phylum Arthropoda; class Insecta; order Diptera; family Syrphidae; genus Melangyna; species Melangyna quadrimaculata. The sequence continues at coordinate 16,495,615 of OX439486.1, forward strand.
CTAATCGGGCAAATCCTATGTGTTACAATCCTATGCTTACAAAATAAATTTTTTTGATGACATGGACTAAATAAATGATTCATTTTTAATGGAAGATGGATATCACAATATACCTCTATGAACATGAAGTGCGTTTGTGCTAAAAAAAAAACAATTTAATCAGATTATTATTAGCTAAAAATGTATAAAACTTTGTAGGCGGTAAGTAATTAGTTATTTGGTAAAAATTCTTGGCAACAGAAACATTTTTTTATTTTAAAATCATGTTGCGCTCTAAAGGGGTTCTTACTTCCCTTGAATTTGACAAGCACAGTGCGAGAGTTAGGAAAATAAGGAAGGATTTAAAAGGAGATACCGATGCACATTGGTTTTGAAGTTCTGAATATCAAAATCGGGGGAGGGGGGAAATAGGGCCAGGTAAAGCATTCCACATTCTTGTTGTGCGACTAAGAAAGACCATTCCTAAAAGCGCGAGTTTTACGGTTGAATTGTTTAAGGGGAGGAATGCAAATGGCTATTTCACTTGAACACTGTATATACAAATAGCGATAGGATAGAACAGTGAGAGACAGGTGACATTGTGGCGGTGTTCAAGTGATGCTATTTTTGCCGTTATTGTTCTATCACCTATCATTTTTAGGGCCCTTTTTTGTAACACCTGCCAATATATTATGTGAATTATACTAAAGCTTTGGACGAATAATGGCTTTTTAGATCACAGTCATATCAGAGGGCGTTAAGAATTTCTTGCATCTTCGGCGAAAACCTAAGCACTTAGCAGCGTTTTTGGCCACGTCAATAATGTGGTCATTCCACATTAGGTGGTATGTGACACACATACCGAGAACAGGGAGCAGTTCGGTTTCCTCGACGCAATTGCCGTCCATGGAAAGTGGCATTGGGGGTGGGTTTCGCTTTAACCACAGGAGGCGGGATTGAGTTTTAGAAGCATTCAATTCTACGCGAGATTTGTTTCCCCATTGGACAATGCTGTTGAGATCAGAATTTAATGAGTTTATCATACGCTGCCGTTCAAGTTCCACATCCGAAGGACATGGGTGTGAATCTGTAAACGAATATGAGAAGCTGAGGGAACTGTCGTCTGCGAAACAGTTAAATGGATTAGAAGTTTCAGACAAAAGATCGTTTAAGGAAGAGAGTCGGAGACATACCGGAGCCCTGGGGCACACCAGCATTTATTTTTTGGATTTCAGACTTGAAGCAGTCCAAAACAACTTGAATTGAACGGTCTTAAAAGTTATTTCTAATGCAGCGAAGTAGTGATTCGTCGATACCAAATGCACGCATTTTCGATAAGGGAGCTTGGTGCCAAACTCTAAAAAAATGCTTTTGAAACATACAAACTTAAAACTGAAACATGAAAACTTAAATACTAGGGGTAGGTATTCATGCAACGGGCGGCGGGCGGCGTTAAACCCAGATAAACCTGAGAAACCAGATAATTTTATCTCCGCCGAAATGAATTGTCAGAATGTGTAAGTATGGGAACAATATTCTGTAGACGAAATAATTTTATCTCACGAAATTGATGTGGAAACGGAAAGCCCAGAAATATAACTGATAAACTTGGAAAAGGCATTTGTGAGTTATTCCCAAGTTCAGGCTCTTTTTTTTAAAGGGGCGCGGGCGTTCATGTTGTTACGTTTCTGGCCGTGCTTCCGTTTAAACGGGAAGAGCAGAAACGGAGAGTTAAATTAAACAAATGTCGTTTTAAGAATTGTTATTTATTTTATTTTATAATTTAAGTATATTATTATTCTTCAAAGAGAAAGGTCCGCTGTCTTTTGCTGGCTGGGTTTATGATTATTAACTCTGGCTTCTTCACATTTGGTTCTCTATTTATAAGTTTGTTACCATCACCAATTACCACCACCAAAACCAGGTCACTTACCATCGAGTTCACCAGAATCAGGCCACACAAATGGTCACGATTATTCACTCATCGCTACGTAGACTGTAACCCTCATGTCGATCGTATGGTGGCCCACTCAAGTACTTCTGGGTGTGTCATCATCGATCGCAGTTCTGAGGTTTCATATTGCACATTGCACTTGACATACTCTATTGCATTGCGGCTGTTTATTTACATTTCTGCATTCGTTGCAATAGAGGCGCACATATGGCTTTAGTCATAATGACGTGCATAGGCAAAGTGTATTGTTCCATAACAAGAACGAAATGAAAACTGTGCCTAGTCGGTGTTTTGTTTCATGATTCATTAGGTGACTGATTGATAGGAATTGGGTAGCGTGTAATGGATGATGTTGAAAGATTTATTTGGGGTCTGAGAATAGTTGTGGCTCTTGGGCACAACATCCTCCCCCTCTTGAAAAAAGAAAATTCGTAGCCTAAGAAGGAAAAGGTTAGGAATTTTCGCAAAAACGCGTAGAGTTGAACCAAGTGCGAAGGAGTCAAAGTTTTACAATTTTTTTTTGACAATTTATATATTATGTTTACATATTTATATGTTTTTTTTTTTGACAATGAATTATTCATAAATTTGACACTTTATTACTGCTAGTATTTTTTGAATTCTTACTGTTTTATAATTAAGTATTAAATGAACATATTATATTTTAAAATTATTTATTTATTATTTATCTATATATATGTACTCGTATATATGTTATAATGTAATGTTACAAGGATATAATATTTTTTTTTTTTTTTTTTTTTTAATTGCTTAACACGAAAATTGGCATATCGTTTTCTTTTTTGTTCACTTGGACAATCTTACCCTTTTCTAAACTCTTTGTTTTCTCATGTTTCAATTTGTACGTCTTATATCGTCTGTAGCAAAGTGATTTCAAAAGAATGGTGAAGATTATATATATAATTGTATAGTGATGAATATCATGCTTATCCATTGTTAAAAATGGTGTTAGTTCTCTACTGTTTTGTTGTATATTTTTTGAGAGAATTTTTAGTTCATCGCGACTAGAGTATTTAATGAATGTAACTTCGGGTTTGGCTTCATTTTTCGGTAATTGTCTTTTATTTCGGAAATATTTAAGGCAGGAATGAAGGAGTTATACACAAAAGTGGATTTTTCGTTTTTGGACCATATAGTGAGATCTTTCGATTTTAGGAAACAGTTTCCGGTAAAAACTAGGGTAGCTGTTCCTTCTAGGGTATGTGTAACAACAGTATCTTGGCATATTTCGTCTACTATATATTTTCCCAAAGACGAAAATAACCATGTGTTGGGCTGAGATGTTTGAATCCAAACAGTTGAAATGTTTGATTCTTTTATTGCACACGAAGTCGGAAAGGATTGGATTCCTTGTAAAAGTTGGATTTCACATTGAAGGTTATTGGCATTTGTATTGAACAGTGGATGTGTCATTTCGCATACAAAATTGTTATTTAAATTTGTACAATGACTCAGTTCTTCGCTTTCTATGTATAGTAATGTTCCTTTTTGTAATCAATAATGAGATATTTTGAGGTCGGTTGAACGAATATTAGTTTGTTACTAAATCGGGTTGGAAGAGGGATAATTTTATACAGTTGAAAATTTTCTCTGAAATGTAGAGGGATTTTAAATTCGTATATAACTTTTTCTTTTCTAATTGTTGCACTCATACTGCTTATTTCGTAGAGTGGTAGGATATCATTCTCGTTGCCCAAGTATGGTAACTGTAGGTCAGCCGGAAGTTCCTGTTTTATTTTTAGCAAAACATTTTTAAGCTGATTTGGTGTAATGATTGTCGGATGCGGTGTGCCGTTCTTTGCATTAACTAGGACATTAAGGATGTCAGAAATTGTGTTTTGGTATCTTATGATGAGCAGGGTTAAAAGTGAGGTAAAAGATTCTATTTTTAATAATGTTGATTGATCTGAGGTTTGATTGACGAGTTTCTCAACTGCGTCTTTCACGTCTCCGATCTTTGAATTAATAGCTTTAAATTGGGATTCAATAGTAATTTCTGATTTGTTAAACATATTAGTTGTTGTTTCTATTATAATTGTTTGATTTTTCACGAGTTCTAAAAGGTAATTCTCATTGTATCTTAGTTTTTCTATCTGTTTGTCGTAAAACTTAGCATCATCTTCATCCAGAGTTCCGAACAAAGATTTACTAATCGTTCCTATAACATTTACTAATGCTCTTTTATTCCTAGGTTTAGGTTTGGATTGTATAAGGCTTAATTTCAGTTTTATATCATCCATTAAGAGCGATACTTCCGCTACTGCGCTACTAAAAAGAAGGTCAAAGTTTGGTTTACCTTCTAATTGTTTACACAGACTTTTTATCTCGTGGACATAAAATTCCGCGTGTGTTAGGGCTCCATTGAACAATGTTAGATCGTAATATGCTATCAGCTTCCATTGTGTTGTATAGAGTTCGACCTTGCCCATCTTCTCAAAGTAGATTCCCGGATTCTGATCAGTTTGACTTATTTTGAGAGTTGCGCTGGTCAACAATGGTAGTAGAATGAAGTAAAATAGTGGACCCATGATCTAAAAGAAAATGGTTGGTTTCCTGTATTTATATACTGTCTGCTGATTTAATTTTTGGTTTTGTGTTTTATTTGTGTGTTTGTGGTGTGTAACTTGTTTTTACTTTGTTGTATTTCTCTTTGTGTGTATTGGTGTGAAATAAAAGGGGCTTAATTTCATACACCTTTTTTAAGTAGAAGGTGGATGCAATTATTCCTTAAAAGGTTGTAAGTTGTTATTGTGTATGAGCTTGGATTTCTTACCCATCCTGACTACTGTGTTTTCATCCGAATGGATCGTTATGACCTCATATGGTCCGTCCCATAGGGTCGAAAGTTTGTTCTGTCTGGTTTGATTCTTTACTAGAACTTTATCGCCCACATTAAATATTTTAGGTCTAGCATTTTTATCATAAAGAGTCTTTGATTTTTCTTTTTTCTTTATTAGGATAGAGTTTGCTGTCTCATATCCGTATTGTAATCTAGCCTTAAGTTCGTTGACGTAGTTGTCATAGTTGTAAGATATTTTTGGTTTTAGTGACAGAACACTTGGTATGTTTGCAGGAAATCCGTATAGGAGTTCATAGGGTGAGAATCCAGTACTACTTTCTGGTGTTGTATTATAGACAAACATGGAATAAGGGATCCATGTATCCCATGATAAAGGATCTTGGTTAACATAATGTCATAAGTACTCAGCTAATGTTCTAAGACTTCGCTCCAACGCTCCATTTGTTTGAGGATGGTAAGGCGTTGTATTTAATTTTTTTATTTTCATTAAACTACACATTTCTTTGAAAAGATCACTTAAAAAATTTGTTCCTTGATCTGTCAAAAGAGACAGAGGGATACCGTGGCGACAAATTATAATTTCCACGAAAGTTCTAGCTACAATTGAGGCTTCAGCATTTTGTATTGGCATAGCTTCTGAAAACTTTGTCAAATCATCCTGGAAGCTAAGTAAGTATTTGTGTCCACCGTAGCTAACGGGAAGGGGTCCAACTATGTCTAGTGCGATTCTTTCAAATGGTCTAACACTAGTAGTTGTTATCTTCATTGCGACTGGTGGGTTTTTCCTACTTTTATTCCGTTGGCATGATGTACATTTGCTAACATGATTTTGTACATCCGTTTTCATGTTTGGCCAAGAGTACTTTGCCTTCAGTCGGTTATACATTCGTGAAACACCTTGGTGTCCTCCGAAAGGGGAATCATGGTATTCGGACAGAATTTTCGCGTTTGTCTCTGAGTCATTCAAGGAAATCCTTTCATCGATGTGTAAATATATGTCTAATGTCATTTCTCCGAAAACTTTATTCAGTATACTTTTGAAGGCATGTCTAAATTGGTTATTTGGGATAGGTAATGAAAATGAAATACTGTTTTCGTCTTTAATTAGTTTTTTAATTGTTTGGAAGCTTTTTTCAGCTATCTCCTCGTCCTTCGTTGTTCTGAACGGTAAAGGTAACGTAATTTTCTTTTCTTTTTGCTAGGGATTGCTTATCTGTTGAGTCTATTAATGGTAGAATTTTAATTTTGCGGTTCGAATTTTTATTTATATATATAGATTCAAATTTTTCAATTACGTTGTATTTGGACCTGGAGTCACTTAAAGGTACTATATTTGCATTACTTCGAATATTATCTTCATTTAGTCTTTGTTTTTGACCTCGAGTTACAACCATTATTTTATTTTCTTTGTTTTCCTCTTCGCCTATGTTTCGGCTTAAAGCATCTGCGTTTAAATTGATTTTCCCTGGTTTATGTTTAATTGTGTATTCATACTCAGATAATAAAATCTTCCATCTTGCTAGTCTGGACATGGGATCCGTGCGGGAAAATAACCATTGCAAAGGTTTGTGATCAGTGCAAATAGTGAAGGATATACCGTAAAGGTAGGGACGAAATTGTTGTATAAACGATTGCGAGTAATTCTTTTTCTGTTTTGTTATATTTGAATTCCGCATCGTTCAACGTTCTGCTAGCAAATGATATAGGTTTGTCCTGTCCTATGGGACCTTGTGACAAAATAGCTCCTATTCCGACATCGCTAGCATCTGTGAACATTGTCGTCCATATAGACAAAGCAATCGAACCCTTGTAAGCCAGTGAGAACAGTGTTCATCAGGCGTTGAAAGGTTGCAGGAGCATTTTTTAAACCAAATAGCATTCGATTATTCTCATAATGGCCAAAAGGAGTGCTAAATGCAGTCTTGCATCGATCTTTCTCATCCATCAAGATTTGGTGAAATCCTTTAGCCAAATCCAAAGTGCTGACATATTTAGCTTTACCCAATTGATCAAATATGTCACTAATATTTGCTAATGAGTAAGCATCGCCGACGGTTAAGTCATTCAGTTTCCTGAAATCTACAACCACCCTCCAACGTTTGCTTCCATCACTTCCAGGTTTTTTCGGAGCGAGAAGCAAGGTAGATTTCCAAGGACTCGAGCTTGATCGTACGATGTCATCGTCTAACATTTCTTTCACCTGTTTATGGATTTCTTCCTTTTGGCTTTCTGGGAGTCGATAGGGTTTTCTATAAAGGGGAGGGGGGGTTTATTCTCATCAGTACTGACTTTATGTGTAATGGAATCGGTATTAGTGATGTGATCTCCCTCTTAATAGAACAGATCGTTGTACTCCCTACAAATCTTGAGGATCGATTCCTTCTCTTCGGTGTTACAATGGTCTAATACTAACATGGATTCTAATTTTTCCATACGCTTTTCTATTTTGCAATGGAAATTACTTGTATCAGCTTGGTCGTACTGATCAAAGTTATCCCAATTCAAATTTATATTATGTATCCCTATGTCTTTTTCCATTTCTAGGGTATTCATTGCTAGCACTTTTATCTTATTGTTTCCTGGTCTAGCAATGATTTCAGCTAGATAAACACCTGGGACGATTTGTTTCTTCCGAACAACAATGTCCTTGAGACTGTTACCATGTTCAGTAAATGGGATCTCAATCATTTGTTGACTACGGGGGGAAAGGGTTACTATTAATGGAACTTTTAATATTGATACTTTTGGATGTATCCTCCTTTAAATTTGTTTCAATTATTGCTCCAGTTTCCTTGCCTTTTTGGCTTTTGTTTTCTGAAGTCTTTTTGTTTTTAATGTTTGCTTCAGTTTCCTCGCCTTTTTGGCTTTCGTTTTCTGAAGTCTTTTTGTTTTTAATGTTTGCTTCAATTTCCTCGCCTTTTTGGCTTTCGTTTTCTGAAGTCTTTTTGTTTATTCTACTTGCTACACTGTCTATCGGTACAGTTTTATTGGAGGGTTTTTCTTTTAACTGAGACGGTGATGATTAACCGTTGCTAGAATCAGTGTCCATTTTTTGCTTATTGGATTCTTGGTTGATGGTGGCTTCATTGGATTTTAGAACAGAATTGTTCTCCTCCGCCTTTTCATCTCCTTTTGTTTCCAAGTCATAGCCCGTAGGCACCGCCTCGTGAGGGGTAGCCTTTTGGATACCTTTTTCTGTCATAGAGTCGTCACTCAAACTCATCTCGTTAATTTCAAGAATCCCTTTTTTATAATTAACCTTACATCTGTGTTTACTGAGGAAATCGTTCCCCAGAATGCCATCGTAAGTTAAGTTAATTCTTTCCGTTAAAACCTGGAAAGGGTGTTTTAACGAAAGATTTTCCTTTTCGTTTACTACAAAAGAATTTGTTATCTCTCCTATGGTGAAGACTGAGCCACCTGAAATTGTGGATAGAGGTATAGAGAAGGTTTTATTTAGGTTCGCATTTGCCCTTGGTCTGTTTTTGAACAGGCTAATTTCCGCCCCAGTGTCAACTAGGAAGGTAGAGTATTTTTTTTCAGAGGGCCGGAATTGGATTCGTATTACGGGTTCGTCGAATTCTGGGCAAAGCAAAACTGTTATACTTTTGGTATCTAGTTTTGACAGTCGGCCTTCGCATTCAGTCGAGAGGGATGGCCGATATCTTCCTCCCGAACACATTCGTTTCCCGAATCATGTTGGTAGGGATAAAAATCTTCGCCCGATTTCCAGTTTCTGTACCCTGGTCAGACGTTGTACTGTCGTACATTGGATGAGGGGTTATTTTTGCTATTAGTGTTTGAGTTATTTCCCTTAAACGGATTGGATGTGTTCGAGGTTCCCTGACCTGTCTGCGTCCGTTTAAGTCTACATTCCGATTCATGGTGATTGTTCTTTTTGCAGTAATCACACGTGATCGATTCCTGCTTTATATTTGGGTTAGCGGAATTGAAATTTCTATTAGGGTTACTGTAACAAGCTTCCCTGGAGTGTCCTACCTTGTTGCAAATCTGACATGTCGGTCGAGACGAAGGAGAGGAGTTTGAATACTGTCGGCCTTGGTTAGTAGATGTGGAAGGGGCAACTCGTTCCAATCTGTTCGAATGTTCCTCGGCATAGACGATGGATTTTTTTTAAATCTAACTCCCCATGTGCTTGAACCATGAATCTAAGGTTTTGATTCCTCAGACCGTCTTCGAAAGCTTGGATCGCGAGTTTGTCGTTTTCCTTAAATAGGAAATTGACAACCGCCACTTCCTTGGAGCTGGCATACGTTGCAGAGTTAAGAGAGTTGAGGAGTTGACTTATTCGATCGCCAAACTCCTTAGCTGATTCTTTTGTCCGCTGACGAGCAGTCAGTAGCTCATTTTGAGCAGAGGATCTGGATTTTACCACTGAATACTCCTTTTTTAGGAGGGAATGTAAATCCTCCCACTTATCTACGGTTTTGAACTGAATAAGTTCATAAGCGGGACCTTCGAGCCTAGTTTTCACTATGCTCAAGAATAGTTTTTGTTCTGGTTCCGTTTTAACGGACTTAAACAAAATGTCTCCGCATGCCCGGTTTCCATGCCCGGATTCCCTTTAAATACCGGTACGATTGTAATTATGTCGTTAAGACTTATTTTATATTCCGTGCTCATTTTTTCGCAAAAACGGAAAGGCAATTCCTCGAAAAATAAAGCCTTTTGAAATTGATTCCGGGTCGTAATTTTGAAAGGTGATAATACATATTTTTTTTTGTGGATAAAACGACCGAGTTAAAACGTACTCAAGAACGAAAAAACACAAAATATAACAATAAGGTAAGAAATATCCAAGTAATAAAAAAAAGAACAATAATAAAAATCTTACTAGTTATTTCTTTTGACGTTGACGATGATGATGTTGCTTTGCTGTTGTTGTTGCTTTAGTTGGTATTGATAATGTTGCTTTGTTGTTGTTGTTGCTTTTGTTGATGTTGATAATGTTGCTTTGTTGTTCTTGTTGCAGGCTAGCAAGGACTTACACTTGTAGGACTTCTGACACTTTCAATGACGCACAATTTTAACAATTTTAACACTTTTTAATTAATTTTATTTCTCTCTTTTTTTTCACTTTTTCTGGTGTATAGCCCCAGAACGCATCAAGAGTCAGAGTCTTGTTTTTGTTACGTTTCTGGCCGTGCTTCCGTTTAAACGGGAAGAGCAGAAACGGAGAGTTAAACTAAACAAATGTCGTTTTAAGAATTGTTATTTATTTTATTTTATAATTTAAGTATATTATTATTCTTCAAAGAGAAAGGTCCGCTGTCTTTTGCTGGCTGCGACCTAACTCTTGGGCTTATGATTATTAACTCTGGCTTCTTCACATTTGGTTCTCTATTTATAAGTTTGTTACCATCACCAATTACCACCACCAAAACCAGGTCACTTACCATCGAGTTCACCAGAATCAGGCCACACAAATGGTCACGATTATTCACTCATCGCTACGTAGACTGTAACCCTCATGTCGATCGTATGGTGGCCCACTCAAGTACTTCTGGGTGTGTCATCATCGATCGCAGTTCTGAGGTTTCATATTGCACATTGCACTTGACATACTCTATTGCATTGCGGCTGTTTATTTACATTTCTGCATTCGTTGCAATAGAGGCGCACATATGGCTTTAGTCATAATGACGTGCATAGGCAAAGTGTATTGTTCCATAACAAGAACGAAATGAAAACTGTGCCTAGTCGGTGTTTTGTTTCATGATTCATTAGGTGACTGATTGATAGGAATTGGGTAGCGTGTAATGGATGATGTTGAAAGATTTATTTGGGGTCTGAGAATGGTTGTGGCTCTCGGGTCACAACAATGTAAAGGTCTTGCGGAAAGCGATATCTTTATGCAAAGTGGAAAGTTATCTAGTTGCATGAATACCCTTACTAGTAAATTTCATACACAATATTTCAGGTTCAAAAATAGTATTTCAAATTAAACGAAAGTTTTGGACAAAGAAGGAGATAATTACGTTTATCTGCAAGCCAGTTTGCCTTGCAATGTTTGCCTGCCGATTTGAAATTTAATTTTTGCGAGAAAAACCAGTGAAAGAGTCACTGTTTGACGGCAATATTGGAATTGTAACTATTGGCAACACTGATAAATAACTTTGAAAAAGAACTATTTGGTACTATACAAAATATTTTTGTTTTTGGGAATTCATACATATATTTTTATTGCCTACTAGCGGGCTCGTGCTCACGTTTTTTGAAAACTTTTAAAAACGATATTTTTTTGCTAGAGCCAGTACCCGGCCACTCACCAGTATCCGGCGACTTTTCAATTAATTCTCCGACATTTTGCTAGTCAAAATAAAATGTTTATATTATTTCTGGCTTATTTATAGGCTATTGATTATGGCCAATAAGGAGCTAAGACGTTACCGGGTTTTTATTGTAAAAATCATTGTATGGGTTATTGAAGATGAGAAAACCACGGAGTGCTTTTAAATGAGAGGATCTAAATTTGAGGAGGGGGGTAAATGCAACCCTTTTAGTTTTTTGCACATTACTCGAAAACCAAGCTAAATTTCGGAAAAATTACGGTAACCTTTATTTTAGAGAATAAAATTAACTATCGAATAAGCCTATTCAAAAAATTTGTAATGTGCTAAAATAAAAAAAATAGAAATCGCAAAAAAATGTAAACAATTGATTTTGTTGGTTTATTTTACTTATTTGCCTTTAACTTTTTTTCCGGTAGAGATAGATATAAGAATTGCTCTATATAAAAGAAAGATTATATTTTTTTTTTAAATAGCGTATTCAAAAAATTTCTTTAGACAAAATTAGCAAAGATATCTCAAAGTAAGCCATTTTTCGATTTTTATGGCGTTTACTTTGACTTTTATCGGTTTGATGTATAATTTTGAAAATAACAATATTACGTACTTACTATGCTGTGTCGTCCTAGCTCATATCTGTTCATGGTGGGACAAAACTTAAAAAATTGTTGCCTTGTAACGTGTTTAATATATTGAAATGATATTTTAATAACAAATTTTAGATACAAGCGTTTTAAATTAAATCATCAAAACTTTCGTTTGTTTTTTCTTATTTTTTATTTGTGTACCTTTCGTTTGTTTGTGTTCACCGTAATATATTAGTAACAGTATGTTCTATAAATCGAGGAGCAAGTTTGATTCGCCTATCACCCCGTTCATATATTTTTTGATTTTTTTGAAATACTGGAGGTTTTTCTCGATTTTCATTTCGATGTCTTATATTATTTACCTTTTTATTTAAGCTTCTTTTATAAACCAAATCTGATAGAAATTCATAGTTTTTTAAATGGGTTCTTAAATAGTTTTGTTCGGTGCTAAAATTTTTTGCTTGAGGGAAACAATTACTTTTGTTTATATGACCCGTTAAGATCTCGAAAGGGGCCATGTTTGTAGTTGAGTGAATACAGCAATTATATGTTATAACTGCCTCATCCACTATTCCATCTATCGGTTTCTTTACATTTTCAGAATTCAACAGGTGAGTTACCTGTTGAGCTTATCGCACAGATTGTATGTAGATAAACTTATTTCATAGACTGCCATAAAATATTTAAAGACTGTAGATAAAAATTCACTCCCGTTATCTGTTATAACTTTTGCTGGGGCACCATGTCGGGAGAAAAGGTGTTTCAAAGATTTTATTATGCATAGACTGTTTCTAGAGGGTATCAAGTACACGCTAGCAAATTTACTGAATTTATCTAGTATAGTTAGAAAATGCTCTTTTTGTGTGAAATATATATCTATCTGTAATATTTCTATGGGTTTTTTTGCAGTCTCTGTGAGTTCAAATTTAAGGGGTTTTGTTTGTCTATCATCGTCTATTTCATTTATATCTTGCAAAACGATGGAGCATCGAATTAATTTTATTTTGCTATTACTAAAATATTTGGAATAAACAAACTGAACCACTTTGAATATCTCATCATTAGCTAGAATAGCTGTTTGTTTCTTAGGGTTTATGTAATTATTTAGAATGTCTAATACTTTGTTTTCATCCTTAATATCTTTGTATTCAAATGTTGTTCTCCTTTTCCTTTGGAACAAGATTTTAAAGGTTGATTTCAACTGCAACTTGTTCTCATTTTCTATTAGGATTACTTCATTTGCAAATTCAGTAATGGACCTCTCCGATATTGAGATTCCGTCGTTAATATTTTCTCTAGCAGAATGAATGGTTTCAATACTGTCGGTTTCATCAATATTGTTTTCCATAGACATTAAATCAAGGTCCGTCAAGCTGGAACCGCCACAACCGAAATTCCAAAATCTAATGATGCCATAATTTAGTTCGATTTTTGGGCTAATTTAGTACCCCAATCCCGATGGAGAACTAAAATACCTTGCCCCTCAAACTTGTGGTGGACCCAGCTTGACGTCAAGCTAGAACCACCACACCTTCAAACACAAAATTTCAAAAAACTAATGATGAGGGAATTTAGTTCGATTTTTGGGCTGGTGATTTGGCGGAATTCCAAATTTAATACTCCTACCCTTACCCCTTAAATCTGTGGTGGACCCAGCTTGACGTCAAGCTAGAACCACCACACTCGAAAACACAACATTTCAAAAAAACTAATGATGCCATATTTTAGTTTAATTTTTGGGCTCCTGATTTGGCGGAACTCCAAATTAAATATTCCATGGTTTGACCTTGAAATGTAGGTCAAAACACACAAAATTGTGGAGACTTTCTACAATCGTAAATTAAAAAAAAATACGGATAAGATGCACAATGAGTTAAATTGGAAAAATTACAAATTTGGCCTTTCAACTCCCACTGGTTTGATTTTGGTTCTACTTTAATAACCCCTACTACTTGTGGTGGTTCCAGCTTGACGTCAAGCTAGAACCACCACACTTTTAAACACGAAATTTCAAAAAACTAATGATGAGGGAATTTAGTTCGATTTTTGGGCTGGTGATTTGACGGATTTCCAAGTTAAGTACTCATGGTTTGACCTCTAAATTTAGTGCCAAACATATCAAAAAGTCTTTTCCTTCTGTATACTCGACATTAAAAAAAAAAAAACATAATTATTAGATACATACATAAATAAAATTTGGTTTGGTAATTGGAAAATAACAGTATTTCCTAAAAGTATGCAATGCAGAATTCAATTTCAAACTAAGCTCCGCCATCGATGTCATTTAAATTAAAAAAAAAAATTGTTTAAAAGTTGGAAGGAGAAATGAAAATTTTGTTTATCTGATATGAAAAAATATAATAGATATAAAATGGGTCCACTTAGGAAAAAATTGTTGATGTTATTTCTATAATTCGAATAAAATGCCGACAGGAAATTCAAAATCTTGGTCTACATTATAAACAAAACTTTAAAACATTGATACCTACAGGATAAAACGTGATTGGCAATGGTCTCAACAGATAGCCAACAAGTTAGGTAGATAAGGTTTGAGAATCTGAAGCGAGAGCAAGTATAGGTACCTATACAAGATAATGCTGAAGCTATTGTTTTAACCATCAGACAGATTATTTACTATGTAGTACGTTTGCAGACGAAATCTGACGTGCAGATTATTGAATTTTTAAGGTCTGTGCGTTGGGCCAAGTTTGACTAGATAGGTACTAGTACATGTCTTGATGGAAACGGAAGCACGTTTCAAAACATTTTGAAAACAATTATAGACACAAAATGGTGTTTGAAGCCAAGTTGTCGAGCATGATTGTCCATGTGAGTCTTCCTTTTTATTCTATGTAGCCACAGAACATATCATAACATATCCAAAGTCCCTGAAAATCACCACATTTTGGATAGGTGGGAGCTTATCACTTTGAAATATTTATTTTGGTAAGTTTAGCATAATGACATTTGAGTATTTTTCAACCTTGAATTAAAACCAAATCGATAAGATTATTCTATTAAAAGCTAAACTTCGTTTTTCGTAATTATGACCTCATATTGTGCTCCGTAAGGAAGTAAACACATAACGTCTCATTATCACGTCAAATTATTTGAATGGACTCTTTTGTTTCTTGGTTTGAAAGACAATAAAAAAGCTCAGTAATAAGTGTATCAATGTTTTCGAAAGGTTTTGCGGAATATTTTACCTGTTGAACCTACTTAAAAAAAAAGTCATTACATAAAAAGGACTTTGTATCAGCTATATTGGCAGTTGTGGCGGTTCCAGGTTGACGGACCTTATAATGGTAGCGTTTTGGTTTAAGTGTCATTCAAACCCCCCGAAATGTATCAAATTAACTTCCTCGCATAAGAATTTCACTCTTAATTTTTGAGTTTACAGTTTTTTCCACGAGATAAAATAGCCAAGTCAAAATATACATACAAATCTCAAAACCTTAACAAAATTCCGATAACGCTTAAGCTTGATGGGGGCCTTCCAGTGACTATAACGCAGCAATGACAAAAAGTCCCCGTCGATCCGACAGGAGAACAACTTGTAAGGTATGGTCAAGAGTCGAAAAAATCATTTTTAGGAAGTAACTTTTTAATGGCAAATGCTATCGAAAAGAAGTCCGGGTACAGTTTGTAGATCATAAAATTCCCTATTTTTCATTGTTACTACGAACAATGATAGAGAAAGTATAGCTATTAGCCCAGTCACTAATTACAAAAAAAAAGTGCTTAATTCGCAAAGTAGTTATGCATTTTTGATATGTTGTTGGGGCATGTTAGAGTAGTCCATAGCCAAGTTTGCAACTTCGAAAAACCTGTGCTCGCTACAAAAAAATGCAGCAGTGAAAAAAACGCCATTTTTGCCGACATTTTCCTTTATTATTTTGGAAATATGCAACTTAGGAAAATACCGTTCACTATAAACTTGTTTGTTATAAAATTTTCTATAAGACCACATCAGTTTTAAATTCATGCATGTGTTGCTATCTAACCATGAAATAAAAAAAAATCTAAAAAACTAAGTAATTTTGAAGCACCCAAGAAATAGGTCAAACATTTTCCAATTCTACTAAAAATTTGGAATCAAATATTCTAGAGTATTACAAGACGTAATTCGAAAACTCGATTGAAATCGGTCAAATAGTTTTGCAAGAAACATGATGTTAAGCAATGTTTGCATCATTGCTTTGTTCAAAGAAGGACAATTAAGTTGGCACTGATTTGTGTTCACGTACTTGGAACCCTTAGCTATGATAAAATATAGTTACGATTATGATATTTATATTTTTTTCCAAGCAACTGTATAATACTTATATAGGTACACTTTTTTTCGCATCATTGTCGACAAAAAGGAAGTAAGCTTTTTTCAACGTTGGATCTCAAAATTACCACCGACAACAGTCGGTTTTTTTATTTTTTTTTTTTATTTTCGACTTTCTTAAAAATAAACTGATTTAGATTTTTATGCAAATGGTTATGAAATTAAGTTTTTTTTGTCGATTAAAAAAAAAAAAAAAACTAAAAAATCTTGTGCTGTCTCAGGCTGGCAAGTAATGTTTTACTTCAGAGAAAGGTTTTTTTTTTCCAGAATAACTTTTGTAATATTTAAAATATGTAGTTGTTTTCATTTTAATCGGAGTTGAAACAATACATCTTAAATTTTTCAACCCCCCCCCCCCCGAAATTTTTTCCGGCGTTCGCGCCTGCATATGTATGGATATGACTTAAAAATAATCATTTTTGGTTGGTTCTTTGACGATAAAAATATTTAAAAATAATTTAATATAGGTACATATATTTAATATGAAAACTATTTTAACCATTAAAATGTTTGCACACGAAAAGCAACCTTCATTAAAATTTTGTTGCTGCCAAATTGATTATTATTATTTTGTCTTCTGAGGCAAGGAAACGAACCTAGAAACTAAAATCAAGTTGTCCAAAATCAAGATACATGTATATTAGATATGTGTCTTGTGGTCCAAAATAATCCTTCAAAAAATGTATCTATTGGATAGCAACAGTAATCACGGATTTTATGAGTCGAAGGGAATCCTTCGTTCCAATTCCGTTGTGACTAGTACCGACATTAAGAATGGAATTGAAATAAGGGCTGGCAAATTTTTGACAGATAGTGTTGTGCAGTAAGACACAAATATTTGATTTCTAAGCTAGAGCTGCGTACATCAGGCCTAAAATGAATAGTTACATTTTGGAGAAATTTTCCGATGTCCGGTAGGTAAAGAGAGAGAGCAGCATCCATATAATTATTGTATGTAATGTACATAACATACCTATTTTGAAAAATGTATATTGGCATGTAATGGTAGATTTACATGAATCTTCTTCTGACTTCTGTAAAAAAAAGGGATGCAAAATATAGAATTAACATTTGTTGGATAGAGAATACCAAAATGGAGAAGATCTTTATACATGCAGATTATAGGAAGTGCCATAATATAGATATGAAGACGTACATGATCATATTCTCTCTTTCGCACAATCGGTTTTTTGGCATAGATCTGTCCCACTTTACTTTTCTTTATATTTGCAGACGAATATATCTACATGTAAATTAAGTATAAGTTGCGTAAACTGCCACGTGGAGCAGATTTGTTCGTGTGCGTTGAGAATTTATAAGAATCATAAACCTTCCGTGGCTTTGATGCAATGAAAAAATTAAACCGAACTCACTCAGGATACAACTCAATTTTTGTTTGGATGTGGACGTGGTTTAATAACGTAAATGAACTCAATAAAAAAAAGAACGCATACCTACTACATGGATGGTTTCGTTTCTTAATGTCAGTGGTGTTGGCTATTCTATTAAATACGCCAGTTTACCAAACCTTTGTTGAGTTTCAAAGAAATCCTTACGATTTTAACAGATCCAAATCTGAGCAGAGTTGTTGCGAAATGTCTACCGAAAAACTTGAGTTCAAGAATTGGTTTGACAGATACTGTATACATATATGGCTATGTGTGTTTGCATATCTAAGCACATTGAAGCATCGTAAGTCAAAAATAAAAAATCGTTCAATTTAAAAAAAAAAATAAAACTAAATTTGTTCAACCCAAACGTGATTGAATCTTATTGGCAGAAAGATGGATTGAAAGCAATTTGAATTCAGTGATTTTTTGATCCAAAATACTTTTAAATGTCAATTTTCAAGTCACGAGGTTTTGACAAAAACAATGACTTGATTGACTGAAGTTGTATTATAATCTATAGGTACCTATTAAAACCTATAGGGAGGAATGTTAATAGATAGTAAAAGCTTATTACAAAAGCGATTTATTTCAAGGTGTTATTGACAATTCACTTTTTACAGAAATAACTCATGTCTAGAATTCATTAGACGAGGGCCCTATTTCATATAAATCGACAGGTTCCAATTCTACAAATTTGGTGCACTTATCTCACAATTGTTTATTCCATAAAATATTGACAGGTAACAATTTTTATAAATGTTACATATTAGCCGTGTTTTTTTGCAGGTTTAGATAGAATTTGACAAAAAAAAAAACAACATCTGAACTAAGGAATTTACATGTTTAATACAAAAACAACTGAAGCCCATATGAACTTAGCTAAGTCCAGATAATTATCGGTTGTTAACTTAAGTTCAGATAGAAAAAGTAATGCCAGCTCCAATTACTATTATGTTTTCGATAGTTTGTATAGAAACGTCAAAATATTGTTTTGAAAATTATTTTTTTTCCCTGATTTGTGATCTAAAATTTCCTTTTTTTCACTTTTTTTTTTGGTTTCATTAACGATCGGAATAATTTTCTATCCGAGTATTCTTTTTATTTGAATGTACTTTGTTTCTGTTTTGCATGCTTTTCCAAAAGCTGAAAGGTAAAGATGGGGATATCTGAGTTTCGTGATAATGCTGGGCATTTTTGCTTTGATGACTTTGCTAAGTTCGGATGTCGTTTTGTTACTAATTGGTTCCTCAACCTCTGGTAGATCCACCACATGTTTGCTTTGATTTTGCCGAAGACGGTTCATTTGATTAAAAAACAAAATTATGAAGAATCTTTCATAATGTAATGTAAAACCACGCAGGGTTTTCCTAAACAAACACGAAAAATTCGACACGAAAACTTAACTTTTGCTTTTCAAAATTAATAAGCATGTTCTTAAACGAGAGCGATAACTGAAGTGTTGCGATTCCCTATGAACTCAACGAAAAAACGTTGCCCGGAGCGAATGTTTCACGTGTGTTTGGATTTTTGGAAGAACCTTAAAACTTGCGTAGGTTGTAAGTACAAATTAAAAAAATACAAGTGAATTCATTGCCTTAGATTTAGTAGTTTACCCTGAGGCTACACGGGCAAGTACTGGCAAGCAAGTTGGCTACATAGATTGATTGTCTAATTCCTGTACGTGAATATGCTGTGACGTAGGTGGCAAGCAACTTGGCAGGCAAGTTGCCGGGCAAGTTGTTTTCAAGTTTTTTATTGGCTACGTTCTGCTAGCTTTTCTAGGGTTCGATCTTATATTTTGATTAAAATTGCTTTAAATTTGGTAAATCGTACTTTAATGACGAAAACGAAAATAAAAGCACAAAGTCGCAATCTCACAGAGGTTTGTACTTCATCTGAATCATAAATTTTGTTTTTTTAATTTAAAAATTTAATTTCCAAAATTTCGATTTTTTTGATGATTTTTAATCCATCATTATCATAGCCACCATTTAATGGAATTTGACAAATCATATACCTTGACAGATAGGTAAGAAACTAAATTATGTCGTATGAGGAACATTTCGTTCCAAACGTCACCCAAAAACGCTAAAATCGCATTTTCCCACGCACAAAATTTAATCTCAAAAAAATCAGATTTCTTTAAGTTTTTTTCAATGCATTATCTCCGTAGCAATCTTTCAATTTAATTGGACAGTCTTTGGCTTGACAAATCGGTAACAGAATGTTCCAAATGTCACCCGAAATCCCCAAAACTCTCATTTTTCTCGCAAAAACTATACTCTCAAAAAATTAGATTTTGTAAACCGTGTAAAAAAGAGTTTTGTATAATTCGAAAACATTGATACACTTATTACTGAGCTTTTTTATTGTCTTTCAAACCAAGAATCAAAAGAGTCCATTCAAATAATTTGACGTGATAATGAGACGTTATGTGTTTACTTCCTTACGGAGCACAATATGAGGTCATAATTACGAAAAACGAAGTTTAGCTTTTAATAGAATAATCTTATCGATTTGGTTTTAATTCAAGGTCGAAAAATACTCAAATGTCATTATGCTAAACTTACCAAAATAAATATTTCAAAGTGATAAGCTCCCACCTATCCAAAATGTGGTGATTTTCAGGGACTTTGGATATGTTATGATATGTTCTGTGGCTACATAGAATAAAAAGGAAGACTCACATGGACAATCATGCTCGACAACTTGGCTTCAAACACCATTTTGTGTCTATAATTGTTTTCAAAATGTTTTGAAACGTGCTTCCGTTTCCATCAAGACATGTACTAGTACCTATCTAGTCAAACTTGGCCCAACGCACAGACCTTAAAAATTCAATAATCTGCACGTCAGATTTCGTCTGCAAACGTACTACATAGTTAATAATCTGTCTGATGGTTAAAACAATAGCTTCAGCATTATCTTGTATAGGTACCTATACTTGCTCTCGCTTCAGATTCTCAAACCTTATCTACCTAACTTGTTGGCTATCTGTTGAGACCATTGCCAATCACGTTTTATCTTGTAGGTATCAATGTTTTAAAGTTTTGTTTATAATGTAGACCAAGATTTTGGATTTCCTGTCGGCATTTTATTCGAATTATAGAAATAAAATCAACAATTTTTTCCTAAGTGGACCCATTTTATATCTATTATATTTTTTCATATCAGATAAACAAAATTTTCATTTCTCCTTCCAACTCTCAAACAATTTTTTTTTTTTAATTTAAATGACATCGATGGCGGAGCTTAGTTTGAAATTGAATTCTGCATTGCATACTTATAGGAAATACTGTTATTTTCCAATTACCAAACCAAATTTTATTTATGTATGTATCTAATAATTATGTTTTTTTTTTTTAATGTCGAGTATACAGAAGGAAAAGACTTTTTGATATGTTTGGCACTAAATTTAGAGGTCAAACCATGAGTACTTAACTTGGAAATCCGTCAAATCACCAGCCCAAAAATCGAACTAAATTCCCTCGTCATTAGTTTTTTGAAATTTCGTGTTTAAAAGTGTGGTGGTTCTAGCTTGACGTCAAGCTGGAACCACCACAAGTAGTAGGGGTTATTTAAGTAGAACCAAAACCAAACCAGTGGGAGTTGAAAGGCCAAATTTGTAATTTTTCCAATTTAACTCATTGTGCATCTAATCCGTATTTTTTTTTTTTTTTTTAATTTTCGAGTGTAGAAAGTCTCCACAATTTTGTGTGTTTGGACCTACATTTCAAGGTCAAACCATGGAATATTTAATTTGAAGTTCCGCCAAATCAGGAGCCCAAAAATTAAACTAAAATATGGCATCATTAGTTTTTTTGAAATGTTGTATTTTCGAGTGTGGTGGTTCTAGCTTGACGTCAAGCTGGGTCCACCACAGATTTAAGGGGTAAGGGTAGGAGTATTAAATTTGGAATTCCGCCAAATCACCAGCCCAAAAATCGAACTAAATTCCCTCATCATTAGTTTTTTGAAATTTTGTGTTTGAAGGTGTGGTGGTTCTAGCTTGACGTCAAGCTGGGTCCACCACAAGTTTGAGGGGCAAGGTATTTTAGTTCTCCATCGGGATTGGGGTACTAAATTAGCCCAAAAATCGAACTAAATTATGGCATCATTAGATTTTGGAATTTCGGTTGTGGCGGTTCCAGCTTGACGGACTTATTAAATCAAGATTTTCAGAGTGGTTGTCATTGTTATTACATTCTCTTGCGTGAAGTTCGATGCGGGACAATGCGTCGGCATTTAAGTTGAGCTTACCTTTTTTGTATGTAATTGTATAATTGAACTCTTCAGGTCTTAAACGCCAACGGTCCAATTTTGAATTCGGCTCTTTCAATGAGAAAAGCCAAGTTAATGGTTTGTGGTCAGTAACAATTTGAAACTTTCTGCCATAAAGGTATGGTCGAAAATATTTAACTCACCACACTATGGCCAAGAGCTCCTTCTCAATGGTACTATAGTTTTGTTCATTTTTCGACAAAGTACGGCTTGTATAACAAACAGGTTTGTCTGACCCTATAGGTCCTTCTGAAAGGATGGCACCGATAGCAACGTTACTCGCGTCCGTAGTAAGGTTGAATGGCTAAGTAAAATCCGGATATTTTAATATAGGATCATTGCATAAAAGACTTTTACAAGTCTCAAAGCAATTACTGTATTAGGAGTTCAAGATTATTTTGTTTCCTTTACGGAGACATAATGTTGGTAAAATCCCTAATAAATTTTCGATAATAACCGAGAAGTCCCAAAAATGATTTTATTTGTTTCGGTATTTTAGGTATGGGGAAATTTTGTATTGCATCGATTTTGTCTGGATTGGGTTTCACACCATCTGACGTTACCAAATGACCTAAAAAAGCAACCTCTTTTCGGAGAAACTCTGATTTGTCTAGTTGGAGTTTAAAATTAGCTTATTATTAGCTTAGTTCTAAATTATAAATATGTTCTTGTAAGGATGTTGAGTATACGATGATGTCATCCATGTATATCAAGCATAATATCCATATCACGTTGGAACGTTGAAGGGGCATTTTTAAGCCCAAATGGCATACGAATAAATTCGAAGTGCCCATTGTCAACGGAAAAAGCGGTTTTTGAAATATCGTTAGAATTAATCTGATGAAAACCAGATGCGAGATCTAAGGAAGTAAAACATAACGATTTACCGAGTTTATCCAGGATATCCGTTATGTTGGGTATTGGATATTTGTCATCTTCGGTAATATCATTTAGTCGCCTGTAGTCGATGACTAAATGCCACTTTTCTCTACCACTGGGGTCTTTCTTTTTTGAAACTATCAAAATAGGGGAAGACCAGGGAGAATAACTGGGACGAATAATACTTTGATCAAGCATTTGGGAAACTTGAGTTATAATTTCCTCTTTATGGACATGCGGGTATCGGTATGACTTTGTGTATATGGGATTATCGTTTTTAGTCTTTATATCGTGTTTGATTTCATTGGAGAATGTCAAGATTTCACCATCTTTAAAAAATATATCTCTGTATTTACAACATAAGCGCTCAATTTCCCTTTTTTCTTCCATGTTAAGATGGTCAGTTCGTATAAGTTCACCTATGTTTAGACTTCCTATATTTTCAGGACTATTTATTGAAAAGTTATGTATTTCAAAAATATTTTCTGAACTCACTAGCTGAACCTTTAAAGGTTGCTTGACAACTAAAGTTTGTAAAATGTTAAGCAAATTACTGACTTCTATTAATGCGTACCAATTTTCAGCACGATAAAAACCTTCAGAAATAAGAAGACCTTGCTTAACAAACATCGGTTTCACATATATATTACCAAACTCCATGTCAACTGGTAGGTGACAAATGACTTTACTTAACCCCGAGACGACATATTACTTTGACATAATATTCGGTTTAAAATGAAGCGGTACTTTTATGTTTACGTTTTCTAGAATGGAAATTTTAAAGTCTATTTTAGACCCTAGTGTTTTGAGAATGTCGGTACCTATGAGGCCATCAAAATAGTTTTGAAAATTAAATAGTAAAAATGAAAGTGTTTTATTTGTTTTTAGCTCGATGAGACCATTAAAAATTATCTATTCGTTTATGGATTTAGAATTAAAAACTGTTTTTATTTCCAATGAATCTATAATTTTTACATTTTCACTGTCTTCAACATCTGTATTTATAAAAGACTTATTGCTGCCAGTATCTATAAGAAATCTAAGTTTGTTTTTATCAATGCTTTCTATTGTAATGTATGGGAGTAAATTAGTATTGAAATTGTTTATATCAAGGTATCCTATTGGGTCTCCGAGGCAAGCGATAGAAAATTTACATTGTCAACAACACGATTGACTTCAGACGGAGATTGATTATTTTCAGGACATTGATAATAAGTGTGAGATTCACTTAAGTTTGGATATTCTAGCTGTTGCAATTAATCATTGGTGGCGTTGCCACCTGATTCAATATTATGCATAGAATTATTGTGTTGGCTATTCTTGTTGGCTATGTTGCTATTCTTAAAAGAATTATTCGAATTCTGGCTTGTGTTGCCACTGCCAAGTTCCATTCGTTCTTGAGGTGGAAATCTTTTCATTTGAGAGCTGGGATTATTTGTTTTTTGAATTTGAGACCTTGAAAAATTTTGTTTTGGAGTGTATTGATTAAAAGTATTCGCTGAATGGGGGTTTTGAGAGTTGGGTAATTGAAAATTCTGTCGGGGATTGTATTGGTTAAAATTTTGTGCTAATTGTGGGTTTTGAGAGTTGGATGATTGAACATTTTATCTTGGAGTGTATTGATTAAAACTATTTGTTGAAAAAGGGGTGGATGATTGCAAGTTTGTTTGAGCTGGTCTCGAAAATGTACTACTTTGTTGAAAAAATGAGTTTCTTAAATAGTGGCAATTTTGTTCCTGGAGACAGTAATTGAGAGCATCAGATAGCTTCGGTGGTCTCATGGCCCTAATCGTTGATCCTAACGGTTCTTTTAAACCTGACAGAAAAGCATTTAAACACATTTCATTGTAAAGGGTTTTTTTTTAGCAGTAATGACATTTGGATCATTTTCGTGCAATTTCACATGATTCATCATGGAACATAAAACATCGATTTATCCTCGAATAAGAACTCTCAACAGTATATGAACCTTGTTGTATTTGATGAAGATCACGAATCAAACAAGTCTCATTTCTTTTGTCGGAATAATGCACAACTAAATTATCCCTTATTTCTGTCCAGTCAACGTGTGTCCCGTACATGTTTAAGACGTCATTGGCAGGACCTATTATTTTATTTCTAATAGCCCGAAGAATTGTTTTTGGGTAGCTACCCGTACTTGTTTGTGGTACACAATCTAAAATTTTTTCGACATTGCTTAAGAAATCGTACAAAGATCTTGGATTACCATCATAATTTGGCAAGTCTTTAACCGCGTCAGGAATCTTAAGTAGATTAAAAACGTCTATTGAAACTGCGGGACTATTATTTGCCATTGTCTTTTGCTGGCTAATACCTTCTTCGTAAGCAATGTCGGAAATCGATTTATTTTTGATGAAATCGTTCACACCACGTGGAACTTTTTTTTGCAAAATTGAAAAAAACTACTAGAGCAACGCACTTTATTTCTTATATTTTTTATTTTCACAGGTGACATGGAAAAGGAAAGGATGGATATGAACTAGGACTTACCAAATTGGATTAAATGTGGATATAGATATTTATATAATATGGATTGATGTATTTTTATTTGATGGATAGGATTAGATATAGGTTTTCCTCTTCTTCTTTTCCGGGAAATAAGATGATGTTTGTTTTTTTCATTGTGGATGCGGAATGGAAGGACTTTAAACACGGTTTCTTCCTCAGGAAATGTAGGTTCTTTTGTAGACTGCGCCAGTTATAAATATAATAAACAACTCGTGTTTAATTTTAATTTTAATTTATTTTTTATTTTAATTTCAAAAATCTTCATTAATTTGATGTAGGTCTTTCAACGGTCATCACAAGAATGAATCCAGCCAGACATTTTGTTAAGCTTTAGAATGCCACGATAATGAAATGTATGCAGATAACGGATGATTCAAGTTGAGTAGGTACATCATGCGAGAGAACAATGCTTGTGTACTAATACTTAAAATAAAAGTTACTAACAAGTTTGCCGAAAAACCCACAGATTTTATGATAATTTTGAAAACCAGCGGCAGGTAAAATTTAATAAAAAGGAAGTACCTGTTCCAGCAAACATTATTAAGCTATTTTCAATCATTTTGGTTAAGTATTTCGATTCAATAGCGCAATATTGGGGTATAGTTTTCCACGCCATAACACCTGAAGTACGACTTACAAAATAATAATTTAAAATCAGAAAAGAATATATATATTTATTCGTAACTCGAAACGACATTATCCAAAGGAAAATTCATTCGCAATTTCTTATATCCTTGACTAAGGACTGGTTTCTTTAACATTTTAAAATGGTGGGTGCCATAGGTATTTTTGCATAATCATTTTGGCTAAAACGTCACTCTTGAGTAATTTTAGGTGCTGAGAATGTAATTTTAGGCAAACCGCAGTTCCCCCTCCCTATTTAATTGTTTCCGCTGTGCAAGTTTTCATTTTTTCCAGGATTTGTTGGTATCTGCATTATAATTGTTAACAAACTCTGTAACTTAATTTCAGTTTGCTTGGTTTTCTCGGCCTAAGAGTTAAAGTTTATTGAACGCATTTATTTTTACTTTTCTGCTTCCGTAAACGTTTTACCAAACTTCATTTTTATTTAAAGAATACAAAATACAGTTTTTGGCCTCTCTTGAATATTTCAAATTTTTGTTTAGAAAAAATCAATTCTCTTAAATTTTTTCACCGTGTCCTCAATCAAGTGACACAACTTTGTATACCCTTTATTGGAGTTCATTAACAAAATCCGTGAAATTTCTTTAAATATTCCTAGATACTCTTCAGTTTTGTATCTTTATTTTTGTAAAATACCTATGTATTATTTTGGAAAAAAAAATTGTTTAGTAGGTTTATGTATGCAATATAGGTACAATTATACATAGCCAATAAAGATTGCGAAAAGAGTAGCCTCAAACAAGTGATGAAGAGTATATTATAATTACTATATGAGTTATGTTTTTTTTTGTCGTAAAAGCTGACGTTATAAGAACAACAAAAAGATCTGATCTTAAAAGGGGGTTCATTTAGTATTGCCGCCCGGGCCTCTTAGTAGCTTAGTCCGCCACTGTATTTCGTGATATGTACGAGTTCATTTCGTGTATTTTACTTAATTTTTCTTGTAGGTTTTGTCAAAAAAAAAAACAAACATTTCGTAATGTACAATTGCATTCATATACTATTTAAATGTATTTCGTGTATTTTTTTTTGGCGCAAAATTTTAGACGATTTAATACGATGTTAAATCATTTTTAGTATGATACTAGGTTAAAAATTGTGTTTTGCCAATTTTAAACAAATTTAACATCGTACTATCCCCTTATATTTTACAAAACTTAAAATCACCAACGGGCTATTTTATCTTTTTAGTATCGTACTAAATCCATATGAGAAATTTACTCCAGGTATGGGATTGAACCGAATGTTCCAGGTTCGAATCCTGCTGGTACCCAACTTTTTTGTCTTTTTTTGTTGTAAATAATGAAGTTAAAATGATAAAAATATAAACATCGAATACTTATTTCAAGCACATGGTGGGTTTCCATCAACATACAATTAATTTAGAACACATAAAAACAATAATTGTGTTCATCAGATTCAAACCCTACAAATGCAATTTACTAGTTACCAAAAGGTTTACAATTTTGGAATAGATAGTAAATTGGTAAAAACTTACGAAATTGCTAACTAGTAAAATGTTAAGCCCTTAGCAATATGTTATTTAAAATTTTGCGCCAAATATTTTTGTTACATTCACTAACGAATTCATCCTCTTCCAATATTTAAAATCCTACATTTTCGTAGAATGTACAAAATATTCAAAAAATAATTCGAACAATCTACTAAAGTTTTGTGTGTGTATGGGTATACAAAATGTTTTGTATCATTTACTAACGCATTTGTATATTTATTTTGAAACAATATTTGTTCTATTTACGAAAGCCTATACGTGCAATTTACGGAAAACTTTCGTGGTTTTGCACCACGAAAGTTTCGTAGATTTCACGCTATTTTTAGTTATATATGCACCAATTATTTTTTTGGGTGCAGCCACAGACCAATCAACAAGCTGGGCATTTTTTATCACTGGACAAATAATGTCTTGTCGTTCTTTTCCCCTTACCACTTCCTACTTCTATCTTTTCCAATAAAACACACAAATTCAACATAACAGACCAAATTCAAACGCCCATGAAAAAATGTCAAATTTTAGGGCCACACTTTGAACATGTGTCATTTCATTGACTTAATTTACCTATAAAGATTTTTCTGACTCCATTGTTTTTTCACAATCCTACCATCTATGTCAGTCGGCAGAGGTTTTTTTTTTGTAAAAGCAAAGGTACCCATCAAATTTTATGACTAAAATTGGTAATATGTGGGTTGCCTATGAGTACAGACAACAAATTGGCGTGGCTGTAAGCAGTAGCGGATCCAGTTTGAGACATTAATGGCCAGTTTCACAAGTTAAACTACAATTAGTGTTTAAACTTAAGTTCAGCACTTGATTCGGTTTCAAAGTAAACCTTGAACTTAGATAATTCTGTAGTTCTAGTTAAACGAATGTATTCTGCCATTTAAACTTCATAGCCTAAGAGCCGGCAGCAAATTTTGGGAGTGGATTGATAACCAAAATATGAGTACGATGGTTTGTAGGTGCATATATCGCGGTATCACAAACAACCGTCTCTCAAGTTTCTTTTTCAACCTTTTGCGGAGGTGGGGGTTCCAGTTTATTTGTCAGAGATTTTCCAGTTTATATTGTCAGAGGTATTACCACTTCAATAAATTTAAAAAACATATTATGTGATGTTGTCATTAAGTAAAACGTTATAATCTTGGCAATTCGACCAATAGAACTCAAAATATAAGCTTTTTAAGAGGACCTTATCGTCTTTTTCTTGGAGAATTATAAAACACAAAAAATCAACAAAACAAAGTCTCCAAAAAAATCGATTAAGGTTCGCTTAAAATATCTTGAGCTCTATTGGTCGGATTGCCAAGATTTTGACGTTTTGACTTAAAGAAAATGACAAAGCATCACATTATATATTTTTAAAATTTATTGAAGTGGAAATACCTATGAAAAAATAAACTGGAAAATCGCTATTTTCAAACTGCCACCCCTACTAAAGGCTGAAAAAGAAAACTTCCAGACGGTTGTTTTTGATACCGCGATATTTGCACCTACAAACCATCATACTCATATATTGGTTAGCAATCCACTCCCAAAATTTGCTGTAGGCTCTTAGTCTATCAGTGCGGCGTTCAGAACACTTGATCGTTATAATCATTCTAAAATCTTATTGATAACTGCCATTTTATAATAATAATAAATTATTATATTTCTTTCTATTTGAAATTATTTTTTTTTTTTGTTTTCGAGTAACGAGGAAATTCGTTGTGAGAGTGAAAAGAGAAAAACGCTTCCCTTGAAGAACAAATTATTTTAACTTTTGTGAAGATGTTGATTTTATTTTATAGTTTATATATTTTTAGAATTTATACATAACTAATATAAAAAAGTTTTAGTTTAGGTTAAAGGTTTTTTTGTGAAAATCTACAGTTATATAAATAATTGAATTTTGGCATTCCCACTTTTCCTTTTAGAATAGCCCTGTTTTTTGTGCATTTATATCAGCTTCTATCCCCGGTTTAAAATGATTTCAATATAACATACAATAACATCTTTAGTAGTTAACATTTAAAATATTTGAAAAAAAATGTATATACCTTAAATTTTCAGCCACGTCAAGCTTTGAACTACCAGAAGCAAAAATCTGTCAGTAAATTTGTGCGTCGGTCTAGAGGGACTTCAAATATTCACGGGTCTTAGCCCCAATTTCGTTTTTTTGCAAAGTTAGCGAAGTTCTTTGGGTAAATTATTTTTTCGTTTGGCATAATAATTGTTAAGCCCCGACCCCGTTGTTTTCAATTATCTCTTTAAGCTTTAGCACCTACTTGGACTTGACAGTCCCTTGAGTCAAGCGCAAACATTTTGTGGAATAAGGTAAGTTTTAAAGGAATTATTTGCTTAGCCCCGACCACGTTTTTTTGTCCAATTTTTGTCAAGCCCTATTCGCGAGCTGTTTTTTTGTACAATTCCCTTCAGAATTCAGCCCCAACCTAATTAATTTGGGGCTTAGAAAAAGAATACGTAGCATATAAATTGCGTAGCCCCAGCCTCGTCATTTTTTCTGACTCCAGATTCTGATTTCAATATTTCAATCAATTTTAAGAACCGCCTATGGGGGGGGCTTTAGCCCCTATAGCCACCCCCTGGATCCGCCACTGGCTGTAAGTATTGTGCTTCAGCCACTATTTTGAAAAACGCGTTTTAACGAATATTTCGAAAATGATTAATCGTTCAATTTTTTTTTTCAATATACCTACCTACATTTTTGCATAGGAACAAAACTTTTTTTGTAGAATTTATAAGTACCTTCCCGCCAAACGGTTATTAAAATTCACAAAAATAACGGAAAAAACATACTTTTTGGCGCTTTAACTAGGAAACGAAGATAATTTTGTTTTCTATCTGTATAGGTAGATGTAAACAAAATTTGTTTGATAAGTCGTTGTACAGAAATTAGTTAAAAATGTCGGCTTAAGCACTATACTTACAGACGCGGCAATTTGTGTATATACTCGTCCACAACTCACCTACGTACCTATTTCAGTCATAAAATTTGAGTGGTACACTTTTGCATTAAAAATATCGTTTTCGACTATGCCTGCAAATGGTCCAATCATTAATAGGCCCAGTGAATGTAACATGCATGGGCAAGAAAATAGAAACAATTATTGCAATTTCTTAGGCGTGTAAATCTAGCACTTTGGTACATTTACAAGAGTGACAAAACTCCACTCGTTCTGTAATTGTACATAGGTATATCATTTTCTGTCATCAAACACGATGTTAAGTCCTAATGGCTAAAATATTGCATTTATGTTACCTACCTAGTATTTATAATTATTTAATTAATAAGTAGGTACCTAGGTACCTACACAAAAACTAGTCCATGACAGTTAAATTCTTGGCGCAAAAAGAAAAACCAAAACTCCCCACAATGATATAGAAAACTTATTGACATTGCATTTGGCACACAAATCTTTTAATGTTTTGTAAGTCTATCCGGTAATTTTAAACTTAATATTTAGCGGTGACGAAGTTTCATCAGATAATCGACCGCTGTCTAATATCTACCACTACCAAAAAAAAAAAAATTATGAACAAAAAAGAATTATTACATAAGTCCAATATTTTTGTTATGTGAAACATTCAACGAAAGTGTTATAATCAAACAAACCAAAAAGCGCAGTTTACCCATTGTTGGCTACAACATAAAGACGATCGACGGGACTTGATCAACAGTAGATCCCTTTGACATATTTTCTTGCAAAATTAAACGGTTTCAGATTATTTGACTTAAATTTTGTATTTTGTTTAGTATAATTGCCACAAGAACGCTATCGCCCGGTATGCAGTTCAAGCGACGGTTGCAAAAGTTGATGCAATTGTACTTTTTTCGATACACTCGACATTGCTAAAGTACATAAATACACTTATAAAATTCAGTAGGTACCTATACTTTTTGCTTGCACCAAATGAAAACTTAAAACGTAGATATCCTTAAGTTGAACATATGTAACTTAGGGGCCAGTTATAGCGATCAGTAAAAGCCATAAGTAAAAGTTGAAAGAAGTGAAAACTTGAATTTTTTACGTACGGGCAGTTATAGCAATCAGTAAAGTTATATCAGTAATCTAATGCCAAACCTACAGTTACAACCTTTTATTTGTTTAATGATGCAAAATGCTTCAGTAACTTTTTTAATGATGAGTTGGAACAGTAAACAAATTGAACAGAAAATTGGAATGAAATGTTCCACTTTTTGTGAATTGACAATCAGCTGTTCAGAAAAACGAATTTTCATCAGTTAAATAAATAAATGCCTTTTTTACAAAAAATATTCATTTTTGGAATTATTTTTTGTCAGATACAAATATTTCAATAGATTTGCCATCGATTCGTATTCTTTAAATGTCTCAAATCTTTTAAAAGCACATTAAATTATCCAAAAGAAAATGTTTCCTTATCCGTTTTCCTGATCGCTATAACCGGCCCCTTAGTTGGCAGAAAAAGTACACCTTAAGAGGTTTATGTTGGATATAAGCTTACTTTTATAGCTGTTTTTTGTATTATTTGCTTATAATTTTTGAAAAAAATGTATGATGGACTATCCACATAGATCCCAGAAACTTAATTATATCTATAGTAATACATATTTAAACAAAAATCAATACTAAATAGGCAATAGGTTGCCGCACAAATTATCAAGGAAATGAAACAGGTTTTTGACAATTCTAAGGCAGCAGATTCACAACAACAAAACTTCACAATTTCCCTTTTTATAGAAACACAAAAAAATAACTCCGGAAATGTTTTGAATTGTCAGATTTCATTGAAAAACCATATTTAAAATCAATTTTTTTGTTTAACTGTTAACCGCACGTCGAAAAAACGCCGCAAAATACTAGAAATAGATTTGACATTTCACACAAAATTGACGTTTTGACAGCAATGACAGCAAATGAGAGTTATGCATACCTAAGTAGATAGTAAATATTTTCTAGCAACAGAGAATAAATTAAGTTGAACATACAAACTATGTTGAAATTAGTTATGATGAAGATTTATGTTTCGTTAATATCATAAACATTATTTACTACCAAAAAGCAAAAATCAATGAAATACAATAGATTTTATTCAAAAGTATCGATACTGTGCAATACAATGCAAGATAAATTAATAAAATGTATTACTTTTTACCTCTACCTACTACTTAACAAAAAAAGCTATACTTTAGCATTCCTTTTTACTAAATTCTGGAGAATTGAGTGTACCTAGCTGTTTGCCACTCCAAATCCACGGTATGTTTTATTTTTAAAAAATGCTCTTGTTTGTTTATTATTCTTCATAAACATTGATTTGTTGAAAAAAAAAATCAAAAAGTACAATTCGATACTCTTTTTTTAACATTCCACATTGCTGAAAGACGATTTTTCATCCCTGGTTTAAGCTAAACTAAATTTTATCTCTACACATATAGGGACATATTCAAAGTCGCAGATAGACTCAGGTTTAACTAAACTAAGACAATTTTAGCTCAATAAATGCAGAAAGATTTTAATCACAAATTGTTGGTTTTATATTTTTATAATATATAATTAACTTTGGTATACTACACAAATAGCTTCAAATATTTTGAAATGATAAACTTAAAAAATAGAATCTAAAATGACTATGAATACGCCCCATAAATTGTGATATTTGTGTAACGATAAATCGAAATCTAAACCGAGTGAAAAGCTGGTTTATTTATTAAATTTTCGAAAATTTTTTTCTCAATTTAATTTAATTTGAAATGGACACATTATTGAAGTTTTAATTATCGTGTGTGATACGGTAGCTATTAATACTATTGTTGCCTAAAAACAGAAAAGAAACAGCAAAAAACCATCCTTTAGGGTCAGTTCCTGCCTGTAGGGAAAACAAAACAAAGGGCTTTTGCAAGATTTAAAAAAATACCTGTTTTTTTCTTTGAATACCTTCGTAAACGATTTTGGTTGGTTAATTTCTTCAATTGAACTACTCAAATGTCATAACTGTGATATGTAAATATTTATTTGTGAAACAATTTATTGGACATTCTATCACGGGCTAAAAAAAAGTGGAAATTTTTTGAAAAAGTATCAGATTATTAGCGCTATTAGCTCGTGAACTGCTTACTATCAGGCTAAAAATCTTCGCTAAAATTTATCTTCGGAGGAAATTCGTATGAATTTTTGCGCGACCTACGTACTAGGCTTAGGAAAGTAATAATTAATAATAATAATTTACTACACATTCTTGGATAAAATTGAAAAATTTGTTTAACTCCATGACGAGCCCCCAAAATCTATAAACACTCAAATTAATCTTGTGATTTGATATGATTTTAAAGACCTCAAACGATTCGAACCTAAGTTATAAGCTTCTAACTGAAACCTTATCGACTCTTTTCGTGGCTATTAAGCATATTATGTAAAATTTTATGGTGAAATACCCCAATGTAGTTTATCGAATGGACGACAACAATGACCACCTTGAATTTTATTATTGTTATTTTTTTTGATTTTTGCCAGACCCACTGGATCGCATGTAATTACTGTTTTTTTGTTTGTTTCTCGTTAACGTCCGTCGTCGCGTCGTCGGTCGTTGGTTGTTGGTTGGTTTACCATCCAGACTTTGTGTGGCTTAGTTAATCTGACTCTTGAGTGCGTTTGGATGGACTCAAAAAAAAAATCATCTCTTTCATATACCATCATTTCTCTTTGTGGGTTGTTCGCTATCGTTGCACGCGAGTCTTGTGTTGTTTCTTGTTTTAGTTTTAATGCGCCTTTTTTATGTGTCTTTTAAATTATTTGTGAATCAAAAATAATATTCAAAGAAGGAAATATAAATGTTTATTATTGATAATTTTTTTTTTAATTTCGATTAGTCTCATTTTTGAGTGTGGCCGTTTAGTTGGATACGCGCGTCAAACAAATATAGTTTAAGTATTTTTCGAATCCATACGGTAAATTTATTGAAGTCCTCAATAATTACCTATTTCGTTTGTTTTTAAATCAAAATTAAAAAAAAAAAATCGATCTTATATAAAGTTTTTAAAAAAGGTAACATTTTCTTACCATATTGTCCACAGTCTTCACCAACAAGTAAATTATATCTACCTTCCTATTTTAAATCGCAGTTCTACATTCTACAAGCTTAGTTCAGTGAAATCTTTTGAGTGCTTATGTTTTGCTCACTACAGTTGCATTAAAAAACGGCGGGTCTTGATTACTTCATCAAATTGTGAATAGCTCTAGTAAAGGTGCAGTGTTTTTGTTTTCGAAGTTTATTCATTGCATGTATGTTTTTGTTTCTTGTTATCATCGAAGGAGTTAGCCTGGCAAATTGTGTACAAGTTTATTAGCATAATATTCCTATCCTTAACATAGGCAAGTGTTTATTAAAAAAGTCACTGCCTATCTACCGTTTATCGTCGGTCGGTCATCGGTGGTCCATCGTTGCGGTTGCTGTTTGAAATTTGTAATATTGTATTGGATGTTGATTGTTCAATTATTGTGAAGATAATCGGTGTTCGAAGGTGTGTAGAAAAGAGGTAGGTATGTATATTAAGATAAACGGGGGTGTTATGCCAAGTGAAAGTGATGTTTATCACCACACGATCGTGTACCTATGATTTTTTTGTCAGTTAGGTACCTACTTAAACACTTTTGTATATAGTGCTTAGTTGTTATGGGAAAATGTGAATGAAAAACCAGTGCAAGTTTGTTACCTTAAAAGCATACTACAGGTAGACATGTATCTATATCTACCTTACTTATATAGCACTTCTCTATGAGCGTCTCATCTCCACAAAATAGAATCATATTGCTTTCCTTTGGTAATCAGATAACAAACATCCGGTTACGAAAAAATAAAATTAAAAAATAATAAGATGCGCGCCATGAAACTGTTATTGATGGTATATTTTTTGTTTGCAAAGCGGTGTGTGGTGGTGACTTATTGAATAATGAATTACAATGTCATAATCAGCTTATGTGTCGTTATGAATGTTGGTTTTTATCTTTGTTACCTATTGTTCATGCTGTTAAAGAAATTCAAGGCCAAAAGAAAGTGAATCCATTAATGAAAAGAAATAGAAATTTTGAACTCAACATTTGAATACCTATGGTATATGTAGTTGATCTTGTATAGTTTGGTATCTTTATTAACGTATAATATGAAGATATGTAGACACATATATATTTTTTTTTTTTTGCAATATCTACCTTTACACTACCTACCTACCTACCTACCTTAATTGTTCATACCTTTATTTTAAAACGAACATATTATGTAGGTGTGTACCTAGGGTTGCCATGGCTGTCTAAGCTAACCTAGGGCAAAAGGTTTCAAAATCCCGGACTTCATCTACCTTAAAAAAGAGGACAAAAAGAGGACACAAAAGAAAACAAAAACAAGGTCCACGAAAATAAATTAAAATACAAAAAAATAATAACTTATATTTAAAAAGAAAATTTTATAAAGTAGGTACTTTTTATTGTATGTTCAGATTGAATTTTTCTTTTAGTTTATTAATGAGAAAATTTTCAGATAAACTAACGGTAAAATTATTTGAAAAGTGAAATTTCAATTATTTAATTCCGGTTATTTTTGACCTCTATAATTCAAATTTAATTTTTCAAAATTTTAGTTTCTAATGTGTAAACACAAAATTCGTTAGGTTCTGGTTGGCCGGATCATTTTTTTCAAGTTGAACACACAATTCGTTTTTTTCGGAATGAACACTTTGGTAATGAGAATCCATTTGGACATCCACTATTTGAATAGAAAAATCAGTTTCTACAGTTCTTTTTCTTTTACCTACTTTAAAAGAATTTGTTTTCTTGAAGTTTAAATGTTTTTATTTTTCTCTCTGGCATTTGTCCCCAATGACTCTCCCTCTGGATCCGCCACCCACCGCCAGTGATTTAGAGATAGACATCAGGGGAGCGATTACACTGGTGACTATGGCAGTGGCCTATGTCCTGACGCATGAGATTCCTTTACCCAAATCCGATTCGAAAAACATTTTTTGTTTAACTCAGTGGTCAAATTGAGAGAATTAAACGATTGCTGATGACAAACCAGTGTGAAACGGAATTATTGCCTCGGTAGCCTGGATATGTTTTTGTGTCTTGTTTAAAATGAAAGCTTCCAAACCTCTTGATGAACCCGATCTCCTGTTATTTAAGTGCATTTGAGATGTTATGGGGTCCTTGATCGCGTATTTTCCTTTGCTTGCAATGGAAATCTTGGAGTTACAAACTGTGCACTCTGCTTCGGAATCATATCTTTCTTTTCTAAATGAAGGATCATCATAATACCAAAGGACTTTGTTTTTGGCATGGTTTTAAAATGATCTTGTACAAAATATTAGAGTAAATAAAATGAACCACCAAATAACACAAAGTTTGATATTTTGCAACTTAAGGCTTAACTACGAAAACATGTTTATTTCACACTTTTGTACTTTTTGCACAAAGTAGGTCTATGTAGCTATTTTCTTAGTGAAAGGGGGAAAAACAAAACAAATAACAGAAGCCGAACAAATGGGTGCGTTCAACTAAATTTAGAGGGTTGACACACGTGAGTCAAAATAAGATCTGTTTCATTTTATGTTTTCCATCAGATTTGTATTGGCTATGTTTTTCTTTTAAATTCAGAGTTCGATGACTTTTTTAATTTTCGTAATTACTTGTTAGGGGAAAAAAGAGGACAATTTCTTTAAAAGTTGGAGGACGTTCCGCGCCGGGGTTAAAAAGAGAACATGTCCTCCAAAAAGAGGACGCATAGCAACCCTATATGTACCTACCTACTTGGATCTTAATTCATCGCTTATTTAAATCATATTTTGATTTTTTTAATACATTTTGTTGTAGTTTTATTGACACTTTTAATGCAATACCTAATAGTTTTCAATAAAGTCTGAAATTAAACGGAATTTTTGACATTGCCTAGCTAGTTAGGTCTATAGGTAGGTAGATATGTTTTTTTATAAAGCAGGTAGAAAAGTAGGGTAGAGTTGCCAGTAGCCGGCCCCTTAACCAAATTTTCCGACAAAACTTATGATTAAGCCTTGAATTTTTAAGTTTTTGATATAGTTTTATTTACGAAACAGTTCATTAGAGATTTCATAAGAGTTATACAAACATAGAACAATAATATTTTAACGTAAAACAATATATTTCATTGTTTTTCTGAAAAAAACTCACATTTTCCTGTTTTCGGCTACTTGGATCCTGATTCCGGCCTTTGTGTTT
Source organism: Melangyna quadrimaculata (assembly GCA_949320155.1). Classification (NCBI taxonomy): domain Eukaryota; kingdom Metazoa; phylum Arthropoda; class Insecta; order Diptera; family Syrphidae; genus Melangyna; species Melangyna quadrimaculata. The sequence goes on from OX439486.1 coordinate 16,533,064, forward strand.
CCTATACTCAGCCCCCTTAGTAAAAAGGCTATACTTACGAATTCAACTATTTTATTTTTTTTTCCTTATAACAAAACAACATACCTACCAACTTTCGTTTTTAGTTATATTAGAAAAACAAGTGTTAAACATAAAAAAATACATTTTATGAGTTTCTTGTCTCCAAGTTGTGTTCATTATAAATGTTTAATCTTAAAATAAATTTCAAATTAATAAATTAAATACAAAATTTTTATTTTTTATTTCAATTTTAATTTTTTTTTTTATTTTATAGGTACATAGATATATTAAAACTTAATATCCCGATAGCCCAAGGATGTAGTAGCACTCCGAAACACGTCGCATAGTTATATTTAAAATCAAAAGTTGTGATATGAAGTTTTAATATATAAAATTAAAATAAAAATTAAAATAAAAAAATTAAAATAAATTAGGAAATGATTTTTGGGTATATTGTAAGAACAAAATCGTTGTACAGTAATGGTCTATCTCTAATTGTTACATCTTTTATCGGGGATTTAAGAAAAGGCTTACTTTGGTGTACAGAAATTTCTCTGTTAATAATAATGATAGAAACTTCGTTTAGGCTTTTATTTGTAGAGGAAATACCAGCCTTTGTAATTGCGTTTAAAGGTCAATTTTCTCCAGAAAATAGGCTTTTTCTTTTTTAGCTCAGAAAAGAGTTCTGAACAGAGTCCGAGCATATCGAGAATGCTCTGAACATCCTGTGAACTAAGCGTGTTCTGACTTCTGAGCGCTCAGAATTATTTTTGAAACACACCTGAACACTTAGCTGTCACTATTTTATTTTACTAAAGAAATTAAAAGGACAGTCATGTTTCTCGTTCAGTTCAAGTCTCCTGAAATAAGACCATGCCTTAAAAAAATGTTGCTCTTTCTGAGGATTAAGTACCTACTAACTGACTATAAAAAAATTGGCCCTTAGGCCAAATTTATTCAATCCCCATTAAATTTAAACCTATCATTAAAAAAGGGATTGGAATTTTCATACAAATTTGATTAATTTCCCACTTTTAATAGCAAATTTAAATTAAATGTAGAGTGAATAAGTTAGGACCTTATTTATAATAAAATAATTAAATATAATAAAATTGTGGTATTTTTCCTTTTGTTTTTAAAGGGGCCGAAATAAAGAGACAGACAAAAAATAATGTTTCCTATCTTCGGCCGGGGTGGCCGAATATAAGCAACAGAGGTTTTTTGTGTGTCCTATTGCCGGCCCGCTTAAAAAAATCGTAAAAATTACTTAAAGTAGATTTGCCTAAAATATAACATAATAAACAAATATAAAGGCATAAAAGACACTTACTTCCAAATATTTCAAAATAAACGCTTATTTTGGAACAATGTCCAACTAACTTTAAAAACTCTAACCACAGAAGTATCACTACTATTTTACTAACTACGAGCCATTTTTTGGCAAGCGGCCGGCTACTGGAGACGGTCGGAATTAGCCAACTCTACCCTATGTGTACTTTGTTTAGGATAGGTACAGTGGCGGATCCAGTGGGCGGCTATAAGGGCTAAAGCCCCCCACAGCCGATTATTTAAATTGATTGAATTATAGAAATCAATACATTGCAACGTGAATAGTTTTATGTTCGTCTAAAATATTGCTAAGCAGTGAAGTTTGATGGGAGTCAGACAAAATAACGAGGATGGAGCAGGAGCTAAGCTATTCATATACGTTATGTAATTTATTTTTATAAGCCCCAAATGAATTATATTGGGGCTAAAGCCTGAAAGGAAATGTTAAAAAAACCAAGGTCCGGGCTACAAATAATAAACAAGGACAGAAAATTGGGACAAAAAAAAAAAACAGCTGGGGAATAGGGCTTGACAAGAATTGGACAACAAAAGTGGGGCTAAGCAAATAGAACTTACCTTATTTTAGAAAGTTTTGGGGCTTGACTTAAGGGAATGTCAGGTCCAAGTTGGGGTCAAAACTTTAAGAGATAACTGAAAAACGGGGTGGGGGCTTAACAATTAACATGCCAAATTAAATAACAATTTATCATAAGAACTTATCTAATTTTGCGAAAAAAAACGCAATTAGGGCTAAAACCCGAGGAGAATTTGGGAACAACTTATCAAAATCAGAGTTTTCTCTGTGCACTCAGAAAATCATGCTGGTGCATGTGGATATTTGTGATCCCTCTAGACTCACGTTCTAAGTTATGGACAGATATTTCTTCTTGTGGTCCAAAATTGAAGGTATATAATAAATATAGATTATAAGTCTATAAATACGGCTGAGCCTTTATGTTCTATCTTCACTTATAAATATTTTAAATGTTTAATACGACAGATGTTATTGTACCTACTTAAAATTGAAAACATTTTAAACAAAATATTTCTTCTAACTAGTGCCGGGCATTGCATTTAAGAGACCTGAGGTCTTACAGGCATGTAGTTAAAATTATTATAATTTTTATTATTATTATTATAGAAGTTGATATAAATGCACAAATAACACAGCTAGGTATTGTAAAAAGAAAAGTGGAAATATCAAAATAGGTTTCCGATTACATAAATTTGTATATTTTTCACAAAAAAAAAAAACTTAAACCTTAACTAAAACCTTATTATTTTTTATGAATTGTAAAATTAATTTGAGGATACAGAATTGAAATTACTTTATGTGGTTAAGTGTGTACTAAGTGGTTATTCTGCATTTCAAAATACTGTTTTTCAAAATTCTGGTTACACAAAATTCTGTATGAAAAAAATTCTGTATTTTAAAATTCTGTATGAGCAAAATTCTGTTTTTCAAAAGTCTGTATTTAACAAAAAGTGAGCAATTTTTTACATTATCAAAACGATTTTGATACTACTGGGGAGACATCCAGCTGAGTTTTGTGCTGTCTTTGAAAATTCTGGTATCGGATGTTAACAGTATTGATGGTTGGATGATGGAATGGCAGTCTTGCCTCAGGTTGATTAAATAAAATAGAAGCAACATAAAAAAAGTTACCAACATGCACAACATTATGTTTTTGTCCATTTTTATCGAAAATGTATAGATCTCGTTTAAAAAAATTTCACGAGACGAATAATGACAAGTACGACATTAATTTTGATAAATACTAGATTTAGAATAAAATATGAACAGTCGTGACCGATGTTGTGCATTTCTCAAAATTAGTAGAACTGAAGTTGGATATTTGACTTTTGAAATACCAACATACATTATGTCTGTAGTCGAATACGAGTTTCAGGAAATAATCAAGTGATTTTAATAACTGGTCTGATTTCGCCAAACGCACAGGTGAGAATAGGGCAAGAAATGGAGATCATATTAAAAAAAAAAGAAAATTCTTCTTTAAAATACTGTATTTGGGCATAAACAGAACTTTGAAAAACAGAATTTTGCACATACAGCATTTTGGATATACAGAATTATGGACATACAGAATTTTTAAATACATATGTATGTACATAATTATAATAATCTCTGTTCCGGAGACTAAACCTGTGCGGGAAACTTATGGCCTTCAGGTCAAAAGTAGTACGAATGAATCATCAAAAGTAGTACAGAAGAAAATTATGGAAGAGGTCGCTCCGGTTCTTGATGTCCGTTTCCACTCAGTACAACAAAACAAGGCAGGTTGCTTAATGAGATTCCCTTTTGCCAAGGAAAGGGATCTGGTTAAAAAGAGCAAGACATTTGCGGAAGTAGGTTTATCCACTGAACCAAAGAAGAAGTCGAGTCCCAGAGTGTTTGTCCATAGAGTAAATAAGCTAATTACTTTAGATTAAACTTCCGTTAGATGGCGGATGAGGTATTCAAGAAGGAGGTAGTCATGGTCACGATAGACCATATGGACAACTATGGCTGATATGACCATAAGTGTCACCTTAGAGTGTAGTGATAGGGTCGCAGAAACTTTATTGAGGGAAGGCAGGTGCCACATTTAGCATTTTTCTTTCATAGTCAGGGCTAATCCACCGGTTATGCATTGTTACAGGTGCTTAAGTACTGATCATCTGATGCTGCAGTGTAGTGCAATAGAAAATGTTTGTTTTAGGTGTGGGCAATCGGGACGCGGAGCACGTACAGAGTTATGAAATACAGAATTTTGGTCATACAGCATTTTCAAAAAAAAATTCAACAGAATTTTTGTCATACAGAATTTTTAAATCCAGAACTTTGACCCGCTCCCTACCCCTACTATTTCATAACATTTTATTTATGTAAATAGTAAAAAATCTTATTACCTTGCAAAAATAGAGTACGTAAATCAGCACGGAACTCACTTTTGGATCAAACTAAATCAATGCGTTGGATGCGACAGCTTGAGCCAAAGGTAACAGGGACGAACTCATGGGCTAACAGGGGTTGAAAGTTACTTTGTTAGAGTTTCTATGACATTTGTAATTTGCTCAAAATAGGAACACGAAACATAAATTTGAAAAAAAAGGTTAAGGAAAATAATTTTTTTCTCAAAAAACGTCGCCTTATAATTTAACTCAAAACAACTTACTTACCTACCTTCTAAGAGTAAAATCTGTAGAATGTTTTTTCCTTACAAGAAGACATTTATAAAAATCTTTCTGGTGTTATATTTTTGTTGCTATACAGCGTTGAAGTCAGAAAAAAGCTGTGAGAAAGTTTTATTTAAAAGTCATATTGTGCAGAATCTTATAACAAACAAATTTTGTCTGAATGTTTTTTTTTTTTCCTAAGATGCATGTTTCCAAAGTTATATAGGAAAAGAACTAAAACAGGGAGTGAACAATGTACTTTCTTGCACGTTTTGATTTTTCCTGCAAATAGCACACCTCCTTGAGCGGAAGCAACCTCATATTCTCTTTTTTTAAATAATTTCTGATCGAATACCACACAAATCTAAGATACTATATGTTACATCCATGCCAAATCCAATTTTCCTGGAAACATAATTAACATAATTTATTATTATTAAGCTTAATACAAGCCACTTAAAAAACTAAGTCTTAAATCTAGACTTTATATAATACAAATTATGTACATTTAAATATCTTAATTCTAAACAGAGTATAATACAACTAAAAGAAAAACAGTCTTGAAGCTATGTTATAAGGATGGGTATAAGGAAGTTAGGAGGGCATGCTTTAAAGAGGGTTTACTAAGGTTTAGGTCAAATACGTTGGAAATATTAACTATACCCAACATACTAGTTAAGGGTTCATTTTAGCCGTATTCGGTGCGGTGGTATTGGAGACGAAAAAGGGTAACAGATCTAAAACGGCGGGGATTAGTATGAATATAGATCTTTTGGAGAAGAAAAGGACAGTCGATAGAACCATTTAAAAGTTGATGAATAAACAAAATGTCAGCATTATTACGGCGGGTAAATAAAGTTTGCAAGCCTAAAAGTTTAAGACGTTCTGAATATGGAGGAAGGTTAAAAGGATCATCCCAACCCAGACCACGTAAGGCAAAAAGTATGAACCTTCGCTGGACGGCTTCAATTCGTTTGATGTGGACTTGATAATAAGGAGACCAGACGTGAGACGAATATTCGAGGAGTGGCCTAACAAAAGTTATATAAAGGGATTTGGTCACATAAGGATCGGCAAATTCTTTAGAACAGCGCTTGATAAATCCAAGAGTTGAGTTAGCTTTGTTAATGATACTATCAATGTGGGCACGGAAATTAAGTTGGGAGTCACATATAAGACCTAAATCACGGATTGAAGTGACTATAGTAATGGGTTCATTATTCAAAAAATATATTCTCTGGAAGGAGGATGTGCGCTTACGGGAATAAGTTATGGCTTGGCATTTCTTAATGTTGAGTTAAGTTATGGCTTGGCATTTCTTAATGTTGAGTTGAGTTCCAGAAGGTTTTTTTGGCACCAAAAAAAGAATTTGTCCAAGTCGATTTGCAGTGATTGGGCATCTGCGGAATTGGAGATTTGTTTATAAATTCTCATGTCGTCTGCATATATAAGAAGATCAGAATTAGAAAAAATTTTGTCAACATCATTTGTAGTTAGAACAAAAATAAGAGGTCCAAGGTGACTTCCTTGAGGAACACCAGACGTTGCACAAATTGAGTTCGATACACAAGATCTGAATATAACCCTATACTGTCGATTGGATAAATAAGAATTAATCCATGAAACTATCACAGGTGGGAAGCCGAGCTTTTTAAGCTTGATTAAAATAATATTATGGGATATTTTGTCGAAAGCTTTGCTAAAATCGGTAACGATAGCATCGACTTCTTTACCTTCTTCTAAAGTACAAAGTGTACTAGACACAAACTCAGTTAGGTTCGTGGTTGTGGACCTACCCTTCAAAAATCCATGTTGCTTAGGCGAGAAAATTGGTTTACAAAAAAAGAAAATGGTATCGTAGATATAGTTAGTAATATCATTTTTAGTTCCCTTTTTATGAATCGGTATAATAAAAGAATCTTTCCAAAGCTCGGGGAAAACTCCAGTTGCAGTAGACAGTTGGAAAAGGGCAGTGAGGGGCTGGGTTAAGTTGTCAATACAATTCTTTAATACAATCGAAAGAATTCCATCAGGACCCGCAGAATAATCATCTTTAAGCATATTTATCTTTTTGATGACTGAGGATGTATCAATTATGATTGAAGTTAATGAAGTTTGAGTACAGCCGTTCATGTAGATAAAATAACTGAAATCTGCCTCAGTAATGTCACAAGAAAAGGCTGTACCAAAAAATTCGGCAAAAAGATTGGATATAGTTGAAGGATCAGCAGACGAAGTATCCGTACCCAATTTTAATACTGATGGGTAACCATCGAGCTTTCTTTTGCTATTTATAAATTGGAAAAACAATTTCGGGTTACATATCAGATCAGTTTGAATTTTAGAAATGTAATTTGAGTATTAAGATTCACATAAACAGGAGAAATTTTCATAAGATACGGTGTAGTTAGAGAAATCAAAGCTAGATTTTGATTTGAGAAATTTTTGCCAAAGTTTGTTTCGTTTGTTGCGAAGAGAACGAAGTTCTTTGGTGTATCAGGGAGGGGAGGATGAAGTATTTTTTTGTAACAACATTGGTATAGAATGAGAAAAGCACTCGAAAATGAGTGAATAAAAACGAGTGATTATTATGTTGATATGGGTACTGTGATCAGAAATGAAATCGAAATTTATCCTACCAATAAGATCATTTAGTTTTTCAAAGTTACATTTACGGAAGTTGAAATTATGCTGTGTTAAAAATTCAGGGTTGGAATTATTGCTCATATAAGAGAAGATGGTAAGAAGGGTGGTAAGAATCGAGTTTTGTGAAAAGATGACTGCTTTTCATGACAACGGTGTTATCGGCATCTGATGTATAAATTAGATCAAGCTGTCTACCTAAGTTATTTTTAACGTCACTCATTTGAACAAGACCGGAAGCTTAAAGACGGTCAGTGAAAAGAATTTCCTTTTCTGAGATAGCGTTGATTGAAATGAAATGGATGTCATCATCAGAATTGGTCCAAATAAGACGAGGAAGATTGAAGTCGCCAACAATAACAACATCGTCCTCAGGGTTAGCAGATTCAACTATAAAGTCAACACCATTAGCAAAAACCTCATATTCTCTAGTGGTTTGAGATGGAGGAATGTAGCAACAAAAAATATAAAGACTTCGTTTGGTCAAGTTTATCTTAACACATACTAGTTCCAAGTTCAATGTATCAGGTATAGCAATTAAGGATGCATCAAAATCGGAATGAAGTGCCAAAAGAACACCACGCCCTATAGGGTTGTTTGCATTAGCTAGTGCCATAAGCAGAGAGTTCATTGGCTACATGGAGGGGCGAAAATATTTTTCATGGAGTGGTAATAAACGAATCTCAATACCACTCAACGAAATAAATCACAGTCGAGTCGAGTCAAAATTTGTTATGTACAATGAACTGTTTTTTTTTTTGCATGTTTGTTTAAAAATATGGACTTATTATGTGTGTGTGTATTCAATTTTATTTCATGATTTCAGCAAAATCCTTCTTCTGTAATCTCAACACCATTTTAACACAACTCCAAATCGAAATCTCAACTCATGTAATGAAAATCAGTAGAAAATCTGATATATTTCCGTAATCAGAAAATCATGGATTAGAAAATGGATTAATTTTAATCTTATCCTGAGCAACTTGCTCGTTAAATGGCTTGCCTTTTTCAAAAACACTTGGGAAGCCAGTAGAGAAGCTTTTATGTCGGAACGACTTCTTGTGTTGTGGAGTTGTGTGTCGCTGTCATTCAATGTATTTCCTACGCCACACAGCAACACAACAAACGAGACAAATATCGTTCTATAATAATAGTTCTAAAAAAAACGGGTTTTTAGTGGTTTTTAATCCATCACTATGGTAGCCGTCCTTCAATGGAACTTGACAGTTCATAACTTGACAGATAGGTAACAAACTAAATTTTGACATACACAGAAATTTCGTTCCAAATGTTACCCAAAATCCTTAAAATCAACTGTTCCCCAAAAAAAAAATCCGATTTCTTAAAGGTTTTCCAATACATAATCTTTGCAACAATTCTTCAATTTAATTCGACATTCTATTGGTGGATTTATATATTGTATCTTCGTCTGACTTCTGCTTTTGTTGGAAAGATAGAGAAGACAAAAATGCAGAAGAAATTCAGACATGCAGGAAGTGCCATAATGCCAGATATGAAGACGCAAATGTTCATCTTCATGATGGTTCTCTTTCACACACTCGTTTTTTTTTTGCATTCGTCTGTCTCGCTCTACTGTTCTTCATATTTGCAGATGAAGATATATGTAAATCCAGCTTCAAAAATCGGTAACAGAATATTTTGTTCAAAATAATAACACCCAAAATCGCAAATATTTTAAATTATAAAGAACAAAACACATACGCTTACCTAACCTTAACCCTTTCGGTACGGATGTGGTACAAGTCCATATAAATGTTCTTTGTCTTGTACCACATCCGTACCGAAAGGGTTAAATTTATTATTCAAAAGTAGCGAACCGATGTTGTAGTCGAAATTTACAAAATTATTGAAAAAAAAAATCAAATTTCCTTTATTGGCTACAAAGATAAAAATTTTACAATAAAAACACGAAATTTAATTTTTCAAAAATGTAACGTAATTTTTATTTGTAAAATTTAAAAATGGAATGCATTTCGCTATTAACTGTTTTATGATTTATTCAACATTAGCGACGCTAAAATTAATTAAAACAATTTTTTTCAAAAAAGGAATATATTTTAATAAATCGACATGGTGATTTGATAAATTTGTTACTTATACAGTTCTCAACGGATCTTTAAGATTATAATTTTGAAACACTTTCATTAAGACAGGTATATACGATTTATAATAAAAATGCATTTGATTTAATTTATATATAAAAAAACGTATCGTAAGCTGCATGAAAACTTCGAAAACAAAGTAAAAGCAATTTAAATTAATTTTTTTTTTGTTCACTTACCTAATTGTTTAATTTTAAAATCTTTATAGAAAATGAAATAGAAGAAACTTTGTATGAACATTTGTTGATGAATATATTCTTCAAATATATTATGTAGCAGACAAAGAAATTGTAGAATTAAAAAGAGATTACGAATTTAATAATTTTTTAATTATACTTATTTAAGAATTTCTTTTTCTGAAGCTGTGCGTTTATAACTTTCGATTTTGAATACAGATTTATATAATGTTTGTTTATTTCGCTTACCAACATAAGCGCTTATTTGGGTATATCAACTAAAGCTACTTATTTATCAGATACAACGTTCTCAAACAAAAAATAAAATAAAAGAAAGCGTTTAAAAAACCTTTCTCCGAAAAAAAATGTTCTCTTTCATTTTGATATTCAAGGTTCAAAACCAATGCGTATCGGTATCTCCTCTTAAATCCTTCTCTATTTTCCTTACATGTGTATTACGTTTAATTTTTCATTTGAAGTGTACCGAAAAACCCCTTGAGTGTGCATACATTATAAAATTCCGGCATTTTTTTTTTCTCAATCTTCAAAAGTTCGGTGTCAAATGAATGAAATACTTAGCTTTATAATTGCATTTAAATAAATTAACATACAAATTAAAAATAATATACAAATCTAATAACTATTTTACTCGCTACCAAGGTAAATATTACTCACGTCCTTGGCGATTACTCCTAAACTCGCTCGCTTTTTTTAGAAAATTGTAATATTGTCGAATCTACATTTTTCTGATTTTGATAAAGCTATATACCATTATATTTGGAGTCTTGTTTTTTGATTTATAACATCGAAGCTTTCGGTGAGGCAGGGGCATTTTGGTATGGATAGTTTCGGGAAAATGGCTTTTTTTTTTTTTCAATTTTTGCGTTTTATTTATTTTAAACTGGGTTGAAAGTATTCCCGGTGGATTTTAAGTGATGGAATATTTAAAAGTTTAAGTCTGTGGGAGTATGGAGGCAAAATAACTCTGTCCGACCATGCAAGAAAAAGTAGAGTAAATCTCATGAACCTTCTTTGAATACTTTCTATTCTATTTATGTGAACTCTATAGTAGGGGGCCCAGACTACACAACCGTATTCAAGAACCGATCTGACAAACGATACATGTAGAGTTTTAATGACATATGTATCCTGGAATGTTTTATAACACCGAGCGTTTTATTCGCTTTTTTTATTATATGATTATAATGGTCAGTAAACGATAATTTTGAATCTAAAATGATTCCAAGGTCTGAAGTATTAGAAAGTTTTTCTAAACTAGACAAATTCAACACATAGTTATAAGTAAATAAATTAGTATTGCACAATTCCCAACACCTTTTCAGATCATCTTGAAGCGGTTCACAATCCGTTAAGGAGCTTATTTTACGAAAAATTTTCACGTCATCAGCGTATATCTATGCCATAGAATGTTTAAGAACTGAAGGGAGGTCATTTATGAATAAAACAAATAATAATGGATCAAGGTGACAACCCTGAGGTACACCAGAATTTACTTTAACAGAACACAATAATATCTGTAGATTAGATATGACGAAATACATGCCACCAAATTGTCATTAAGTCCATTTTTTTTTTTCAATTTATCTAAGAGTATTTTATGGCTTAACTTGTCGCTTTGCGCTTTGCTGAAATCAGTAAATATACATTCTACTTGTAGTTTTTTTTTTCAACAGCATCTATACAAAATGTCGTAAATTCTAGAAAATGTGTAATGGTTTTTTACTTTTATATAAGTTAATTTAAGGAACGCGTGTTTCCATAAAGCAGGAAATTTGGAACATTTCAATGACTGATTAAACAGAACATATAACGGATATGACAAATATGTGACACATTTTTTCAGAATAAATGATGGTAAGCCATCGGGACCAGGGCTAAGACTTCCATACAATTTTGAAATTTTGTCTAGTATTGATGTTTCAGAAATAGTATTTGCAGAAAAGTATTTACAGCACTAGGATATGATGTAAAAGAGTCTTCATATGAACTTTTAAAATATTCTGCAAACATATTTGAAATAACCTGTGAATAGTGACTATACTTTGTTCAACAAAAATTGTCAGTATACAGGGCTTTTGGGCGAGCTTTTTTAAAAATAGTGGCGCCTGTGTATACTCTCACGACACTGAATTGAGAAAACTGCCAATAAAGAAGATTCTAACCCACTGAATAACGCACAGGAATTGTTGTTGTAATGCCCTGCAAAATATAGTACACTCCATCATGACCGCCCTCACTGCATGCCCATAGCACAAAGCACACTGATCATATAATCATTTCTACTCTGGCAGTGTGAGCTAAAAATAATATATATTACAACAGAATTACCCTAGCCCATTGAAAGCAATACAAACGAGCTTTTTCAGTGTTTTTTTATAAAATAGCTTTCTGTTTTCAAGCTTTTGAGATATAATGCTAAGTACAGAAACCCTATGAGAGCTTTTACTTGAAATAGGTATATACTAGCCAATGCGACCAGACAGAGATACAAGCGTCCTATTTTCCCTGTACTGACAATTTTTGTTGAACATAGTATAGTTTCATTTTTAAAGCTCATTCTTGCAGGGTAGCCTTCCGAGTTTCTTTAATAATCTACATATTTCCAAAAATTTCGCGGATTTACTTTTAAATCATGGTCTGTGTTTGAATAGAATTCAGCATAAAGGCAGTTCGAGTAGATAATAAACTCATTTTTAATTTCTAGATAAATTTCTAGATCCTCTTCAGTTCCGGTTCGACTAAACCTAATCCAGGCCTTATTTCTTTTATTTTTTAAAGATTTAAGATGCAGATCAAACCATGGTGGATTATTATCATTAGCTATAATTTTTCGAATGGGAACAGTTTCTAAAAAGCAATTAAATAATTTATATAAAATTTCATAGTCATATCATCTAAATTCAAATCCATAAATAATAGATCCAGACCTAAGGTTTTTTTTTTAAATGCAATGCACGGCACTAGTTAGCATAAGGAATAGAAGGAAAGGAAAGAATTTGTTTTGCACAGAGAATTAAGAATAAGGTGTTAATTATCTCAATCTAATGAAATTCCATGGCTGCCATCGAGTTCAAAATGGGGAATATAAAAAATAACCCACACCTCCAGATCAGCAGGCAAACACTAGGTACCACTGTACCATTGCCACCAATCAATTAATTACAATATTCAATAAAAAAGCAATACAGCTCTACCTACAACGGCCTTAAGCTATGGGTTAATTGATTTCATTTAAATCACTGCAACCAGTCCAAAGTAAATAAATAATAATTTTTCTTTGTGTAATAATTTCCGATTTACTCCTAGGTTCACCCTATGTGTTAACTCTCATCCTCGTATGTTAATTCAAATATCGACTTTTTTTCAAGCTAATACCAAACACATATTGAACTCACATCTAGTTATCTAACGACTCTTGTTTGTACGTTAATGATAATTGATAACAAGTTGAAAGTCTGTATTTTATATGGAAGTGGTCACCTCTGTGCTGTGACTAAAGATCAAACGGAATTATTTTACGATAATTTGCGTCAGATAGCTTCTTATTAAAGTAATTATCTAAATAAAGTATACAATGTGGTCTGCCCAGAAATTGACGATTAAAATAACAGTATAAAGATTATTTATTTTGCTCAGATATGACCCAACTCACCTTTCTCCATATAATGCAGCACAGACAGATAAAGTATATATATTACATTTTTAGTCTACTGCCATTGTACGAAGGAGATCTAAAACAGATCAACTCAGTTTTAGCTGAATTGATTTTTATTCCCCATTATAGGTAATACTGCCACAGACGTATTAATAAAAACAGCGCTTAACTCAGCTGTAACTTTCGAGCTCTCGTGTAAGCATGGATTAAGAGTGAGATAACTCGTGAATTAAAACATATATTTACTTTCCTTATTTAATAATCCGCTCCCTTCCTTGTTGGTTTACCTAGCTCTTAAGAGGCAGAAATCTTACTCCTAATCCACGAGTTGATGATAACTCGACGCTAGCTCCGTTTATTAATATGGGGGCCAGAGTTTAAGGCTATGAACCTATATTTGGCTATGTCTACGATCGTGGATGCACTATAGGTGCGGTGACCATACTTTTAGGTTCCAAATAATGGTCAATAGACAAAAACTAAGATTTAAACCGAGTTTTCAATTATTATACATTTAATTTAATTTAATTTAATTTAATAGCTTCATAAAAAAAAACTTAAATAGATTACAAGGAACTCAGTAGTTACTTTAATTAACCTTCGGATGCAGTTTTATTTAAACTGTAACTTTGGTTTCTCTAAATATTTCTTTCTACCATTTTATGTATTTGTCATTAAATATGCTAACATATACGGCCTAGTACGCTTCTGATGCGAAACGAAATGTTTCCTCTGGTCTCCAAAAAGACAATGAAATGCTTACGATAACTCAGCGGAAAATATTCATGGAGAGTTTCACAAATTGCAAATAAATAAACAAAATTTAACGGAAAAATCAAACAAAAGCAATGCTGTACTGGAAACAAAAAAAAAAAAAACAGGGACAAACCCAAATGTCATTTTGCGAAGACAGTTAATTCTGAGCGAAAAAAGAGTGGAGACTTGTCAAAACAATCTGGTATAATCATCAATTTCGCTGGCCGTAACTAATTCTGGTATTTGCTTTAAATATCCTTTGAATCCTAGTCATATCTCATAACTATATTAAGTAATTAAAATAGATTTAATTGTTTGGACTTAAATTTTTGTTTTCCTAATTTGTCCAACTATTGTTTAAAGCTGAAAAGATTCTTTCTGTTGTAGCCAAATCTTATAATTTTTTAAATGTGTTTGAAATGTATTTTCTTATCTGTAAAATATTACAAAATTTCCATCCAACTATCTCATGTTACCCATGTTACAATTTCGTCTAGGTTTAATTTTGTTACATAGTTTTTGAGTGAAAGATTTGTACTTTGCACGTTCAAATTAGGGCACCTTAACAATATATCATTGTGTTTAATGAATGTGGGTTGTCTTCGCTTAATGTTTAAGTTTTTGTTTTAACAAAATTAAATCAACAAATAAACAAATAGCGCCTTACCAATAATCATATTTAGTGAGGACTTAAATATTCCAGTAAATTAACCTTATATGTATTGATCACAAATAATGTACTATTTATGGAATGTTTAATTTTTTTAAGTCAATCCCATATTTGATTCACTATTTAGTGTTAATATTAAGATCGTATCATGTACAGTTAATTAGATAGATTCCATTTCATTGGGTGATATGCATAAAAAGCCAGTATTTACTAGAAGTAAAAGTTTACAGTAAATACTTTAACTTATAGTAAAAGGTTAAATTTATACGGCCGAATCTATAAAGAGATCTTAAATGCTTCTTAACTTTAAACTGCCTCTTAATATCACTTGAGTGTGAAATTGATATCTATAATCAATTTTCACATTTTAGCAAAGTAACTTAAACCCCTCGTAACTTAAACGCCATCCACCGCGTTTAAAGGCTACGCAAAGCCAACTTAAAAATATTTTGACACATGGGAATTGTTTTTTTTTTTGTTTGTATGAAAACAAATTGTGCGTAGGTTCTGTAAAGAAATATTTATGTTTGCACTGTGATTGTAATGGCCGAATTTTAATTGTTTTGATTGTTTTTTTTTTTTAAGAAAATAATATAAGAAATGATGTTTGGTTCCATTAAATAAATTGAGTTATTTGTTTATGTCACATACCTATATTTTTTCTCACCATAAAACAAACCAAAATGGAATGGTTTAATTTCTTCTGTCTTCTGTGTTTGACGATGCATACACACATACAAACAGTGCTTCCATTTCTGGCTTATTGTTTGTGCGCTATTTTGTGTATGCTTTTTTTTTGCAATCTGACAGAAATAGCCTGAGAGTTAAAAATGTACTATACATTTGTAGCAGTTTTGTCACTTTTCTTGCGTTACGTTACCTTACGACTGTTTAGTTAAGTATGAAAGGAATATTGATTGTAGATACAAATTTAAGTATCGTAATTTAAAGGCATCTTTAATATTTAAGCAGGCTTAACTAAATAACCTCTAAAAGGCATATTTAGATTATTTTATAGATACGGCTGATAGTATTTACTTCATTTCGTATGCATAGAAAAAAGTTTCTACTTGATGCCATATACTTTCAGTATATACTGAATTCATCCAAGTAATTACTAGAATTCATCCGAAATTGAAAGTATTTACTTTTTTTACAAAGAAATTATAAGTTTGATAGTTTAACACCTGATGGTATTGTAATTTAGAACTCAATTCTTATTTTCTAAACATCTGTTCCTGTGAAAATCAAATATTAATTGATAGCCATTTCAGCAGCAATTATGATAAAACAGGTTTGTCAATTAGCCAAATGCACCTAGCTTTGTGCGTATTTTAAAAGTACATAGTATAGTTCAGAATACAATTCACAACAACCTTCAATTCAAAGAAGTAAATCAGATTGCCGAATATACAAACTTAATGGTGTTTAACTAACCGAAGATAAAGTGAGTTAATATACCCATTAATTATAATGGAAGGTTATTATTAAAGAAATTTTAAGTGCTGATGGTGTGTTGACAATCATTAGAAGTATTTGTATTAATATTTTTAATGTGCAAATTATTGGTATGGCTTACCAATGAAATTACCTCACCAATCTAGCTTTTCATTCTAAATACCGGGCGAGTACGATAACTTAGCCGGCAAGAATTGATGAGGGTTTTGTGTAGAACAGATCAATACAAGCATTTTTTTTATGGGAGGCGGGTCTAACTCTCCCACCATTTGGGCGGGAGGGGCAGTTTTATAAAAAGGTACTAAAAATAAAAAAAAATATTAAAAAATAACCGTTATACTTATACAATTAAGTTTATACCTTCTATCAAAGCCAACACTCTATACTAATAGCTTGTTTTTAAATCATTTTAAATCCATGCATAGTTTCGAAAAAAACTGGATTAAACTCAAAATTTGAGAAAAAAAAAGATTAAAAAAAAATGTTTTAAGTGTAATTTTTCAAAACACTAAAATTATATATTATTTTTTTTTTCTGAAATTCGTTGCTCTAATTAATTTTTTATTAAAAAATGAAAACTAGATGATTTTATATCTTCTAGTTTTTGAGAAAATTGAAAAATTAATATCACCCACTGGCAAATTCCACCATTTCGGAAAATATTCACTACAACCCAATTTCAATATAAACTGCGACCTGATTGATTCGAATATGACTCAAAACTGATATTCTTTGGGTTCACCCATATTAAATTCCTAGTTTAAAGCAAAAAAGTATTTACTATGAAAATTTCAACTTGCTATTTTGTAACTTTGAAATAACTAAGTATTTCCTAGAGAAAAATAGTACTTACTAGGTTTTATGCATACGGAAAAAGTAAAAATTATGGTCGAAAGTAAATACTTTATTTTCAGCATTTACTGCATTTTTATGCATACCAAAAATAGTTTATACTTAGAAATTCTCCAGTAAAAGCATTTACTTTGTTTTATGCATACCACCCATTATGGTTCATTTTACAGAAATATTTAAGTCATCACTAAATTTGATTATTGGTAAGGCCCATAATAAACATCTTCTAAAATACCGAACATTTGTATGTTTTTGTATACAAAATGATTTATAATGAACATCTTCTTCAAATTAATAAATAAATCATTATTATAATGAACAGATGGTAACCTTAACTATAGGCAATAGGGTCAGCAACAAATGGGATGATTTTTGTTCTTAGTAGCCTGATGATGGCTGGAAGAGATCCTTGGCTAACAGGAACACCTGCATTTCAAGCAGTTTTCTTAAATTTGGGAAGAGGGAAATTGGTCAAAAATTTTTAATACAATTTAATCCAGATAGGATTGGGAATATTTCGGCTATTTTTTGTTGTTTTTTGTTAGGTCAAGAAAATGTTTGGAAGTGCCACTTTAGATTAACCAGCAAAGGTCTAGGGAATTTGCGATGATTCGAATTTGTGACTTGAAGATGTCATCATTTGTCGTGCAGACTGATGAGTTTTCTTTTGAGAAAGTCGTAAGGAGTTCAGGGTTCAGGGATGTTAGTTACATGCCTCTTCCTTGTTGACATTAAAGGAAAATTCGAGTTAACTTTGTTCAACTGGTACAAAATACCTGCTCAACTATACTCTGTTCAACAAAAATTGTCAGTGCAGGTCTTATGTGCGAGCTTTTTTCAAAACAGTGGTGCCTTTGTATACTCTCACCGCACTGAACTGAAAAAAACTGCCACTGAAAAATATTCAACCCACTGGCCCACGTAAACGAATTGTTCTTGTAATTCTCTGCAAAATATCGTACACTCCACCATGACCGTACTCCTTGCATGCCCAACGCAAAAGCATATTGTACTGATCATGGAATCGTTTCTACTCTTGTGTAAGTTGGAAAAAAATATACATTCAACAGAGTTACCATTACCAAAGAATATATAAAGTTACCAAGAAGTCTTATCTGCATCTGAAAACAAAATCAAGCTCTTTTCTAAAGAATAATAAAACAACGAAACAAAAAATATTTTAGTGAAAAGCTTTTACTCATACAATCTTGCCAAATAGCTCACATATAATGTTTATATAGAGATGGTTAGTTATGATAAGGACAAAAAATCAGGCTGTGTCACTGTGTGGGGTATCTCATTGTAAAAGCGCTGAGAGAATTATTAAAGAGCCCATAAAATACCGAAATATTGGAATTTGGAACCCGCAAAATTTGTATGAGATGCGTCTTCTTGGTTGATACAAATTGAAAGCAATACAAAATAGCTTTTTCAGCGACTTTCTATTTTAAAGCTTTTGAGAACATAATTTTGTAAGGTGAGAAGGAGAAGTGTTGTCGCTTTGATTTTCTCTCTTTTATTTGATTGTATTTCTGAATAATTCATTAAAATGCAGCGTTCACAGCTCATTACGTGGATATTCATTATTAAAGGTTTTAAAAAGTGATATTGTATAGAATAAATAGTGAAGTGAAATAAATTGTATTTTACTGACAGTGAATTGATATTGTGTTTGATAAATAATGGAGTGAAATTGTGTTTTAATGCCTTCGAATTGATATTGGGGCATATTCATAGTCGTAGATAGACCCAGGTTTAACTAAACTACAGTTTAAGACAATTTTGGCTCAATGAATACAGACCGATTTTAATTACAAATTGTTGGTTTTATATTTTAATAAGATAATTAAAACTTGTTATACTACACAAATAGCTTCAAATATTTTGAAATGATAACCTTAAAAAAATAGAATCAACGTCCAAAAATTCAACCAAAGCTATGTTTAACTTAGACCCAGGTCTAAAATGACTATGAATATGCCCCATTGTGTTTAAATCAGCAGATAGTAACCATGCGTTAATTTCTCACTAATTTTTAATGATAAGTACGGAGACTATATGAGAGCTTTTAATTGAGATAGGTTTATGCAAGTCAATGTAACCAGAGTGAGAGGCAAATATCATATCTTGCCTGTACTGACAATTTTTGTTGAACAGAGTATAGCCCCAGAAATAAAAATCACAGCCAATGAGAAGTATACATATAGGTACATGGCCTTCCTTCTCCTCTGCTTAGAGTAGACTGGGAGGGCTGAATCCCGTTTCACAATGCCACGAGAAAAAGAAACAAGACCTCGTCTTAGTTGTCAAACCAATTTCAAGTAATGCAAGCGTTGCCCGTATCATCGAAACACTGAAAAAAAAAGACGCGACGATGACGTTTTTCATTTTTTTTTTTCCAAGTAATTTAAAGAATGGAACATACTAAAATTGAATTTAACTTATATAAAGTAGCTGATAAGTTTTGATTTGATTCTTATTTTGCATAAATTACTTTATTGTTTCGACATTGCTTTTAACATTCTTTAGTCCATACAAATTGGCGCTTCCTCCGGGCGATCTCACTTGGACTCTTCATTTGAATTGAGAGGCTGAGGGCATTGTCGTCTTGTCAATGCGGAACTTGCGTTAGGGCCTGTCCAACTTACATCAATTTTACGGCGAAATACAAGTGTGAACTATATCGAACCCGACTAGAATTCGTAGTCAAGTCTTGTTTGCGTGTTTGGCATATGAATGTTTTTTTTTAATAATACAAACTCTAAAGCTAGTACTGAAAAAATTAAGCCATAGAAGACTTATTACATATTGATATTATATTAAAATAAAAAGAAATTAATTTATTTGTGTTTGCATGAAATAAGTTCTCGTCGGGAAAAACTTGTCGCTACGGTTTAATAACTAGAAAAAGGTGATAGGGAATCCCATCAAGCTCTGGTCACGTTTTGACGTCAATTTGTTATACAGGCTTGAATTGAACTTGAATTTAATGTTCTTCTGTCCATGTGTATTGTGCTCACCCCACGCCTGCATAATTTATCAGAGTTACCACTGTCACATTGATTGGGTTCGATCAAATATTTCAACGGAAAGGCAAAAGGTGTCATCAATTGACGTTTTTATGTTTACTTTTAATTGGTGGAAATCCGTTAAAATGCAGTACCACAATCGATGATTATTTTCTTATACAGGGTATCCCTTAATTCGTCAATAGTATTTTAGGGCATGATTCTTCGGTGTATTCTTAGAAAAACAATGTTGAACAGTAAGGGCCTATCTTCAATTTTGATATCATTTATCGGGGATTTAAGAAAAGTCTTATTGGAGATATGCCCTTACTGTAGAAAAAATTTTTTCTTAGAATACACCCAAGAATTATGCCCTAAAATACTTTTGACGAATAAAGGGACACCCTGTATTTCGAAGTTTTGGTTCGTGTGTGATCTTAAGTGTTGTAATTTTCAATTCTTGGGGTTTGTTTCAAAATGTCTGAGTAAAGTTCTAAATAGCTATCCGACATTTTAATAACCCGCGAATTAATTCCTGTCAATGTGAAAGACTTAAGAAAATCCTTGCGAAGAAGTTCTAGCGATATAGACGTAAACAATTTAGATCTGGTTTAAGAACAGCTATATCGAATCATTCAGAAGCATGAAAATTCTGTGCGAGATGCTTTTATTGTGAGAGGCCTTGAGTCGGACAGCAGAATTTTATACCCTCAGCTCAACACTAATTTATTGGAAAATAACTACTTTCATGACCTGCAAGCAATAAAGAAATATCTTTAGCCTGTTCCATTTTTCCTGCCCATGTCAATTTTTTGACTTAGGGGTCAATTTTCTCCAAAAAATGCGTAATCAACATGATGTTTTAATAATTTTTTTGAATGTATGTAATAATACTTAAAATAAAAGTTGGTTACAATTTTGCCAAAAAAAACCCATAGATTTTATGATAGTTTGGAAAAACAGCGACAGGTAAAATTTAAAAAAAATGTCTTTAGCTTTAAGCTCGAAAAACTATGAATACAAAATGATATGTGTGGTTATCGATAATTTTTATTTTATGTGTGAACTAAAACAGTTATAACAGGTCTTCTAATGAGTCCTCTTTGATTTTGTATGCATGCTAGAGCCCGTTTTCGTATTTCACTTATATTGATATTAATGATTTAAGCTACTGCCTCACTTCTGACCTGAGAATGCTTTGAACATACGCTCTTTTTATTCACTTTAAGTTGATATTTTGGTTGAATAAATGATTTTTTTCATTCTTCCCTATTCAAAAACATCCAATATTGCAGGGTCAGGTGATCTTGCAAGCCACTGAACTGCTCTCACTTTTTCCTATCCAACGATTACCACTTACTCTTTATCTTGTCAATTTTTAACCTCTCGAGCGAATTGGACTGAAGCACCATTAAGTTAGGAATAAGATGAAGCTAGTTGAACCTATGGAATGTCATCCAATAGTTCTGATAAATCATTTTGCAACAACTGCAGATAGTTTGTAGAATTCAACTTAAGTGGCTACTAAAATTAGCATGTATTCAAACCAAAGAATGTCAGAGTGCACCCGTTATAACTTTTTTTAGTAAAAAACATACTTAAAAATTATCTAAAACCACACAAATAAAATAGCTTTTCGAGCTTAAAGCTAAAAAAAAAACATTTTTTTTAATTTAACCTGCCGCTGTTTTTCCAAATTATCATAAAATCTATGGGTTTTTCGGCAAACTTGTTACTGACTTTTATTTTTAGTATTGTTACATTCATTCAAAAAAAATTATTAAAGTATCATGTTGATTACGCATTTTTTGGAGAAAATTGACCCAAAGTCAAAAAATTAGCATGGGCAGGAAAAATATATAAACACTGAGAAAAGATATAAAGTTTATTTAAGCGCAGTTACAAAGGCCTAAATGAAGTTTCTATCATTGTAACTAACAGCGCAATTACCCTAAACATGGGTCAGGATACACCAAAATAAGAGATTTCTTAAATCCCCGATAAGTGATATCAAAATTGGAGATATGCCCTTACTGTAGAACAATTTTTTTCTTAGAATACACCCAAGAATTATGGCCTAAAATACTATTGACGAATAAAGGGACACCCTGTATTTCGAAGTTTTGGTTTGTGTGTGATTTTTAGTGTTGTAATTTTCAATTCTTGGGGTTTGTTTCACAATGTCTGAGTAAAGTTCTAAATAGCTATCCGACATTTTAATAACCCGCGAATTAATTCCTGTCAAGTTGAAAGACTTAAGAAAATCCTTGTGAAGAAGTTCTAGCGATATAGACGTAAACAATTTAGATCCGGTTTAAGAACAGCTATATCGAATCATTCAGAAGCATGAAAATTCTGTGCGAGATGCTTTTATTGTGAGAGGCCTTGATTCGGACAGCAGAATTTTATACCCTCAGCTCAACACTAATTTATTGGAAAATAACTACTTTCATGACCTGCAAGCAATAAAGAAATATCTTTAATTTTTAAAACAAGGTGCGAACTCATCGGTCTTAACCAGCGCTTCCCAACCTTTTGTGTGATATGCCCCACAGAATCTTTCCAAAGTCCTCATGTCCCCCTAACATTATATGAAGATACCAAAATAATTTTGAACATCAAAAATCAGAAATGTCCAGTCCAGTGCAGTGCGAAAATTTAATAGCTGACATAAGGAAGAAATACATAGAAATTAAGTAGGGGAACCGTAAGTTTATTTTCAAAACATACGAGTATAATGTAGGACTGAAATTTAAATACGAAATAATTAAATAATTATGTAATGTTATAGTTTTTTTTTGGTACAGTACGCGCACTCAATGTGTTTTTGATACCCGTAAAATTGTAAATTAAACACAGTGCTAGCGTTAGGAAAACAGGGAAGGATTAAAGAGGAGATACCGTTATCATTTAAATCCCTTGCGATTAATGCTTAATTCAATTCAGCTACATTGTATGAGTCTTCCCGTTTTTTTATATCCAGGCAATTTCTTTTTTGTTATCGGGAAATTATTTATGGCACTAAATCCACATTCAGTAAAATACCAAGATGGAAAAGGTATTTAAAACAGCTCCCTTGCATATTTGGTTGCATTGGGGTATTTGATTTCGGTTAAAAATCAATGTGAACAAAACTGATTCATATTTGTCGTCAAGTGTTTTTGAAGTTGGTAACAGTTGATACAATTGAATAATGTCGTTTTCGGTTGAAGGTTCGGAGTAACTCCTTTTTGACTCCGCTTTCTCGAAAATAATTCGATTGGCTGTTCCGAGTAATGTTTTCGGAGTATTTTTCTGTTCCGGAATTAATAAAGGAGTAGACCCGGAACACACATATACATATAAACCCTTTCATCCGATTATTTTTCAAATTAATTTTAATCGACTGAACGTGCAAAATATACATTTCAGACAATTTACACACACACACATAAATATTTCACAAATTTGTCTCGGAACAATAGAAAATAATTCCATTGGAATCAAAAAGGGAGAACTGCTGTTCCGAAATCCAATCGAAAACGACATAATTCAGAAGCAGATCCTGGCCATATTCCGAAATATATCTTTACGGGTGGAAACACAAGAAGCATATATTTTTCGGAGAAAAGTGTAATGCAGCATATCAAATTGCCCCTGTGGGGCGTGGGCCCCACGTTGGGAAACACTGGCTCTAAACGTTAGCCCTTACAACGGAAGTCTTAACCAGTTCTGCTCTGCAATCTTTAATCAAAAGAAGACTGTTTCCACTTTATAAACATATGCCCTATTTTTTCTCCTCAGCGTCTTGCCTACTTCGGAAAGAAAACTTTTACAATGCATTAAACAATTGTTATTCTGAACGGATATGACTGGAAAATCTTGTACGATTTCTTGAAAGGAACTCTCTACGTATAAAATGTTATAAATAACAGAATTCGAATAATAAAATATCGAACTAGTCTTTTCTATTTAATTAAACTTAAAAATATACATGTATTTAGAATAATTTGTTAACCGAGGTGACGGCAAAGCCACAGCTACAAAAACTCATATTATTGTAATACAATGAACTTTTACTTTATTTTATTGACATAATTGTCGGATTGTAGATTTTTAAGTGTCGTCGCCGCTGTTTTGAAGCCTTTTCGATATGTTAAATTCGTAGTTTCAAGAACAAAATATTTAAATAAGCTTATAATTGCGAAACTTTGGTACTTCATTAAAAAAAACTCAGAACATTGGTTACTAATTAGACCTATTCAGATATTGCGAAACAAAACTAGTTTTTAAATGACAAATAAGTTCAAAGGAGCTTAGTCAAAAAAATAAACCTTAATAAGACAAAGATAAATAAGCCCTAAGTACCAAATAAATTTGTTTTGATGATAAGAATAATAAAAAGAAACGAAACTTATTCGTGTGTCTTAAAAAGTGCATTGGAATAAATAGTTAAGTTCATTGAGGAAATATTGTTGTATATGATAACATCGACAATGGCTTCAAGTTCTTCGAAGGACAATTTGAAATTGAAATCAACAGATGGTAAAAATCGTCAATTTTTTGGTTATTTGCACAGCTTTCTAAGTTTATTTTTCAAAAACTGAATTCTGGAAACATTATCTGGTTTTCAAAAAAAAAAAAAAACAGTTTTTTTAATATAACGTATTTCTGTCAAAATTCAATTTTTAAAACCAAACCCAACGGGACTTTTTCCTAACCGGAACATAAACGAAACTATTGAGGAAAGCAGGCAGTTCTACTTGGCTCAAATATTTAGAAAAATTTTGAAATTTGTAATTTTGTGCACAAAACAAAATGCCATGGGACAATAGTCCCAATATTTAATTTCGGGCCTTATGTCCCGAAGTTTTATTAAAATTTGATATGATTTCTTTCGGGTCTGAATTCCTCGCGGACTGAGTCTTATTGTTCAGCCGCAACCTCGTTTTTTGGTCAAATTGTATCACTTATTAATTCAAGATCTTCGAAAAACTTATCAGATGTTCAATATGCAATGTTGTGAAAAAACGTAAGCTGTTTATATCTACTTGTTAAATGAATTGTTGATATTGTGCTAAGAATATAAGTATGTATCCCAAAGTTCATACCATTGTTTTATTTTATTTTAAGAAAAAATATAAGTTTTTTTTTTTAACTTTGAATACATTTTTTTCCAGATTGGCTTCGTTCGGATTGATGGGGACTTTTCACAGTTCATTAGTAACGATGAAATGAATCAAGTTCTGTTCTATTTTTCAGCTCTATACGAGTTGTGTCAACGATTTCAAAATTGCCGTTCTATTTTGAGTGGACTTGAAAGCCTTGACTTGTCCTTAAGAACATTTATCTTTGTCCTTGTCCTTCATTATTATCGTCCCACAAAAATAAGCGTTGCAGATACCTAATTTAAAATTTCTTTTTACGTAAAGGTTCAAACTTCTACGATATGTTGACCCACTGTATGTCATTTGGCTGGAGCACTATTACATCTCATACAAAAATATCGACAAATATAATAGGTGCGTGATGCAAATAGAGGTATTATAAAGAAAGTATAATTTTTCCCAGATCCAAATGACAAACACACAGATAGACGGACGGACGGAAGTATTATGATTATATTTATTCAAACTTCTAATGCAAATGCTGTTAACAATTATTGCAGATGCTATAGGTGAAGTAATCGTTCACGTCTACGCCTAGTGAGTGCATTTTAAACGCAGAGTCGTTGCTGGCGTTGTTTAAAATCTAATCAAAATAGTTCTTTCCATTTCGGGCGAACTACTAGTTCCGCGTTGTCGCTTAACGGACTTGATAATACTCGGTCGTGATAAATAGTGCAAATTTCTTTGTTAAGCTCTGTGGACTTGTGTTTTTGTTTTTATTGTGCAGAATACTAGAAAGACCACAGTATCGTTATAGTTATACACAAAATATCTAGGTAGGTACCTATCTACATCAATTGAGTTTTTTTTTGTTCAGAAATATTATTTGAATACACTTCTAATTTATATATTGCTATTGTATAAATAATTATTGTATCGAAAGAAACGACATAATATATCATATTTTTAATCATATATATTAGGTCCAATAAAAAGTTCTTACATTTCTAATTCAATAAACGATTTAAGTTTATGTTGCAAAAAGTGTCATTTAACAATTATTATCCGTTATGAAAAAATAAGTATAACATTTTTGTGTACAAATTTAATTTTTATTATTCAGTTATTTGATTTGTGATTAACATTTTTTTGGCTGCCTGTATTATGGATATTTTACATAAGCCAGTACAAAATTAATCGACCTCCTGTTGCACAGGGAAAAGGGTAATATTTTATTTTCAAGGTCATTCTTTTGGAAATTCGATTTGTATGTAGAATAGAAATTCTCAATTTTTATTAAATAGGTATAACATTTACAATTTAAAACTTTTAAGTACGCGATCGTTATTCATTGTATAAGGTTATTTTCTTTTCGGACTTACCATCAGTAAGCCCGTGACCACGACAAGTGGAACCTTGTCGAAACGTCGGGAAATAATTCAATTATATTTTTGAATAAAATAAATTAAACGCGGTAAGTCCGAAAAGAAAATAATCTTATACAGTTACAGTCTATAACATTAACAACTAAAATAAACAAACTAATATTTAAAGTTCGTGAACATTCATATTTTAAATGAAAAAAAGTTGTTGGGTGTGATTGAATTGAAGCTCAATAAACAAGTTATCTGATTGATACATTCCATTATTTAAAAAAAAATTCAAAGTTAATCTTAAAAAAAAATACAAATTGAACATTTTTTACTCTGGCTATATTATCTTATGGTTGCACAATAATGGTAACTACCCGCGCAGAAAAACAATCTTGTTTTCGACATTGCACTAGCAAGAATTAGCAAAGGCCAGAACACGGACCTTGACGATTAATAACTCTTTTGCCTCGTCAGAAAAAAAGGGTGGCTTATGCGGGATTTGATTCCGCGATCTTCTGTTTGTCAGTCCAATGTTCTACCCATTGGGGCTAAATCGCTATACAAAAACTCAATGTCGAAAGTGAATAACTTTCATTCTTTATTACATAACAAATACATACAGAATAGAACCGGATTTAATGTACTTGCTTTTTAGGTAGAACAAATTAGAACAGGTTTTTACTCATTGAACAATAGAGCTCTTTGCGAATCTGTCAAACTCAAAAGTGACAGGTAGCACTTTTTGGGGAATGTCAAATAAAAAGAAATTGAAAAAAAAGAAAAACTAAAGCTGGACATTAAATTTTAATGAAGTTCTGTGTTGATAAAAGATAAGTTATATAGTGGAT
This sequence comes from Melangyna quadrimaculata, assembly GCA_949320155.1. Taxonomy (NCBI): domain Eukaryota; kingdom Metazoa; phylum Arthropoda; class Insecta; order Diptera; family Syrphidae; genus Melangyna; species Melangyna quadrimaculata. The sequence goes on from OX439486.1 coordinate 16,560,240, forward strand.
AAATACAAAGTAAATAAATTTAAAGAAGTATCTTAAGACCAAAATATTTCACAAGATTTAAAAAGTTTGTTTGATTTCATTGAAATAATTTTACAAAATTTGTTTTCCTTTGCCTTCTTTCTACTTAAATGCCTTCTTAGACCGAAGAAACAGCGGTTGGCAAGAGTAATTCTTCGCTTGATCTCTGCACTGATGTCATTCTGCGATGTAATAGTGGAGCCCAGGTAGACAAACTCCTTGACAACTTCGAAGTTATATCTGTCCATCGTGATATTTTGCCCGAGTCGACGATGTTAAGATTCCTCTGTCGATGACAGCATATACTTCGTCTTGTCCTCATTAACCGCCAATCCCATTCTAGCCGCCTCCGATTCAATGCTCGCAAATGCCCCTGCCACAGCTCGCTTCGTTCTGCCGACAATGTCTATGTCATCCGCATATGCAAGCAATTGAACGGACTTTTGATAGATTGTACCGCTGGTGTTGACATGTGCGTTGCGTACAATGGCTTCAAGAACGATGTTGAATAGGTTGCATGATAACGCGTCACCTTGCCTCAATCCTTTCTCAACATCAAAGGAATCGGTGGTGTTCTTACCAATTTTGACGGAGCAGCGAGATTTCTCCATCGTCATCCTGCACAGGCGGACGAGTTTGGCAGGGATGCCGAGACTCGACATGGCTCTGTATAATTCGTCCCTTTTCACGTTATCATACGCGACTTTAAAATCGATAAAAAGGTGGTGTGTATCGATCTGGAATTCCCGGGATTTTTCTAAAATCTGTCAGAGTGTGAACATTTGATCGACGGTTGACTTGCCTGGCCTAAAACTGCACTGATAGGGGCCGATCATATCGTTGACAAAAGGTTTTAAGCGGTCACACAGGATGGCCGACAAGATTTTATAAGCGACGTTTAGGAGACTAATTCCTCTGTAGTTGGTACATTTCAGAACATCTCCCTTTTTATGGGTGGGGCACACTATACCGAGGTTCCATTCATCGGGCATACCAAATTTTTGCAGATGAGCTGGTGTATGCTCGTAGCCAATTCAGCTCCCGCTGATTTAAATAGTTCGGCTTGAAAGCCATCCGCACCAGCAGCCTTGTACGACTTAAGTTTGGATATCGCCAGCCGCACTTCGGTTAGGTCGGGTGGACGGAACTCTTGGCCATCATCGTCCAAGTTGAATGGAGCGTTCTGCCTATTAGCGGCATCTTGGCTGTCTTCGCCATTAAGCAGTCTAGAGAAGTGTTCTTTCCAGATCCTCAGCACTGACTGTGTGGTTACTACCATATTCCCACTCTCATCTCGGCAGGCTTCCGTTCTAGCCCTGAATCCTTGGGTGGATTGCTTCACCATCTGATACAATTTTCGAACATCTCCCCTACCGCTACAACCATCAATAGACTCTACCGCCCGCTTCTCGTGCTCTCTCTTTTTCCTCCTGAGAAGTCGGCGTTCCTCTTTTCGTTTCAGCCCGTAGAGCTCCCGGGCCACTCTCTCAGCAGCTCTTGTTCGAGTCTGCAGCATTGCCTGGTAGGCCTCGTCCTTAGCTGCAGGCGCTAGCCGGCACTCTTCATCGAACCAGGGGTTTCGTTGTATTCGCCTAGTGAAACCCAGCACATCAGAGGCGGCACTTCTGATGGCTTGTTGACAGTGTTCCCACTGGTCCTCTGCACTTGATGCTGGTGGCGGACCTCCTGAGAGATTAAGAGTTACGTGGTCTGCAAAAGTTCTGGCGGTCTCTTGCGATTTAAGCTTCACGACATCGAATCTTTTCACAGCATCTGCTCTGCGTTGTCGCGTCATGGATATCCGCATACGTAGTCTAGCTACCAGCAGGTAGTGATCCGAGTCAATGTTGGCCTCTCGGAACGTTCGGACGTCCAAGATACTGGAAGCATGTCTCACGTTTATCGCAACGTGGTCGATTCGGTTGACGGTTAGTTGATCACGCGACCGCCAAGTCCCCTTGTGTATATTGAGGTGGTGCTTGAGATGATGACATTTCGACCCGCCGCAAAGTCTGCCAGCCTGTGTCCGTTGCCGGAAGTTTCGTCGTGTAGGCTGTGTCCTCCGACTATCGAACCAAAGATGCCCTCCTTTCCGAATCCTGCGTTGAAGTCACCAAGAATGATCTTCACGTCGTACTTCGGGTACATATCATACGTTGTCTCCAGGAGATCGTAGAATGCTTCTTTGGTTGAGTCCTCTCTCCCTTCATGGGGGGCGTGAACACAGATCAGCGAAATGTTATTAAATTTGCCTTTGATGCAGATTGTGACCAGGCGCTCGCTTACACTTCGGAAGCCCAAGACTTCTTGCCTAAGTCTTCCCCTTATCACAAAACCACAACCAAAGAGCCGCTGACCCTGTTCCTTCAAGCACCCGCCGTAGTAGATGTCACACGTTTTCAGTCTCCGTATGCCCTCTCCATCCCATCGCACTTCCTGGATGGCTGTTACGTCAGCCTTTAGCCTGTCCAGGTTCTCCACTAATTGTTCGGCTGCACGTGTTCTGTATAAGGACAGGACGTTCCACGTGCAGATCAGAAATTCATTGTTCTTGTTTCGTTTGCTGGGGTCGTCATCTTTAAAATCATCCATATCCGAGGCTTGTTGTTGTTTCGGAACAACTTTTTTTTTCGTCGTAGGGAAGTTACCCCGACGCACAACCCCCGACCCGGAGGACCAGACCCTTCGTATAACTCCAAGGGTAGGGAGCCGGATAAACCGCTCCTTATAGGCCTGAGCTACAAATATGCCGTAGTAGCCTATATAAGGTGTTCACTAAGTAGTTCAACCTAACTGGAACTGTAGGATCCACCGTTGATTACATCTAGAGAATTCGTCCGCTGCCGCCTCGATGAAAGGTGAAGTGCCTTAGTGGAACACTCCTCCCCCCCCCCCCTCTCTCGTTGGCTGTTCCCAACAGCTTTCCACGGGAATTTAAACCCCGTCTCCAGCTGAGGTACTAGACACCCGATGTTCACCACTAGGAGGTGAGAGTAGGAGTTGGTAGACAGAGGTGGGTTTTGAGAAAAACCTGTTGACGCTTGTGTCCTCTTGAATGCACATAACTACCCTTTTACAACATCCATTTGGTACAGAGCTCCATCTTATAATACACACCCATGGTATGATATGAAGTGTGATATAAAAACGAAGACAAAGGAAAGAGAAAAAAGTGTCGTATGATGCTAAATTTGCATGTTGCTTATAAAATTTTTGTTTGTGGTGTACAAGACATTCCTGGTTGGGAACCAAAACATGTCAAACAAGTTTTTACTAGACAGGGCCTCACGAGTTTCCATCGTCTAAATTTTTGGTACTGAAATCCAGCCAAACTAGACTGAAACTTGGATTTTTTTTTCCACCCGGGTAAAAACAATATTTTCTAAAAAAATCTCAAACTCAGAAGAATCTTAATAACACTTTTTGTTCTATTAAAATCCAATCGCATTTTTCAGAAATGCAGCTCTTTGAAAAAACTGAATATAATTTGTGTTCCTCGAATTCTTTTGGTATTTATAGAAAGTTCATTTCGAAGCGCTCTGTCGAATAACGATTTAAGTAAAAAGGTTTAAGTTTGATAGGATAATTAGGTACTCTTCTACAAAAAAGGACTTAATTAAGTTTTTGATAAAAGTAATACTAGTTATCTTATATACCAAAAGAAATGATAATTTTAAAATAATTAAAAATATGTCTTATAAATTGAGTTTGACAAGCTATAACTTGAAAACGGTAAGACTTGCGATAAAATATCTTCAGATTTTTTTAGAACGTCCAATTTTCTACAAAAAAAAATAAACCATGCCACTTACTTAAATACCTACTTCATGTTATTAAGTTTTAAAATTCCTAGTATGTACATTTATATGGGTTTTGCCTAACACAAATCATATGGATATGGATAATAGAAAACTGGGATATACAGACGTTTTTTTATCAATCTTAATCTTTTGACCATATTTTTTTTTAGATTAGATTTTATTTGTTTTCAAATTAATTGACAATATTTTTCTACAGTTATAATATAAAAAATAAAATAAAATAATAAGGCTGTGGCGTTGCCATCTGCCTGATATGACATTTAAAACTGTCTCATTGTTATATATTAAACATTTATATTTAGTATATTTCTACATACATAGTTTCGTTCTTTATTTCATTTTAATTCAGAAATATATTGCGGGATTTTTTATATTTTTATTGAATGCATTATAATCATTTTTTATAAGAAAAAACATAAATATTTATGCTAGGTTTCCACTTGTCATTGAAAGACGCAAACTGACACAATGAAATAAGTAGTAGAGGGAAAGTATAACCCAACCTGTCTTGTCAAACTGTGTCTTTCAATGACAAGTGGAAACCTAGCATAACTTTTATAATAAGTCTTAGTTAAGCATTAAAAAAGCATTTTATTGTATAATTGTTTTTTTTTTTTTTTAATAAAAGAGGTCCTTTTCCATATTATAAATATGACATTCATTTGAGGTAAGATAATTTTAACGTACATTAAACAATAGGAAATCAATTAAAGATTGTAGTGGTACAAAAAAAAAAATACATGTCATCACTGATTTTTTCAAGATATCAGCCGTAGAAAACACCTGCAACGAAATTATTTCAAAAAAAGTCTGAACTGTGTATATCAAAATGTGCTGAAAGAGATATTGGTACCGTTTGAAAGGTATTTTTGTGGTCTCTTATTTGGTACTTAAATCATTTTTCCAGCTACTATACTTCACAATCTATGAACAATTCTTTCGAAAAAATTAATTCTTTGACTTTTGAATCGCCAACTTCAAGCTCAAATATCTTGAAATCTCCAACACCGATTTTAAAAATACTACGCTTTCTTATAGAACTCAATACTAGCTTTCATTTCCTATTTCATCTATGTACGCAAGTGGCCCAGACTTCAGAGAAAAATGGGTCATCTCCATTCTGGCTTTTAGTTTAGCTAAATCAAAAATAATTTTTTTTTCTTAATGTGATTTATAGCATTATAAGTACAAAAGTAGAAACACGACATACCACTATAAATATATATTTACTATAAATATTTATCGTTTGATTTATGCATATTCTGATATTATCATGTTTCTTTAATGCTGATGCTGTTTCAAGGTAATGATAAAGGTTAAGCCAATTTTCGCCGTTTAGCACATTTTTTGTGTCTTCCATAAACAAAGCTGAAGTAGTAGCCCGTAGCATAATGGTTAGTGCATTCGACTGTCACGCTGGAAGTCTGGGCTCGCTTCCCAGCCTCGTCCACCTAAAAACTAAAAAGTTTTTTTCAGGGCTACAGCCTCTTACGAGGAGGTATCACAAGAGTATCACTTGTCACGAATAAGTGCTTCTCGTCTAGCCGTTCGGATTCGGCATAAAATTGTAGGTCCCTTCCATTCCTGTCGACAGGTGCACACAGGAATGGTTGCGAGTTGTTAGTCACTAGGCCCTGGTTCTTCACGAGCCGTTGTGCCACCCAAATTTATTTTTTTATAGACAAAGCAATTTTCCCGAGATAAAGCAGCCTTATTTCTTTGTACACAGGGCAAATTGATAAAAAGTGAAAGCAATCTTCTTTTGAATTGAGGTTACCAAGGGAACACCGCGTATCGAAGGATTTTCTGTAAGGTGATCCATTCAAGTTTAGTGTATCACTTCGAGGTCTGGAAATAAGAGATATTGCTCGTACACTGTATTTATCGTCGAAATAGTTCGCTACAAAGTCATACTTAAGCACTGGATATACATTTCTGTCTGTTAATGAGATTGGCGCAAAATTTTAGACGATTTAGTACGATGTTAAATCATTTTTAGTATGATACTAGGTTAAAAATTGTGTTTTGCTAATTTTAAATGAGTTTATCATCGTACTATCCCCTAACATTTTACTAAAGTTAAAGTCACCAACTGGCTATTTTATCTTTTTAGTATCGTTCTAAATCCATGTGAGAAGATCCGAATGTTCCAGGTTCGAATCCTGCTGGTACCCAACTTTTTTTTTCTTTTTTCCTTTTTTTTTGTAAATAATGAATTTAAAATGATAAAAATATAAATATCGAATACTTATTTCAAGCCCATGATGGGTTTCCATCAATTAATTAATTAATTTACAACGCATAAAAACAATAATTGTATTCATTAAATTCAAACCCTACAAATGCAACTTACTAGTTAGCAAAAGGTTTAAAATTTTGGAATAGAAAGTAAATTGCTAAATACTTAGGAAATTGTTAACTAGTAAAATGTTAAGCCCTTAAGAATAGGTTGTTTAAAATTTTGCGCCATTGTGTTCAGCATATTTGTGCGAAAATCGGAGACGAATGTAATTTTTTTTTTTTAATTAGTCGAAGGTGCATAGATATATCATGGCATTTAAATTAGTTACCGTAATGGGGAATAATTTCTTTATGAGGTTTTCCATTGGCAAATTCAAGCTTCAATCTTAAAAATGTTTTCTTACGTGGCGACTGGATCACAATATAAAATTATTTTCCATTGGAAGATATTGTGATTGATGCGATTTGTCGAATTGAAAGTTTGACATATCTTCACGTTTTGAGGTCTCTTAGAATCAGAATCTGTCGTTTTAAGAAAGATGTCTATATGTGTGCATGGACGTACGTTCGGGGTACTTTTTTCTACAGATATTTAAAAAAGAGCTGTAAAATGTCAGTCGTCTCGAATATCACGAGAATGAAAAAATATATCGACGTCGGATTAATTGCATCTATAGATATAGTTATGTTGCCGATTCCGAGTTTATTAAAAAAAAAACTATTATCCTCCCAACAACCGGGAGCGAATCAAAACAACAATTTATATTTTTTGTAGGAAACTTTATTTAAACGTTTTTAATTTATTGGGACTTTATATTTTCTTATTACAATATTGTTATTTCAGTTGGAGCTTTAGGTTCCTTACCGTGGGTCGGGGGAAACCTTCAGCTATACGAAGTGATTTGAAAGAATAGACAAAAGATCAACTGTTGCAAGCTTATTTATAGTCTTTGATATCACTCCCACTCCAATGTTCTGGAATATGATCATCGAAAGATCCAACGGGAATGCTTATGACAAATCAATGGGATAAGAAGTGCGACTCAGCACTTTTATGTTCACATCAAGTAATTGTTTATGTTACTTGGTGTGGAGATTTTGTATTGTGAATGCTTTGTAGCAAATCAATATGAGAATAAGATGTTCACAGCGAGTAATTGTTTATGTTACCGAGTAACATAAACAATTTTTATGTCTTTTGGTCAATCGTACATTGACGGAAGCAAATGTTTATTTTGGACGGTGCCGATAGCACGACGGCTATATCCGTCCATCACGTTAAGTGATATTGTAGGTATGGGTGATGGTGATGTCTTGGACATAACTCCCCCCTCCTTAAGATTCTCCTCCGGAGAATATGAGTTTTTAAATTCGATTTTTATGTTAATTTTTATGTTAATACAGCCATTGTGCTGAAAGAAATGTTTTTAGTAAGGGAATGAGAGTACCTCATTTCTTCAATGATTTTTCTATTGTCAATGTTTTTAAAATGTAACTGGCATAGAAAGGTTTACTGAAATATTTCTTATTTTAATTTCATTAAAATTTGGTATTAATTAAATTTTCATTGTCAGTTATAGTTTCGTAACTTATTTCGTTAATTTTTAATTTACATTTTTCAAATTTTATTAGATTATGTCCCCTTTAATAAGTATCGTATTGATTACAATTATGCTTAATTTTAGTTTTTTGTATATTTTTACAATTATAATATTATTCGTTACTTGTTTTATTTCTTTTTCTTTATTGATTTTGTAATTACAGTTTGCATTTTCTGTAAGCAGTTTTGATATACAATTTTCTGAAATTATTTCTAAATTTTTCTTTAACAAAGTATCTTTTTCTGCATATTCAAAGAATGTATTATTACTTAATATAACTGTATAATATTTTGAATCTAATTCTAAATGTTCTTTATTTGGTATTGGTTTGATAAAAGTTTTATAAAATACTTGCTTAGAATAGTTTGGAACCAATACGGCAAATACAATTTTATTTTTATATAATAATGCTAAACTTTTAATTGACATTAAATCCTTAATAGTAATATTATCTTCAGCAGAAAAAATGTCTCTGCTTAAAATGTTTAACCTACGTAACATTAAATTTTCTTTTACCCTATTTATTTGCTTTCTTAATAGTTGGATATCATATTCTATTTGAAATATTTGTTGAATATGCTCGATCTCATTTAAGTCCAATTCTACTTGTTTTGATATATTTGAAATTTGATCGCTAATTGAGTTTTGTTGTCTGTTTATATGGTCTGTTATTAATTTCATTGTATTAGTTAGTTCGTCATTTATTTTTACTTGATCGTTAAGATCTTTTATGGAATTTTTATTATTTTCCTCATTAATTTCTAATTTTTTTTTTTATTTCTAACTCATTGCCTGAGTCCATGGTTCCTGCTATGAATTTAAGTCCTTTTCCTATGATGTTAATTAAACCTCTTCTTCTTCTATTATGTGGGATTAAGCTTAAGATTTCTGTTTCTAAAGAATTAAAATTATGTAACATGGTTGGGTAATGATCTGAGTAACTTAAGTTATGAATGTTTCGTTTAATTATGTTCAAATTTTTCTCCCAATTATTCATATCTATTATACGTAAAATTTTGTTATAACTTGTTATAACCTGTAATTCTTGGTCTCTGATTTAAATGTATCCCTGTCCGTAATTTAAGTCAAGTACTTCTAGTCTTTGTCCCGTTTGTCTAGTTACGTGTGTCAAGTCATTGTTGTTGTTATGTGTGAAGTTCTTGTCCTGATATTGTCTTTGTATTCAACGTCAAAATGAGTATTAGTGCTGCTTCAATTGATGCCATCTTGTTGCTGAAATTTTCGAGGTCTCTTTATCTTAGATTTATGGTATTGTTTATTATTAGTAGCGAAAACTGTAACTTTATTATTCCTATTAGTATAATATTTTCTAAATCTTGGTTGTAGCTTTTTTGAAACCCTAATTTTATGTTATAACCTATCGTTTTCTTTAAATTCGGTTGGGTCATTTCTTTTATTGTTATGTTTTTCTATTATCCGATTTTTCCTTCTACACGCTTCTATATAAGCTTTCTCCTCTAATGCTTCTGGTATTCTTCTATAAAAAAGTTCGAATGGTGTATACTTTGTTGCACTACAAATTGAATTATTATATGTAAATAATGCTCTTGGCAATGCTTCGTCCGTTGTAATATTATTATGATTTTTTAATATTCTTAGGTGTTCTTAGAGTGTTGAATGGAATCTTTCCACTGGGAAATTCGAATTGGAATTACTTATTGTTGTAAAATGTAAATCTATTCTTTCGTTTCTTTAGAATTCTTGAAAATCTATTGAGGTTGCTGCTTTTTCTTGGTCTATAATCATGAGTTTAGGTTTTCCGAATATACTTACATATGTATTTGAGGATAGCGTCTTTTAAATGTATTGAATTTCTAGATTGTAGTTCGTATGCTTGTGCAAACCTACTGTATTTATCAATTATTGTTATTATGGGTTTACATTTTTGCAAAAAGAAAATATCTACGTGAATGATATCTAAAGGGTTTTTTGGTGATTCTGTATTTTCAAATTTGGACTTTGAAGGGTTTCTGTCGTATTTTTCAACTTGGCAGATTTCGCAATTATTTATGTATTTTGTGAGTTTTTCTTTAATATTTGGAAAGAAATATTCGCGTTTAATGCGTTCAAAAGATTCTGTAATTCCTCTGTAGTTATTTTCTTTATGACTATTTACTATAATTTCATCCTGCTCCTGTTCATTTTCTATGTCTTTTAAAATGTTTGTGCATTTTAATATTTTGAAACGTTTCAATCTATGGAAATGATTTTTAAATACATCTTGTATTTGAAGGTTTAATTGAAGATCTTCCACGTATATAGCATTGGTATTTTTTGGGTTAAAATGGTTTTTTATAATTTGAATAATATCTGTCTCCGTAAAATTCTTATATTTAATTATTTTTCTTGTTTTATTAAAAATTATTTTGGTTCTAATTTGATTTGAACCACTCCTTAATTTCTCTATAATATACTGATTCTTAAATAAATTCAATAGGGATTCCGAAATTGGGATGTACCCATGGTCATCTTCGCTAGCACTATGAATTGTAGCGTCGGTTGTTATTATTTCATCATGATTTATTTCAAGGGGTATTCTACTTAAAGCATCTGCATTACTGTTTATTTTACCTGGTTTATAGTCTACTTGGTAATCAAATTCTTCCATTTGTAATTTCCACCTTACTAGTTTACTGTTTGGCTCTTTTAAATTCATAAGCCATTTCAAAGGTTTATGGTCTGTTTGAATTTTAAATTTTGTACCGTAAAGGTATGGCCGAAAATATTTTGTCGCCCAAACTATGGCTAGTAGTTCCTTCTCTATCGTTGAATAATTTTTCTAGTAATCGTTCAATGTTCGACTCGCGTAACATAAAGGGTGTTCTAGTCCTTCTTGAATTTGAGATAACACAGCTCCTATTGCATAATTAGATGCGTCTGTGCTTAACAAGAATTGTTTACTAAAATCTGGGTATGCTAGAATTGGTTCTGATGTGAGCATGTTTGTACAGTCTCTATAAAGCATTTTGCATATCTTTCGTTATTTATATCAATTTTTTGACCTTTCTTTAACTTCTCCGTCATTGGTTTTGTTACTTTTGCAAAATCCTTTATAAATTTCCTATAATATCCGAGTAATCCTAAAAATTGTTTAATCTGTTTCTGTGTTTTTGGGATTGGGCAATTTTCAACCGCTTCTATTTTCCGTGGGTTTGGCTTCTACTTCTTCTTTAAGAAATTAGCTTTTTTCTATTTGAATTTTTAAATTAGCATTTCTTAGTACTTGAAAAAATTTTCGTAAATTTTGAGTATGTTCAGCGAAATTTTTGGAAAATATTAAAACATCATCCATGTAAATAAAACATATGACATTTATTAAATCTTTTAAAATTTCATCCATTACGCGTTGGAAAGTTGCCGGTGCATTTTTCAACCCAAATGGCATCCTTGTATATTCGTAATGGCCATTATTAACCGTGAAGGCTGTTTTCTTAATATCTCGCTCATCTCGCTATAATGGGAGCATTTGCCTAACATTTCCAATATTTCCTGTATATTTGGTATTGGATACCTATCGTCTATAGTTTTTGCATTAACTTTCCTGAAATCTATGACTAATCGCCATTTCTTATTTCCTGACGAATCATCTTTCTTAGGTACTATCCAAACTGGTGAGGACCATGGTGAATTACTTGGTCTGATTATTCCTGACACTAACATTTCTTTTATTTGTTTTTGAATCTCCTCCTTGTGAACATAGGGGTGCATATAATTTTTTACATATACCGGTCGTTCATCCGTAGTTTTAATTTCGTGTTTAACTTTATTCGTAAAAGTCTTTTGAACACATCTGCATATTCTTTTAGTATATCTACTAGTTGCTCTACTTGTTTTCTATCTAAGTGATTTAGCTCTATTTGTGATGTTAAATCATTATTATTTTCCGATTGTGCATTCATTCTGCGATAGTTTATTTCCTCCTTTAATTTAATCTCTTTTTCATTTCTAATTTCTACCTTTTTATTATTTTTATAATTTACCTTTTTGGGTGTAGTACTACTACATTCTACATTTTCTTTCTCTATCTTGATTATATTTTTTCTACTTACTTGTGGCTTTTTGCATGTCTCTATGACATTAGGATTTTTACCTATAAATTTTATTTTCATTAAGTTTCTCGATAACCTCGATACTGCAACATCGGTAATTTGGTCTAATTTCCTTAAATTGGGTCTCGATAGTTCCAATACAACATATTACTTCTTCGTCGGGATTCAATCTAACTTTGCTAGTACAACTCATCCATCCGGGTTCTAATCCAAGAGTACTACTTTTTAAATTAATATTTTTTAAATTTGGTTTTATACCTTTACTAAAATTTTTCTTTTCATTTGGCTTTTTGCCTACCTTTTAAGTTTCATTTTTCTTATCCTTCATCTCATCATCATTATTTGGCTGAATATTAGGAAACTGGTCAACTGCTAAGTTGACATCTAATGAGCTTTCTGCCACTAAGCAAAAATCACTCTCTAGACCGTTAAGCCGTTTGGCTTTTAAAGGTTGTCGAACTCTAAAAATTAGAGGGTGGTTTGTTTTGTTTTTCAACGTTAACTTTGCCAACCATTTCTTAGAACAGTATGCGTCGTCTAAGACTTAAACATTACCTAAGTTTCTTTCTAATATTTTAACGTCACCACGTTTTTTATCCACGGGGACTTCTAAGCAAATAATTTGTCTTGGTTCTAACTCATACTCATATGTCCTTATTATTGGTTTAAACTCTATTTTTACTTTATATTGTCCTCTTTTAAGTTCTCCTTTCTCATAATCTACATTTATTTTGTGTTTACTTAATATATCGTGTCCGATTATTCCGTCGAAATAGTCATGAAATGTATGCAAATAAATTGTTACTCCTGGGCAATCTAGCCCGAATTCTTCAAATAAGGTCATTTCGACTTTTTGTTTAATTGTTGTGTTACCACTAAATGACTTCGCTACTCTAGGTTCTATATTTATAATTTTCCTCTTATCTATACCTTCTGGAATAAGTATTGAACTTGAAGATCCAGTATCTACAAGCAATTTTAAATTTTTATTTTTGTTTATTTTTACTTCGACATATGGTAACGTACTTAACCCGAGGCTCCTGGCCGAAAATTTTCATGACTATAAACCTCATTATTTGGTCTATGATTTCTATAATTTGGATTTCTATTCAAACCTTTTTGAATAGTAGAAGGGTTTGGATCGACTTCCATTGGTTCTACCCTGTTTTCTGATCCTTGTTGTCCAAAATTATTTCTATACTGTCCCGATGCATTTTGCGGTTTTTGATTATTATAAAAAATAAATAAATCGGGTGGCACAACGGCTCATGAAGAACCAGGGCCTAGTGACTAACAACTCGCAACCATTCCTGTGTGCGCCTTTCGACAGAAATGGAAGGGACTTACAATTTTATGCCGAATCCGAACGGCTTGACGAGAAGCACTTATTCGTGACAAGTGATACTCTTGGGGGATTTGTCAATTCCTCGCGATCCCAGACCTCTAGCGTGACAGTCGAACGCACTAACCATTAAGCTACGGGCTACTACTTTTGATTATTATAGTTATTTTTAAAATTTCCCTGATTATTGTTATTGAAATTATAATTCCTGAAATATCCTGAATTCTGTGGTCTAGTAACATAATTATTTCTGTAACCTCTTTGTTGGTTATTTGTTGTAGACAACCTACTAGCTTCTGTTAACCCAAGTGTTATCTCATATGCCTGTTCGAAGCTGTCTGGATCTCTGGACATTACTATTGTCCTAAATGGATCCCTCAAACCTTTTACAAATGTTTCTGAACCTTCCCTTATATTTCTTCGTATCATCCTATTCCGTATGTCTACGTCGTCTTCGTTCTGTCTTATTCGCGCGTTCAGCGCTGTTATGATATCTAGTATATCATCGTAATATTTAGACAAACTACCAACTTGTCTTATTAAACTTAGTTGGCTATAGAGAGTTCATTCATCTCTATGGTCTTGAAAATGTCTATACAGTGTTTCCCTAATTCCTTCCCAGGTATCTGGATTGCCGTATAAGCGTAACCTATCAGATGCTTTGTCTCTGATTGCAACAACAACTGAAATGGTGCATTTTCAATTGTCCTGAGTGCATTCCACACTAAATTCGCGGTTCGCACAAATTCCCCCAACTCTGTTGGTTTACCAGTAAATTCTGGCGAATTTTTTAATAAACCTGGGGTTTTCAAGAAATTCATGTTTTTTCTTTTTTTTCTTTAATATTATATTTTTTTATACAAAATTATTATTACTTGTTTTTTACTAAACTATTCATTGAATTATAAAATAATAAATAAAATATAATACTTTCAAGCTGGGTTATAGTTGATTTAGTTGATATTGGTCGTCTCAGCTATAGTTGAATTTTGTTCTGCTACTTGTTGATATTGGTCGTCTCAGCTTATAGTTGAAAAATTTTTTTTTTCTGCTACTTTAAAGTTTATATTGGGTACGTTACGGATTGTCTTTTTTTTTTTTATATTTTTACTGCAATAATTTCACATTGTTCTTTAATTTTTCCCTTTTTTATTTGTATTTATTTTCTTGAATTTTGCGCCAATTTTAACAAATTTTCTTCGTTTGTTTTTCTATTTTTACTGCAGTAATTTCACATTTTTCTTTAATAATTTATAATTTTGCACCTTCCGTCCATCCGGTCTATTCACTTATTTCACTTATTTTTCGAGTCGTGTTCGATCGGTTTTATTTTATATTTAAAACACCGCTTTCTAGGTGCCCGTTGCCGACTGCGCCAGTTATGTTGCCGATTCCGAGTTTATTCAAAAAAAACTATTATCCTCCCAACAACCGCGAGCGAATCAAAACAACAATTTATATTTTTTGTAGGAAACTTTATTTAAACGTTTTTAATTTATCGGGGCTTTATATTTTCTTATTACAATATTGTTATTTCAGTTGGAGCTTTAGGTCCCTTACCGTGGGTCGGGGAAAACCTTCAGCTATACGAAGTGATTTGAAAGAATAGACAACAGATCAACTGTTGCAAGCTTATTTATAGCCATTGATATCACTCCCACTCCAATGTTCTGGAATATGATCATTGAAAGATCCAACGGTAAAGCTTATACCAAATCAATGGGATAAGAAGTGCGACTCAGCACTTTTATGTTCACATCAAGTAATTGTTTATGTTACTTGGTGTGGAGATTTTGTATTGTGAATGCTTTGTAGCAAATCAATATGAGAATAAGATGTTCATAGCGAGTAATTGTTTATGTTACTCGGTGTGAGGAATTTGTATGTCTTTTGGTCAATTGTACATTGACGGAAGCAAATGTTAATTTTGGACGGTGCCGATAGCACGACGGCTATATCCGTCGATCACGTTAAGTGATATTGTAGGTATGGGTGATGGTGATGTCTTGGACATAACTATATATAAACATAAATAATTACATACTAAAGAATGGGTAACAATTAAAAAAAAAATTCAACGAACCCTTTTTTTTTAAACTAAGAAAAACTGTTGAAAAATAACTTTTGCTTAAATATTTCAAAAAAAAAATGATGATTCCGTGCCCAATCTATTTTTTCCTATACACAATGACGTAGGGGAAAATGTGGTCGTTTTACTTTTGTTTGATAAAAAATCTAGTCGTTTTTGCTCGTTTTTTTTATAGTTTCTTCAGTTATAATTCGTATACTGAAAATTCACCGTATAATTTGAACATTTTCGATAATTTCGCTAAATATTCAAACACATTTTAAAGTAGAAAACGCATCAACCACGATCTATCTATCCTGTAGTCGCAACGGAAAATTAGAGATACCGGGTTGACGGTTAAGTTTTGAACCGTTCATTTTTGGACGTACGTGCAAATATTAATTGTATTTTTTTTTTCAAAAACAATCAATACACACAACGAAAAAAAATAACTACTAAAACTCGAATATCTTGCAAGCAAACAACGATGTCGACGTCAAATTTTAACCAAAAATATACATATCAATACCATCTATATTTTTTA
Organism: Melangyna quadrimaculata; assembly: GCA_949320155.1. Taxonomy (NCBI): domain Eukaryota; kingdom Metazoa; phylum Arthropoda; class Insecta; order Diptera; family Syrphidae; genus Melangyna; species Melangyna quadrimaculata. Next base: position 16,575,945 of record OX439486.1, read on the forward strand.
TAATTTTGAGATTTTTAAAACCACTCTTTGAAAAGATTAAAATCAATTTGCCAAACACGACTTTTCAAAAATGATTTTTTTCGAAAAATTCTTACACTCAAAATCGGTTCAAAATCAAAATTTGCCATCTGACACTTAATTTGTCATTTAATATTCTTTGCAACCATATAATTTTTTTTAAAGAACACTCCCCTGATTTATGGTACTTTTTGCCAATATGTAGTCCATTTTGAAATAGGTAATTGGCTTAAGTAATAATCATGCCGATTACAGAATCCGCAAATCGATTAACAATGCAGTCTTCACTTTCCTTTTCAAGATACATGAGTAGATGGGAAAGTAGCAATGCAATGCGGATCGAAAAAAAAATTCAAAAATCGTTAGAGCGGTTTTTTTTTTAAATAATTTTGTATATATAAAAATTCTTGAAAATGTAAAAAAAATTAAATTTGGTATGCCAGCTTTTAGTTTTCAATAAAATACAATATTTCACAAAATTAAAAAAAAAATCACTGACCCATTTTCAAGATATTGAATTTTATAAAAAAATTCAATATTTTTTTAAAAATCCAAAAATAATTTGTTTCACAAATTTTATCTGCAAAATTGTTAGAATTGTAAAGGACCTCTTACATAAAAAATTTGGTTGAAATCGGTGCAGCCGATAACGAGAAATTTGAAAACCAAAAAATCGGTTGTATGACAGGTACCGTTTTTAACCGTTATACAAATTTTTTTTACCAAAATATTAACTGTAGTAATTATAGTAGCTTGTAATTTTTTTTTATCAAAATCGTTAGAGCCGTTTTTGAAATAAATCAATTTTTGTATATTGGTTGTATGGCAATTTCAATTTCCCCTCTATGGGACTCTAAGAACCTTAAGTCCAAAGGTTGAAGAAAATCGCTTTAGCCGTTTCGGCTGCAGGTCGAGGTACAGACAGACAGACAGGCAGGCAGAATTGCAAGACCCACTTTTTCGCGTTCTCTATCATCGTAATGTTAGGGAAAATTATTATCTCGATTTTTTTTTGCACGAATCCAAAACTTGCCCTATACTACGTATATCGCAAGTAAAAAATTAAAACTACACTACAATTATAATTAAGTGTAGTATTAAAAATGTAATAATTACAGAATTGCGAGACCCACTTTTTTCGCGTTCTCTATCATCGTAATGTTAGGGAAAATTATTATCTCGATTTTTTTTTTGCACGAATCCAAAACTTGCCATATACTACGTATATCGCAACTAAAAAATTAAAACTGTACTACAATTATAAATAGCTAAAATGGTTGTCAAGGGCAATGGGAAGTTACTAGTGTGTGTGTGGGTCGCACCCAGCCTCTTGTTTTATTTTAATCCTTTAATTCCTAAAAAATTGATTTTATATCAATAAATAAATCAATTGTTTCGCCCACCAAAATGCAAATTGTCAGAATCGTCTTTCTAAAGGATCAACATTTAAAAACACACGCATTCAAAAGTATTAATTTGAAATCGAATAGACGGACCAGACCATAGAAGAAAAATGTGCGTGAATCTTGTATCTATGTCGCTGTAATCTGTAAAATGAATGAATTATGCAAACAAGACATTTGAACTTTTGAACATTTTGATTTGAACTTTGAACTTTGAAATCGCTGATTTTTTTAAATTTTATAATAAGTAATTCTATAAAGGTATTCTGCATTCCGTTAGTAATAGGAGGCACAACACAAATCAGCAAATTAAGTTACAGTAGATTACAGATATAAGATAGTAAAAATAAATATCGCTGATCAGGCGCGAATGCAGGGGGGGATGGTTTGGGGGTTAACCCCCACCGTCAGTAAGAAATTAAAAAAATTAATACAACCATACTTAGGTTATTTTTATTTTTTAACCTAACCAAAATGCAGATATTTCAAATTTTTCTTGAAATAGTTAGAAAGCTTTAGTTTGTAAATTCAATATTCAGGTACAACATATGATATTATGAGGCATCCCGCATCCAGAATAGCAATCGTGTAAGTACACCATAAAATTGATGGTTAATAAATACGTTTATGGCGGGGATATGATTTTTTAAATTTAAAGTAGACTAGAAAAAAATATTAAAACATAAATTATCATCTGGTGTTATTGTTTGAAGCTTAGGGAGATATTGGAGGTTTTCCTTCCTTCTATCTACAGTGGGGAGCTGTCATTCATCGAACTTTCCCGAAAACGGCTCTACAAATTTCGATTAAACTTCATGTATGTAATAATTAAAGTAATTTTAATTAAATTGCGCATTAAAGTTGACACAATGGAAACAGGGTTTTGACGTTTATTTGTTGTTGAGTTTTGGGTTATTCCCGCATATCACGTAAACCGCTAAGTTTATTTTGCACAAATTGGTATAAATCCAAAAAAACAAACTCCTTTAAACCTGAACGAATATGAATTAAATCAGTTAAATCGAAAATTTATCAATTCATGCCCTGATAATAATTTGAACAATAGAACTGAGTACGAGTTTCATGATATTATAAACACATTATCTCTGAGTTGCCTTGATGAAGTAAGTGTAGAGGAGTGCATTCTTGGAGTTAAATCGAAGGCGGTAGGACTCGAAAGATTACATCCTGATTTTGTTAAAATTCTTCTACCCGTTCTCCTGAAAGTAATTACGCACATTTTTAATACTTGCATTACTACAAGTATATTTCCCGATGCTTGGAAAATTGCAAAAATACTACCAATTCCTAAAAAAATGACGTCCAATGTCCTCGAGTTTAGGCCAATTGCTATCCTCCCATTTCTCAGTAAAGTACTCGAAATATTAATAAGCAAAAAAAAAAAAACATTATTTAGGCGAAAACAAGCTTATAACAGAATTTCAATCTGGGTTCAGAAGTCAACACAGCTGCATTATAGCTTTGCTTAAAGTAACCGAAGACATTCGCTCGGGTATCGATAGTGACATGATGGCACTTATGGTTTTTCTTGATTTTTCAAAGGCATTTGATTCAGTGAATCACCAAATTCTTCTTCGAAAACTTGCATGTCAATTTGGTTTCGAAGCCTCAGCTTGTAGACTAGTGGCATCATATCTTGAAAATCGGACTCAAACTGTTTTTTGTGAAAATAAATTTTCGTCTGCTCTGCCTGTAAGACTAGGTGTCCCGCAAGGCTCGGTCTTGGGTCCGTTATTGTTTACCCTTTTTATTAACGATGTTTCGAAATGTATTAAAAACTGCATGTATCATATATTTGCTGATGATGTTCAAACATATATTTTATTTCCCAAATCTTCCTTTCAATTAGCTTTTTCAAAAATGAATGACAATCTTTGTTCTATATATGAATGGTCAGAAAAAAACAACTTGAGGCTGAATCAAACTAAAACGAAGGCATTAATAATTAGCCGAACAAAAAACATAAGCATCTCACTTCCACCTTTATTCCTTAATAACACCAGAATTGAGTTTGTATGCAACTTTAAAAATCTTGGAATCATCTTTAATCAACAACTTAACTGGACCGATCACATAAATAAATTGGTATCTAATATTTGTTGTATATTACGTGGACTTAGACCAACTACTAATTTAATTAATTAAAATAAAATTAATTAAAGCTTTTATCTTACCGATTATATCATATGGCTGCGAGCTATTTACCAACAATGATAACGAATGCGGTAGAAAACTAAATGTCGCTTTTAATAGCTGTGTGGGCTATTTGAACGCATACTTAAGCTTCCGAACAGTTTCACCTTGCAAAAAATCGTTGTAGATGAAACTTCGTATTACTTATTCAACCTAATTAAACCCGCGAGATCTGAAAGAACTTTACAATTTACCCAGATATAAATATTTAATAAGTTTTCGGCATTTTTTTATATTTGCGATTTATCTCTGGAACCTACTCCCTCAAGACATAAAAAAATCTGTTTACTTAAACCAATTTAAAAACACACTTTTTAACCACTTTTCAGAAACTTACTAATAGTAGGGTATAACAGACTGACTGAAGAGCCTACTGTTATACCTTGGGCGAAACACAATAATTTCTGGAGTTGAGGTCACTTGTACTTTTTAATTGAATTTTATTCATTCACTCCACTTAAAACAGAAGTAATTTCAATATTTTAATATTTAAATTTCTTCATCTTCTTATTATAAAAAACCTGACCACGGGTATTTATTTTCTAAGTGCACGAATTTAAACAAATTCCCCTAGAATAATAAAATTCACAGTATCTTTTTGCTGTGATTTTTATAAGAGTCGGTAAACATTGACCAAAATTTGTGTCTTAGTAGGGTATAACAGACTGACTGAAGAGCCCACTGTTATACCTTGGGCGAAACACAATAATTTCTGGAGTTGAGGTCACTTGTACTTTTTAATTGAATTTTATTCATTCACTCCACTTAAAACAGAAGTAATTTCAATATTTTAATATTTAAATTTCTTCATCTTCTTATTATAAAATTAATGTAATTATTTACCTACTCTTTTCATCTTAACTCTTCAATTCCCAGTGTCACCTGTAGGTGACACAAGTTTATAATTTTTTTTTACCGTACCGTTATATTTCTTTTTGTTCTATTTTCAATTATGCAAAGCCTATGGGTCCTAGTATGTCATAATATTTTTTGAAAGTACTAACTGCAAGTCATTCGTCAAATTCATTTCATTGTTTTGTGCGTAGTTGAAGTTTTCTTACTTTTTGTGATTTAGTGAAATATAAACTGAGATAAAAAATGTCCGAACAGTAAGTATTGTTTTTTTTCTTATTGCATTTGGTAAATGAATATATAAAGTTAGATATAGACGCATTTCGAGACAAAAATAAAATATAACATCATAAATATAGCGGTGAAAATGTTAGGTGTCACCTGTAGGTGACACTGAGCATTGTGTTAACAATTAGAGCAATTATTGAAGCGTTGATGATGATGGGATTTTAGAGCAATTGTTCGTCTTACAGGTTGACTTTAGATGAGATTCTCGAGGATTTGCTCGCCGGAGAGGACCCTGGTGATGTAATTTTATTTCCACCAAACGATGGGGCAGTGACAGACGAAGACAGTGGAGACGAAAACGATGCTGACATTCTGCATCTTCCTAGTCGCATGCTTCGGTCACAAGTGGAGCGACAAAGCAGACGTTCTGTTTCTGGGGAAAACCAAGAGGTAGACGAAGATAATGTTCCAGCTCCTGCACCGAAAAAAAAGAAAAAAGAAAACACAGTAAGCAAATGGTACACTAGCACTTCTTTTACTACTTGTGGCAAAGGGGACTGTGATGAAGAAGTATTTATAAGCTTTCAGCAAGATATGACTGCCATTGAGTGCTTCGAACTGCTGTATAGTGACGAAATTGTCCAATTTATTGCAGATATGAGCAATTTGTACGCTTTGCAGAGAAATCACACTCTAAATGTTGCAACTCAAGAAATTAGAGTGTACATTGCAATATTGCTTCTGACAGGATACTTGACACCAAAGTATATGAGAATGTTCTGGGAAGTAAAAAGTGACACCCACAACGAGCTTGTAGCTTCCAGCATGAGACGAAATAGATTTTTCGAAATTCAGCGATTTGTTCATCTCTGTGATAGTACGTCTTTATCGCCCAACGATAAATTTGCTAAAGTTCGCGAGTATTTTACGAAACTGAACACAAACTTCAAAGTTCATTTCGAAAAGGCTGGTTCTTCTCACATTTCTATCGATGAGACTATAGTGCCATACTTCGGCAGACACGGTACAAAGCAGCACATCCACGGAAAACCAATAAGGTTTGGTTACAAGCTTTGGTCAGCAGCAACTCGCCATGGATACTTAGTAAGTTGTGAGCTCTATCAAGGTGCGTCTGGGCCCACCCTCAAGTTGCAGTCAGATATGGGCCTAGGAGCTGCAGTTATTTTGGAACTCCATTCTAGATTACCACAAGAATTGGGACCTTACAACTTGTACTTCGATAATTTTTTTACTGGCTTACCATTACTAAAGTATTTGCGGGAACAAAATGTTGGAGGAACTGGTACTGTTCGAGAAAACCGCCTAGAAAACTGCAAGCTGCCAAGTACAAAGGAGATGAAAAAAAAGCCTAGAGGGGAGCTGTGTCATCAAATGTCTTCGGAAATTATTGCAGCTAAGTGGCATGATAACAGTGTCGTCACCATCGCATCTAACTGTCATGGTTTGACTCCCATCACCAAAGTCGATCGGATTGGTTTCATAAATAAAAAGCGATCGAAAATTCAAGTAGATTGTCCAGCTTCTATCAAGATGTACAACAAGTACATGGGGGGAGTTGACCGTTTTGATGAAAATGTTGACTCCATGAGAGTAGGTCTTCGCGGCAAGAAGTGGTGGTTCCCCCTGTTTGCTTTTGGTATAGATGCTGCTTGTCAAAATGCATGGCTTATCAAAAGGCAAACAGAAAACAACTGGACCTACTGTGATTTTCGCAGAAATGTCGCTACTATTTACTTGCAAAAATATGGTAAGCCTCCAACCCGTGATTCTGCTTGTGGAGTTCCAGTCCAGATAAGAGTGCCTATTGAGGTAAGATCAGCAGGTGCAGCCGAAGACCACTCAGAAATCGACTGTTCCCAGCGACGTTGTGGATTCTGTCACCAACGAACGCGAAAAATGTGCGCTAAGTGCAATATCGGTTTGCACCAAAAGTGTTGGTATAAGTTCCACAACAAATGAGTGTTCAGTTTATAACTTTGCAATCATTTTTTCTTATACATAAATATAAATATTCTTGTTGAAAATTGATGTTTTACTTCTGCAAGCAAATTGAGAAAAACGAACGTACGAGCAGTGCCTAGTGTCACCTGTAGGTGACCCCCCTGCAAAAAAGGGGTGGGGGTAGTTGTGTTATTTTTATAATTTTTTTTGCTCTATATTAAATTTATTTACACTATTCAGCAGGAGAAACGTTTTTTTTTTTCATCTGCAAAGGTATGGGAATTGAAGAGTTAAAGACTATTGTGTAAGTGCTAATCACTTTTTTCTTTTTTGTATATATTTCTTTTTCTTCTGTAAAATAATTCTTTTTATCATGTAAAACAAACAAAAGTAAACTTTTTCCTGTACTAATTATATTTTTTTTGTTTATTCGAATTTCCCGGAAACGGCTTTAATAATTTTATTTATATTTGTATGTTGTAGACTCCCCTGGAAAGTGTTAGCAGCATGACGTACCAATATTTTAAAAGTGAATAATATAGTGAGACACCTCCCTCAGGCGGACAGCCACGGTGACATCACTTTTGTCCATTTTAGGAAGTTGTTCTGTTGAGTGAAAAAAGTAATAAATTCCAAGACATGACTGTTCGTTTACGCTGAATTCCTGTTATTTTCTTTGAATTTTATTCCATAATTCCGTCAATTCTATTTTTTTAATATGAATTTTGAAATTCAATTTCAATATCCATTTATTTCAATTTAGTTTGTTAAGCTTGACTATAAAGTACATAAATTCAGAGAAAAGCAATGGACTTTGTAAATGTATTGATACAAAATAACCAAATATTGCCTCTGTGATTGTGTGCACGTTTTGAATTAAGAGAAAAGATATTAAAAAGTATTGCTAGGGCAAACAAATTATAAATTACAGAAAGATTTTGTCCGGTTTAAATTTAATAAATTATGGCAGTGGCGATTCCTCCCAGTTAGCAGGTTTATCGCCGCTAAACCAAGAATTTAAATGAATAAATTGTATGATGTCCTTTTTATTTTCAAAAAGTAACAAATGGCAATGTTGAAATAATGATAATGATTTCATACAATAATCAATACAATAAATACAAAAAACTACCCACCTACCCACCTACCCACCTACCTACCTACCTACCTATTTTCAAATCATATTTTCCTTCACACAACACAAAACTCCCATCTTCCTATCTGCCTCAGCGTTACAATATGCGATACCAAAACCAAATTCTCTACAAGAGCATTGAAATAATTAAAAAAAAAAATAGATACCTACCTAACCTACCCCCATATTGTTCTCAATTATATTTTCCTGCAGACACACAACATAAAACTCTCATAGAACAAGTCTCCCTTGAAACATTTTAGCTTGCAACATCTGCGCTGCACAATTTTATACAATTTTTAATAATATCTATACAAATTACAAATACAAGCACAAATACAATACAACCTAGAATACAAGAGCGTTTTGCTACACAATGTCCTAAGCAAAGCCCAGCTAAATAAATGAAAGCGTAAGCGTAGTATGATGCGATAAGGCACGATACATTAGGTATGCAAGCAGCTCCAGGTACATTTTGGGTACGTTTTTTTTGTCATTCTCTTTTTTGCTTTCGTATATGTTTCTGGGAAAATGCGGTAGGAAGGATGAATGCATTGTTTTGTTATTAGTGATCTTTGATTGATATGAGTAAACATTGAGATTGAGTTCTTTTAGCACAGTGAATAATTACACAAAAAAAAGTGCTAAATTCGCAAAGCGCGATGTAGTTCTGCATTTTTGATATGTTGTTGGGGCATGTTAGAGTAGTATATAGCCAAGTTTGCAGCAACAGTGAAAAAAACGCTAAAATCACCCCTTTTTTCCGACAATTTCCTTTATAACTTTGGAAATATGCAACTTATGAAAAAACCGTCCACTATAAACTTGTTTTTTATAAAGTTTTCTACAAAACAACATCAATTTTAAATGCATGTTATATTTGTGTTGCTATCTAACCATGAATTAAAAAAAAATCTGAAAAAACTAAGTAAATTTGAAGCACTCAAAAAATATGTCAAAAATTGTCCAATTCTTCTAAAAATTTGGAATCAAATAGTCTAGACTCTAGAGTATCACAACAAGACGAAATTCGATCCAAATTGGTGAAATAGTTTTGGCAAGAAATATGATGCTAACTAAGTGCAACACAATTATGATGCAAACATTGCGGTGGTCAAAGTAGGACACTTAAGTTGGCACTGATTTTTGTACACGTACTTAGAACCATATAATCATGAAATATAGTTATAATAGATGTTTACATCTTTTTTTAAGCCAAGTGAACAGTTTTTGGAACTTTTAAATCCAGTACACAAAGTTGCTTGAAAAAAGATATAAATATTATAACTATATTTTATGATAATAATTCTTCGTGACTTAGCAGCATATATGGTCAACTCATTGAAAGGCAATAAACTAAAACTTAGAATTTATATTTAACTTGTTTTGTAGGTTAGAATTATTTAAAATATTTTGAATTATTATTCAAAATATAATAAATACAGTTTGAAATATTTATTATTATTCGAACTTTTGATTTAAAAAAAACGTCTTTTTCAAGACATTTCTTAATATTAAAAAGAATAATAGTTGCGTTCAAAAACCAAAATACAACCAAAAGAGGATTAAACGTTGATATTGTTTTTATAAGAAAAAAATTTGTAAGTACATATTTAATAATTTTTAAAAATTGAAGCTATAAATTATTAATAACTATGTTTTTGAGACCTGAAGAAAAACGTAACCACGTTTGAAACGTCGTCTGATTTAGATACTTAGCTACAAATATAGACCTAAAGCATAAACATTATATTTTATGTATAAGGGTTCAAAGTACGTGTACAAAAATCAGTGCCAACTTAAGTGTCCTACTTTGACCACAACAAAGTCGGCGAAAATTTTTTTTTTCCGTCAAACGACGCGACGAAGCGAATTTATGTATCGATAAATTTTTGAACTTTTATTTTATACCTATAATTTATTAACGTTTTTTTATTAATTGTCGTTATCAATCAAATTAAAAAAAAAGTATGATTTTTTTTTTATTTTAACCTGCCCAGACCACCTAGCTCAACGAATACTAAGGACCAGGAATCGCCACTGAATTATGGCTGGTATTCTTGTCCGCTTCCGATCGAGGGAGAATCTTCATAATGGAACATAAAATGTATGGAATTTAAATCAGAGATCCACGGTCATGAGAATTTGTCCGTTTAAAAGATCTATCCGCTCAAGGGAGCTGTCCGGCATATAATGTTTCACTATATTTGATTTAAAATTTTTTTTTTAAATAAATACATAATTTTTGATTAATAACTAAGTTCTGCCTAATTCTTGAATTCTTGGCAGAAAACAATTTAACTGAAAGCAACTAATTAATAATATTAATAATTAATTGATAATAAACTGATATATATTTGTATGCAAATGATTATGAAATAATTCGGCTCAGCTTGGCAAGTAATTTTTTAATTCAAGGAAAAGGGTTGATTTCTTAGAGAGGAAACTGCCGGCAACTTGGACTTTGATGGCTAGAAGGGCGTAAGGGGAATGAACAAAAATTTCCCCTCCACCCTTCTCGCCAACAAACTAGCTAGTTTCTGGAAACTCAGTTTCCTTGTGTGAAAGCGGTCTAAGAATAATTTTTGTAACTTTAAAAATAGTTTTGTTTCATTTTGTAGAAAGTAGAAACATATTATTGTCCTGAAGTCAAGATTTCGACATTTCGTTATAAAGTATAACATTTATGAGCATCTTAAATTTTTCAAAACCCCCCCGAACATTTTTCCTGCGTTCGCGCCTGTTGCTGATAAAGAATATGTAGCTATGTGGCTATGCCTCAACAAAAAAGAACATTTAATTCTCATACAACAATAATTGCCTTAACTGCGGTATTAGCACACGTGGACGACGCATTCCCAATAATCAGCATTGACCATTGCGGTTGTTCTCTTTGCAGCGGGCTCATCTTGCATCAATAGCAATTTGCAAGTGCCAGAGCCAATGCAGATTCTATAAACTTCTATGAAAAAAAATAGCTAACATAAACATAGATTAAGAATTAAAAAAAAAAAAAAATAGAGAATATCATAGGGTATTAACAGAAATATTCGGCAAAATATTTAAATTGCAAATCATGAAACTGAAAATCAATTAATAAATTGAAACCGATCATTTTTAAAACATGTTAAGTCCATTGTTGAAAAATAAATGCATTCTCAATTTGTAGATATGGGTTTCAGACATAATGTTCTGCTGTCCTGATGCAACCTTGTTTTTTTTTTTTTTGACTAACAAAAAATTTTCAAGATGGACTTACCATTTTTTGAAAATAAATCGATCGAATAGATTAAAATAAATATTACAATTATAAATAATAGGCGACCATGTTCCTCAACAATCGCTGAATCATTAAAAGTATTTTTTTTTTAATTTTATAGTTTAAAAGATAATAACATAAGAATAATAGAAACAAAATAATTAGTTGCTCTTTATTTGAAATAACATTATGTAATTAGTTAACAAATAGTAACGCAATAATTTTGTATAGGCATTCGGGCATATTCATAGTCATTTTAGAGCTGTGTCTAAGTTAAACATAGGTTTTGTTGAATTTTCGGACGTTGATTTTATTATTTTATGTTTATAATATATATTTGTGATTAAAATCGGTCTGTATTCATTGAGCCAAAATTGTCTTAAACTGTAGTTTAGTTAAACCTGGGCCTATCTGCGACTATGAATATGACCCATTTAGTTTTGTATATCAATATAGAAGTTCTGTACCATGTTTAGTTTCTTATACAGTAGGTTAGCTGAACACAAGAAAAATTCGTATGGGAGAGGGGGTCTTTTCCTCCCAAAAAATTTCTTTCTTATATCAGTGTTTTCTTATAAACAAAGAATAGTTACAAGAAAGAAATTTTATTTCATGAGAAACACGCTTTTAAAAAATATTTTTTTTTAAATAAATATCGCTGATTATGAATATGCCTTAACAAAATAGAACAGTTTCATTCTCATACATCAATTGCCTTAACTATAGTATTTGCACACGTCAACAGTAATCGTTGACCAATGCGGTTATTCTCTTTCCAACGGGCTCATTTTGTATCAATTGGAAGTGCCAATGCATATTTTTTAATTATTGATGACAAAAAAAAAATAACTAACATGTTGTCAAGAGATAATACGAATATTTAAATTGCAAACTATGAAACGGAAAATAAATTAATAAATGGAAAAAATGTGTTCGATTATTTTCAAAACATATTCAGCCGTATTTAATAGAATTCGCTGAACAGCTGTAAACGGTTTTGTGTTGCCTGTATACACGTAAACAGTGATTTAAACATATAACACATCCCTTCCCATTATAGTTATACGGGCTTTGTGTCAAATACAGTAGCAAAGAGTAGAAATCTATTACATTTTGCAATCAATAAAAGAATTTTTCTGTAAATAGGATTCTTTTAGATTTTTTGTTATTTTTGTTTGGTGTTATTATAATAAATTATCCGGTTATTTCATTCGTTTTTTTTCTGTTTTCACAAATCCAATAAAATATGTATATTGAAATGAAAAAATTGTGTACTTATTGTTTTATTTATTGGTATGTATTATTGCATTCACTCATAGCATTATGGTTTTGTTTGGAAATATAAAATGGTGGTGCTTATTTGGCAATGCTTAAATTTCATTTGTATTTCTCTGTAAACTGATCAACCTGATTTTGTGTAAAATTTTATTGAAACACATTCCGTCGAGCAGATGAATTGTTGAAAGATTTTGATAAAAATTCTTTAAACTTTGCACATAAATAAAGCAGATTCTACAAAATAAAGAGTATATAAAAAATATTCCTTATTTTTTTAAAACAATATTTCAACAAAATTAAAAATAAATACACAAAAATACTTTTATCTATTATTATATTTATTTGTATCTGCGTTATGGAAGTGAGATTTCTACACAAACATTGCACAAAAAAGCGCCCCTTATCAACATCACTGATGTTGTGTGTGAGTCAAAGTGAAATTTCGATACTATGTAGGCTCTGAACAACCTCCAAACGCATTAAGCTTATATTGCCTCTACCGTCGCATACATTTTATAAAAAACTTTTTCATGTTCAGAGATATTTTAAAGAGTGCATAACACTATAAACGTGTTTAACTGCATTTAGAAACAACACTGCTAAAGTCCATTTTTGAAAAATAAATGCGTTTTCGAATTGTATGGGTTCCGAAAAAACATACAAAAGTAACAATGTTTAACCGTGAAATGAAAAGTTTTAAATAACATATTGAGACATTATGTTCTGCTGTCCTGATGCAATCTTGTTTTTTGTTTTCACTCTCCAGGAATTAGAAAATCACAGAATTCTGTGAATGTAACAAAAAAAATTCAATCGAATCAACTGATATAAATTAATATAGACAAAAAATAAATAGCAAGCGGCCGCGTTCCTCAACAATCGCTTAGTAATTATAAACATTTATTTTAAATTTAAAATACAAAAACAAAATAAATAATTGCCCTGTATTTAAAATTATTATTAGGTCAAAATAGTAACGTTTCGCCATTGATTTTTAATTACTTTGATTCTGTTTTAAGTCAATTTTCTTTGACTTTTACCCCTATATGATTTGTCTCTTCTTGCCAACCTACAGGCTTCAGGTTTTTCGCATACCGACGCGACGTAAAGTCCCTGCAGCAAATCAACTCACCCAAATCAAGCGTTGCTGCCTAATGGCTAAAACAGATGTGCAGCGAGTCTGCACGCATCTCTGCATGCAGAGCTGCACAGGAAACACATGTGCATAGTTTCTGGCATAGTTTATGTCAAACAAATACATGAAAGCACAGCGTTGCCGATGTCACACAATAGTGTTGGAATGAGATTTTCCTCGTTGGACGATGGTAGGGTGGCAACGCCGGCTTCATGGATTCTTAAACAAAAATCACCAACACAAACACATTTTTTGAAAGAATGGCAGGTGATGTCAATATGAGTAATGCCAAATAGCAATTATTTAGGTAATTTTCGTTTTTCAGTTGTGGCTGCAATGAAACTAGGCAGCAAATTTGGAAATAGAGACATCGTGCATGCAGACTTTGAGTGAATCTGCTCCCATAAGAACCTGTGTAATTTAATTTCGCTGCATGGAAAAAGCTGCACATATGTTTTAGGCATAAGCACCATTGCAGTTAAGTGAAAAGATCTTAGCTGCCATTTTAGTGCCTAAGTATGTAGGCACCTGTGGCTAAAACAGATGTGCAGCAAGTCTGCACACGTCTTTGCATGCAGAGCTGCACACGAAACACATGTGCATAGGTTCTGACATTCATGATGCATAGTTATGTCAAACAAATACATGAAAGCACAGCGTTGCCGATGTGACACAATAGTGTTGGAACTAGATTTTCTGCGTTGGACGATGGCAGGATGGCAACGCCGCCGGCTTCATGGATTCTTAAAAAAAAATCACCAACACAAACAATTTTTTTGAAAGAATGGCAGGTGATGTCAATATTAGTAATGCCAAATACCAATTATTTAAGATTTTTTTCTTTGCTGTTGTGGCTGCACCGTGAGCAATGCGCTGCATGCAGACTTTGAGTGAATCTACTCCCATAAGAACCTGTGTAAAATATTTTCGCTGCATGAAAAACGCTGCACATCTGTTTAGCACATAAGGCATGAAAAGTGCCAGATAAAGTAGCGTCCAACACTCTGCAGGGTTTTGATCATTCGATCACTACCCTCCAGAATGATGTCAGTCCCACCTTCCCACATCACCCACCTTCTAACCAAAAATCCTAACTTCCTTCTGGAATTCCTCCCTGGTGAACTTTTTGACGTTCCACTTATGGAGCTCCTCCAGGAATTGATCTCTTGCAAAATGTCCTCTCTACTATTATTGAGCCTATCTTCTTATTGATGTTTGCCTCGATCCCCAGTTCTTTGAACTTGGGGTTTTGGACCAACGCATCCCTTTCTTTTGCGGAGCGCACCCTAGTGGTGATTTCTCCGCTCCTATTTTAAGAGACTCCATAGACCTTAACTGCTAATACCGGCCCTACTTGAAGAATTTCTTTTTTTTAACTGATTTACGGTTTCTTTTTTTTTTATTTTACCACCACAGACAACTTTTCCAGACGGTTCCGTAGCCAAGGCCAAGGTAGGCGGCAAATGATGCAACCTGTCAATGCTGCGACCAATGATGCCAATGATGCGACCTGCGACTGCGAAGAGGCTTGCGCCCTCAAAACTAATGAAACACCTAGCACCCAGCTGGGACAAAACTAGCCTCAATTCCTTATATACAAACCCCAAAGTCCCTTTGCGCGTAGCCGGGATCGGGGTTGCCATTGGTGCAACAGCCCATAAGGCTTTATGAACAAACTCACCTTTATTCACCGTGAAGGCTTCGAGACGTCCTCTGAGACGCTCGTGTTCCCTAACAAGCTGCAGAATGAGCGAATTATACCTGCATTATAATCGGTGACGTGAAATAACGCCAAACGAAGAAATAAGGCCAAATTCCAAATTCGGCCTTATTTCGTTTTCAAAAATGAAATAACCCCAATTTGGCCTTATTTCCGAAGCTATAACGAAATAAAACCAAAAAGCATATGGAAATACAGCCAAAATTGTGCAATTTTTGGCTATATTTCGATTTCAAAATTGAAACAAAGCCAAATAGTTTTCGTTAAAACACATTTTTGACTTCATTCCGTTTTTAAAATCGAAATAAAGGCAAATTTGTTATAATTCTGTATCAATTGGAGATTTCTTAAAGCGAAACCCTGCTATCAGTCGTGTTTCCTAATAGAATCTGGGAACAAGTCCCCGGGAACTAAGTCCACTGAGGGACTAAGTTCTCACTTAATGGGAACGAAATCCACTTTACTAAAGTGGTCCTCGTTCCCATGCAAGGTGGGAACCAGCTCCAATATCTTATTGGAAATTAGTACACACTCAAAAGTATAAAGTGGGAACCAATTTTCAACAACAAAAATAAAAAAAGAGAGATTATTTGATTTTTATTTGATTATTTTAGAAAACTGAATTTTGAAACAACTTGATACTTTTTAATTCAGCTTTCGAGTTTTCGAAAATAATCAAATAAAAATCGCGCGACTACAAAAAACTTTGATAACAGATCGACTGACAACATAGGCGCCTGCCAGACGACTGAGCATACCCTAAGCGGAGCGACGGAGTCGTGTGAGCGGGACTGAGGACCCGAAAAGGGAGTTAAAATCCCTAAACCCGCGAAGGCCACCCAAACCTACTTTTTATCGAAAAAAAAAAAATATCCTAATTCGCAAAAAACTTCCCAACAAAAAATCCAAAAATAAAATCCCACACGCCATTCAACACTTATCATAGCGAAGTTGTTGAATAGTAGAACTGTCAAAATAATTGTATGATTTTTTTTATTTAGTGCCCTCAGATTTCATGCAATTTTCTAACATTAAATGTTTATTAAAAACTGAAATAAAAGTTTATTGATATTAAAATTATTGAATTAAATTATTTAATCTACGCAAAAAAAAGTATTCGCCTTTGAAAATGTGTGCTATCTTAAGGGAAACTTGAGTAGTGCGAAAAAATGTGCCAAAATCGAAAAATTTAAACATTTTTTAATCATATTTAGGGGGTTTTCCTCACCGTAATATTTTAAAGCTGTTCTATAGAGACCCCTAGCTCACTGTTTAAAAAATTTAAATTCTAGCCGTGCGCCCTTAATGGAAAGTCGGCCCTTATTTCAATAGAATCTGACGAAATAAAAGAGAAAAAACGATTCGGTAAAACAATAAAATAAAATAAATTGATACAATAGGGTGAGTTTGTTAGAAAAGTTTTATTGAAACTGTGTGTTAATTTTGTACAGGTAACGAGAATATTCAAAAATCCAAATTTCTGGCGGTCTAAGATTGCCAGCAGAGCGCTGGGCCGCCATATGTTTTTTTTTTTTGTGTGGGACCGTTACTGACGAAATAACGGTCCCTTCGAAAAAAATCTGTTAAATTTTCTGTTCAATATATTATATTTATTTTTTACATTATAATATAATGGATCCCGTATTCACAGGGCCTTACCAATAATCAAATTTAGAGATCAGTTAAATATTTAAGTAGACTCTGAATAATGAACCATACCAATAATCAATTTAATAGTCAGCTTAACGCTAAACGTGACTTTAAATTTAAGAGTAAAGAAACGCATGTTTAAACTCGTGCTTAGGTGTAAACGCCACGTTTGTGCTGTCATTCCGAAAAGCAAAGACAAATAATATCCCTTATCCTCTATGTTTGTCGCTTTCAATTAAATTAAATTGCTTGTTCGTGAATTTTGTTACAAAGCTATAAAACTAATAAGGTAACCAAAATAAACAAACAGATTTATTCCTTCTTATTTGTTTATTTGTAAATTTCAATTTGAGAGTGAATGGCGAAAAACTAACACTGAAAACTGCACTCAGCCTAAAATTTGTTTGATGACTTTTTTATGATAACTAAGATGTTATTGGCCGCGATCAAAGACCTATGTAGAGCTATCCAGATAAGTTTTTGTTGTTGTAATCCCAGTTAAAAAAATCTGCTGATTACAAAACAGCTTTTGCTGTTGGGTAGCTATCCGTGCTATCCAAAAAATTCTGGTACACGTTTGTATCCCAAGCGAAATTGTTGAATGAATGAATGAATAATATAAGGGGTTTAAGTAAACTGCGACCTTAAGATCTTTTGTGCCCCGTCTAGAGCTAGATGAGAACGCTTATTCTATAGCTCTTCCTCCAAGTTTGTTGCTTTGAGAAACTTAAGTATTTGGAGGACTTTCAGAGCTGGTAGTTCGCTCTCTTCTATCTGGTGCCGACCCAGATACCTATGTCTTTGTTGAACGAGTGCATCGCATTTACCTTATATATGGTCATGTGTTTCCTCATGAATGTTGCAGAATCTGCATGTGGCACTGCTCACTAGGCCAAGAATACTTAGGTGTCTTTTCAGTTTGCAGTGACCAGTGAGGAAGCCAGTTTGAGGTTATTCCTGCTTAAGCCTATACAGGATACAAAGCGTTCTTAGTTGTAGCTCCCGTATTCACAGGGCCTTACCAATAATCAAATTAAGAGATCAGTTAAATATTTAAGTAGACTCTGAATAATGAACCATACCAATAATCAATTTAATAGTCAGCTTAACGCTAAACGTCACTTTAAATTTAAGAGTAAAGAAACGCATGTTTAAACTCGTGCTTAGGTGTAAACGCCACGTTTGTGGTATCATTCTGAAAAGCAAAGACAAATAATATCCCTTATCCTCTATGTTTGTCGCTTTCAATTAAATTAAATTGCTTGTTCGTGAATTTTGTTACAAAGCTATAAAACTAATAAGGTAACCAAAATAAACAAACAGATTTATTCCTTCTTATTTGTTTATTTGTAAATTTCAATTTGAGAGTGAATGGCGAAAAACTAACACTGAAAACTGCACTCAGCCTAAAATTTGTTTGATGACTTTTTTTATGATAACTAAGATGTCATTGGCCGCGATCAAAGACCTATGTAGAGCTATCCAGATAAGTTTTTGTTGTTGTAATCCCAGTTTAAAAAATCTGCTGATTATAAAACAGCATTTGCTGTTGGGTAGCTTTCCGTGCTATCCAAAAAATGCTGGTACATGTTTGTATCCCAAGCGAAATTGTTAAATGAATGAATGAATAATATAAGGGGTTTAAGTAAACTGCGACCTTAAGATCTTTTGTGCCCCGTCTAGAGCTAGATGAGAACGCTTATTCTATAGCTCTTCCTCCAAGTTTGTTGCTTTGAGAAACTTAAGTATTTGGAGGACTTTCAGAGATGGTAGTTCGCTCTCTTCTATCTGGTGCCGACCCAGATACCTATGTCTTTGTTGAACGAGTGCATCGCATTTACCTTATATATGGTCATGTGTTTCCTCATGAATGTTGCAGAATCTGCATGTGGCACTGCTCACTAGGCCAAGAATACTTAGGTGTCTTTTCAGTTTGCAGTGACCAGTGAGGAAGCCAGTTTGAGGTTATTCCTGCTTAAGCCTATACAGGATACAAAGCGTTCTTAGTTGTAGCTCCCAAGGAGTAGCTTCGCTTGCCTCAGGTAGGGGAGTTCTGTCCATAATTAGGATCTTTTGGCCTCCTCTTCTGTTTTGATTTTATTTTTAATCACATTTTCTCCTATACCACAATAGGGCTCAGGGCCCGTTAAGGGCGCTGTTGCTCCTATTTTTGCCAAAGAGTATGCCTCTTCATTTCCCTGGACACCTACGTGCCCAGATACCCAATGAAGTGTGATATTATTATTTTTGCCAAGGTCGTATCAATTACTTCACCAGCTCACCTAATAGTTTTCATGCGTGGCAGAAGTCTTTTCTTAGTAAATGGTATGATTGTTGTCTTCGTAGGGTTTATGTTTAGTCCTACCGAAAGGCACCATTTACTAGTAATTATCAGTCATCTTTGCATTAAATCACAAAGGGTTTCTTCAAACTTCCCTAAGGCTATTTAAACAATGTCATTGGCAAAGCCAATGCAGCGTATTGTTGTGAAATTATTTAACGCGATTTTAGGATGAGTTTAACTTTAATTTTATGGTGGTGGATTTACTATCCACAAAACACAATTGGATTTCCCGAATCCAAACAAATTATTACAACTGAATAACAAGAAAAGAAAATGCACCTGGGCGATGTGCGTCGCGACTTCGATGAAAATTACAAGTAGAATGACAACTGTGAAATGGGCGATGGGCGCGTTTAATTCAATTCCACAACAGGTAGCACAATTGGTGCTGCCTCCACGGTAGCTCAGCGATGGGTGGGTTCAGCGACGTGTGGGCTTTTATTAATCGAATAAACTATTCGATTAATAAAAAGAAGGATACAAAAAAATGGTGCTCGATTAAAAAAAGGTGATGTGAAGTACAGGGTGTACTTTCACAAAATGGGCACCAGTGATTTTTTTTTGAAAGAAAGGAAATCACAAACCTTTTGAAGCGAACAACAATGACGAATTTTAAAATGAATTTACAGACGAATTTAACTCTTTCAAATAGTTTTTAATGACTTTATAGTTGCTTGGGAAACCTTGCCAGCAGGATTAAAACCCAAGATCTTTTCAATTAAAATTAATACAGACGAATGATTTGAGAAGAACGTAATTCTGGGCCGTTAACACCGAACAAAAGAATTAAAAACCGCGTCCCAAAAATTAATTGGGTTTGGAACTTGGACGAAAACTATATCAATAAAAAAAACCACACTATCGGAAGTTATTCACTTAAACAACAATTAACCAAAATAATTCTATCAAATTTTCAACTCTACTTATCTGTCTTTTACTCCTCTATCTCTTCGCAATTTTCCTCTAGATTAGTCGCACCTCGAATTCCTTTTTTTTTTTCTCCGAATGTTTCCAAACTTTATCCTCTAATTTCCTACTTTCCTTTTTAATAATTTTCAAACTTTTTCTCGATCTTTTTTTTTCCTTTCTATTTTCCTCGAATCTTTTTTTTTTCTTTCTAGCACAACTAGTTGCTGAGTTAGCTCTCCAAAGAGTGACTTTCCCAGCTTAAAATCTTTCTTCCCTCGACCATTCCATTCACCCACACATTCATACATTCAGCCATACGTTTTCGTGATTGTCGGTCACGGGACACCGGCTTTCTGGAAAGACTCCTCGCTCCCAGAAAACCTCCGTTGTTGACTCTCAGTGAAACTTTACACTCACGCTCACATGCACGGATTCAGCAAGTTGTTGGATGTCTTTCCAAAACTTACCGAATCTTAATGGTCGAGTTCAGACCCATACCCAAACTATATTTTTCGAGAAAAATCAAAAGAAGTAAAATCAAGAAAAAGCTTAATCTGAGCATTTTCTCAGTTACCAAACAAACTATACGCGCGTGATTCGAAGCGCGATTGAAACTATTCTACATTTTTTTTGAGAAGAGATAAAGGAAGGAATTTTTTTTTCAAAATGTGAACCCTGATTAAATAACTTCCGATAGTTCCTCTATATACAATTCAATTTTTTTAAACTAGAATTAAGAATTTCAAAAGATAGACACTAAGCGTTAATGACCCATATTACCATACATTGTTAAGTTAAATTTAGGATGATGTTTTGTTTATTAATATTTAAGCAAGAGTCCGCCTGACTCGCTTACTTCTTCAGCTCATCCGCCGGCACATCAACATGAGACCGTCCGTCCGCATGGAAAACAAAGTATCGTATTTTGGAACCAACTGTTCCACTTAATTTCGATCGACTACCTGTGTTTATTGCTTTTCCAAAATACTTTTCGAGCAGGTCTCTGGTTGATGGAAACCAGGTATCTACTGAACTCTAAGAGAATTATGGAGCCACAATAGAAAATGAAGGTTAAATGGATTATGGATAAAGAAATAGGTCAGTGAAACTTGTTGTGGTAAAATTTACCGCAACAGTATACCTTGAGAAGTAAGACTTTCAAGTAGTTCATTAACTACAAGACTCCACAGCAAGAGTGACAGTACCCCTCCATGCGGACATCCTCTTGTTCTGATGATTTTCTAAATATTTTGTCCTGCGTGTGCTTCCACCGTTCTTGTGCCTAGCATCTCACCTATCCATCTGGTTATAGTGATGGGAACGCATTTCCTACGCATTTACCACATGCGAGGTGTTGTCAAAGGTTCCTTCAAGAAGGCAAATAAGGCCGTTTATTGGGCATCTAGGGATATTTGCACAGTATTTGTGAATTCATAAAGGGCGGTCTCGGTAGATCTGCCCGCCCTATATGCATGCTAGTGAAATTGTTAAAAAAAGCCGACTACAAAATGCAAAGCCGCAATTTGTTTGCCGTCATCGAGTTGTATTTTGCTAAAAACACTTTCAATTAACCTATCCGGTTTTGGTTGACCAGAAACCTATATGGATAGGAAGCTATCTTAGGTAGGCTATCGCATCGATTCTTGAACGCGGCCATTTCTATTCACAGAAGCTGTCGGTTTGGCAACAAATGTAGTAGATAATGTAATAGAACACTGATTAGTTACAGACGTGTTTAATTTGGTTATTGGTAAACACACAAATTAACTCGTTTCTAAAGTTTAACGTGGCGTTTATCTAAACGCTTTTTTAGTCGTTAATTATTGGTAAGGCCCACATGTTCAGCCCAAAAATGCATGAAACCCGGCAGAGTTACCCGTCATGCGTATCTGAATTTTTTGAGAGAAAATAAATGACAGCGTCTGCTGATTAAGCATACAATTTTTTTTATTGTTAATTCGCGAGAAAGAGGAGAATGCGTAGCGGTGGAAAACATGAAAGTAGAGCCCGTGGCAGATGGGAAAGGCGGTGGTGGCGTAACGTTAGATAAAATTGAAGAAAAGTGGAATTGTCGAAATTTTTTATCAAAACAAAATTTTTTAAAAAAACCATGTATACATACATGTAATACTTTTCGTCTGCATTTTGCCAATTGTTGTGAAATTATTAATCGCGAATCTATGATGATTATTTATTTTAATTTTATGATGGTGGAATACAATCCACGAAACAAAATTGGATTAACCTAATCCAAACACAAATCACAAACGAATTTATAGAGTTCGAAACAAAATATACTAACCGGCGTGCGTTGCGAACACAATGAAATAATGACAATCTGTCAAATAGAAGGAAGTGGGTGCGTTTAATAATTTGCACAAACAACAACACATATAGTGCTGTCACCCAGTAGCTCAGCAACGGGGTTGGTTCAGCAATCTGTGGGGTTTTATTAATCGAATAATTTATTCGATTAATAAAAAAAGAATAATAAAAAAGAGGTAATTAAAAGGAAGTGTGAGTACAGGGTGTACTTACACTTAAGGTGGGCCCCAGGAATTTTTGTTTACAAGGAAATAGTAAAATTCCAAAACTATGTATGAAATAAAATAAAATGCAAGTTTTTGGTTGCCAAAGTGGCTTTTAAATTATCTTTATTATTTGGGAAACCTTTGGGTGGAAGACCCAGGTTAATAACCCAAATTTTTTTCAAAGAAAAGAAATAAAATTGTAACAAAGGGTTAACTTAAAATGGCGTACGGGGAACCGTTCAGCCGAAAACCAAAAGAACAAAAAAAAACTAGCAAATGGATCGTTAACAAACCGACTTAAAAATACCGTGTCCCACAAACTGGGAAAAGAGTTCGAATAATTAATTATAACAAACTGACACAAAAAAATTAAAACCGAATAGAATTCTTTTTCGAATTCAACACTCTACTTATCTGTTTTCTCTGCCTCTTTCCTCTATCACCTCGACTCCTGTTTGTTTTTTCCTCAATTTTCCTTTCCACCTCGAAACACTTTCTCCACCAAAATTTGACAACTTTTTCCTCTATTTTTTTTTCTAATCTACCAAAAATGTTTTTCTCGATTTTTTTTCTCAATTTTCCTCGTTACCAAAATAAATTAAACCTTTTGCTTAGATCGCTCTCTGAAAAAAGTGAACTTTCCAAGTTTCTATTCCGCCCTGGACCATTCCATTCACCCACACATTCATGCATTCAGCCATACGTTTTCGTGATCATCGGTCACGGGTTCACGGCTTCCTGGAAAGACTCCTCGCTCCCAGGAAACCTCCGTTGTTGAATCTCAGCGAAACTTTACTCTCACACACACATTCACGAATTCAGCAAGTTGTTAGATGTCGTTCCAAAACTTGCCGAATCTTAATGGCCGAGTTCAGACCCATCCCAAAACTAACTTTTCGAGAAAAATGAAAAAGAACTAAAACCGAGAAAAAGCTACTGCTAGGCATTCTCCTAGTTACTACAAACTATTCGCGAGTGATTTGAAGCGCAAAGTAATCATTTTAAAAACCAACTATTTCGCGGTGAGAGAGGAAGGCATATCTCTAAAACCCTAAATTTAATTATTCAGTTCCTATAACTCTATATATTACAATTAAATAAAGATAAACTTTTAAGATATAAAGATTGTTAACAACCCATTTTGCTGACAATAAAGTAAAGTTAAGTTACGTTAAATTACGTTAATCTTTAGTTTATCAGAATGTTGTTTGATTTAAGTAAGATTTAAGTAGGAGTCCGCCTGACTCGCTTACTTCTTCAGCTCATCTGCCGGCACATCAACATGAGACCGTCCGTCTACATGGAAACCAAGTAAAGTATTTTGGAACCAACTGTTCCACTCGATTTCGCTGAAGTACCTGTGATTGTTGCTTTTCCAAAATACTTTAAGAGCAGGTCTCTGGTTGATGGAAACCAGGTATCTACTGAACTCTAAGAGCATTTTGTAGCCACAACGGAAAAGGAAGGGCTAAAATGGAGAAATGATGTAAAGTAGGCCAGTGAAACTTCTTGTGGTAAAATTTACCGCAACAAATCCCACCCTTACCTCCTAGGAAATGTGCTTACATTTCGGTAACACATTTTCCAAGGTTTGCCCAGGTAATGGAAAAAGGAAATGGTTTTTCCATCAAAACAAAAATTAAAAATCAAAAATCAAAATTTACAACGAAAATCATCGATTTACAAAAAAAAAACAAAATAAAAAACTATATTACTTTACTCATTAATCTTCGGATGCATCGGCATACGGTTTCAAATCTTTAACATGCCAAGTTCCGCGTTTTTGACCACTACTATCTTGTAAGACATATGTCCAAGGTGACACACGCTTTTTGATTTCAAACGGACCGACAAACTTCGGTGCTAATTTGGCAGCATAATAATTCGCGGCATCCGACAACGAAAAATTCCTACGCCATACAATTTCGCCCGGGTGATATTGAACATCACGCCGTCGAAGATTGTATGTTTGAGCAGATCTATTAGATGCTGCTTGCAATTTTTTTCCTATATCAACCCTAAGTTCCTTGAAACGTTCAGCGATCGCCTCCCGATCCTGAACATTTCCTGAACTCTCTGCTATTATTGGTGCTTCCTGACCTGAAGTCACCATATCCCTCCCAAAATTCGCATAATAAGGCGAAACACCTAAAACCTCATGCTGTGACGTGCGAATAGCACACGCCACCTTGCTGAGTTGTGAATCCCACACCCGGTGGTTTTCAGCGACGTTAGCCCTCAACGTCGTCTTCAAAATCTGTTTTATCCGCTCCGCAGGATTCGCCTGCTGATGATAATGGGCTGTAAATTTGATTTGTGACGCGTACGCCTGGCAAAGCGCTTTCAATTCCATAGATCGGAACTGGGGACCGTTGTCACAGACGATCACCTTTGGGATGCCAAATAAGAGGAAGACATTGTCTTCAAGTTCCCTAACTATAGCCTTAGCAGTGGCTGACCTCAACGCGAACATTAGTGGAAACTTTGTAAAGTAATCCACTACCGTTATAAATGAAACCCCTACTCGATTTCGGAAGTGGACCTACCAAGTCGACACATTTCATCTCTCATGGTTCCCTAATCCCTAACCTCTCTGTCATAAACCCAGCTGGCTTATCATTCACCGGCTTTACCTGTTGGCAAACTTTACACGTCCTAACATATTTGGGTATATCGGCCCTCATTTTTGGCCAGTAAAACTTTGCTCCAATTCTAGCAAAAGTTTACCTAACACCCATGTGTCCTGCTAACGGACCATCATGATATTCCTTCAAAATTCCTAATCTTTCATTTTTCCCTAACACTCTCTTCCATTCTTGATTATTCTCATGTACTACTACATGATTTGCTTTGACGAGTTTGAACAACTGACCCTGTTCAACTCGCCAAGCTGGAAACCTAAGTGGATTCGCATTCACTTCCGAAATCATTTTGATCACCCAAGGGTCAGAATCCTCATCTGAGATACCCCCCAACTGTGGCACTCCCCGAGAAAGCATATCAGGAACAACATGGCCTTTGCCCTTACGGTGAATGATTTCAAAATCAAATTGTTGAAGCCTAATTGCCCAACGAGCTAACCTACCCTGCGGATCCTTAAGATTACTTAACCATACCAGGGAATAGTGATCTGCCACAACCGTAAACCGAACACCTTCTATATACGGCCGCAACTTCTCAATAGCCCAAATTACAGCTAATCATTCTTTCTCTGTTGTTGAGTAATTCCTCTCATTCCTGTTCAAAGACCTACTAAGGTAACAGACAACCTTTTCTCCCTCATCAAAGTTCTGTGAAAGAACTTCACCGATGCTGTAATCTGATGCGTCTGTTTGAACGACAAAAGGTTGTTTAAAATCTGGGCAAGTAAGTATTGGTGCTGTCACCAAACACTCTTTTGCCTTCCTAAAACTATCCTCACATGCCTGAGTCCCAATGAACTTCTTATTCTTTTTCAACAAATCTGATAACGGCCTAAGCAATTCAGCAAAATTTGGTACAAAACGACGGTACCATGAAACTGTCCCTAAAAAACTCCTAACTTCTTTTACATTTCTCGGTGCTGGAATCCTAACCATGCTTTCCACTTTCTCTGGATCTACATGTTAACCGTTTCGATACACTAAATACCCTGAAAACTTCAGCGATGGCATGCAAAAATTGCATTTCTCCCTATTGACCTTCAATCCTGCTTCACTCGACCTTTTCATCACCTCATTCAGAATTTCGAAATGTTGTCCGAAATTTTCTGTAATGATGATGATGGCGTCTAAATAGACGAAAACGTATGGCTCGAGGTCGGCACCCAAAACTGTGTCGATAAACCTCTGCAAAGTCGCAGGCAAGTTGTGAAGACCGAAAGGCATTCTTCGAAATTGAAAAAGACCTCTCCCAGGAACCGTAAAGGCAGTATAGGGCTTCGATTCTTCCTCCATAGGAATCTGCCAATATGCTGATTTTATGTCTAATGAGGACAAGAACCTTGCACCTCAAAGCCTATCTAAAATTGAATTAATATATGGAAGTGGATAAGCATCCATATCTATGTTTTTATTTAGCTTCCTATAATCCACACAGAATCTATAGGACCCGTCCTTTTTCTTAACTAACAGTATTGGAGATGACCACGCACTAGTCGATCTCTCAATAACTCCTGCTTCTAACATTTCATTTAATTCCCTATTAATATGTACCTGCATCACCGGAGAAACCGGATAATAACGTTTTTTATCGGTTCCGCCGACGTCCTAATTTTGTGTTCAACCATAGTTCTACACCCTAAGCCTTCAGGCATTTTCCTAAATGATTCCTCCATTAAATTTTCTAAAAGCTTAATTTCCCTAACACTCAACTCCGAACGTTCTGTAATAGAACAAATTGAAACCGGCTGTTCCGAAAAATTCCACTCACGTGACCTCAAATCCGGGACTATACCCGAGAGTGCCCAAAAATCTGCACCAAGGATCGCTGTGTGTGGCAGAGTTGGTATCACAAGACAGTCAATCAGTACTGCCCTGTCTTCTACTATTATTGGAAGAGAGAGAGTCCCTTATGTCTCGACACCTGTTCCGTCCGCTAACCGTACGCAGCCAACAGTGTCTGTCTTTATAGGAAGGCCTAAATTTTGGAGAATGCTCCAAGCATCCCTACCTATTATGGTTCTAGAAGCTCCTGAATCTAATAACCCTAAAAATTTAGAACCATAAATACTAACTCCTAAAAATGGTCTCCTATCACTACCGTTTGCCTCCAATGTAAAGCCTAAGTGAATCTGATTCACCAACTGGTTACCACCAGGTAACCTATTTACTGTCTTCGGACATCCCGCAATGCTGGCGCAAGAGTCCGTTGCCCATTTCCCGAGCAGCGACGACATTTTTGTCTGCTAACACCTAACTGACCACACCCAAAACAACGCCTGAGAACAGAACACCTATTTGCAAATTGGCCAGATCCATTGCAATTGTAACATCTCATTGAAGAATGGCCCTGACGAGCAGTTCTGTTGCTCTCAGCAACAACCGAAACTACTGGAGTGTCCCTACCTAAATACGCTAGATCCGGTTCTAGCAGGTTCCTATTATTCCTAGCACTGGGTAGTGGAATAAACGATTCCACATTTGCCCTAACCGCTTCTAAACTCCTACCTGAAGCAACCAAATCGGCTACACAACCTGGTTTCGTCAAACCAAGTTGAGTCTAGTAGAAAGGTGTCAAGTTCCGTTGAATCATTGTCAACTTCCTACTTTCCGAAATTGGATCTGATAACCTACCAAACAAATTTTGCATTGTCGCCACATAAACCCCGATTGTTTCATCGTTGCCTTGTGTGCGACGCGTAATCTCATCTAACAGTAAGTCATCGTAATTCGGTGGCAAGAACTCCAGCTTAACTCTCTGACAAGTTCTGGCCATGAATTAACTGACATCCTAATTGCCCTAAACCCAATTAAAGCTTATCCTACAAAAAGCTCTACTGCTGCCTTAAAAAGTTGGGGTTCCGAAACCCCCCTAGCCTGACGAAATTCACTAACCGTTTCTAAAAACGCGTTCACTGAGGCACCACAGCGCTCACCAGTGAACTTCACGTCCCATTTCGAAATGTTCAGAAATTTTTTCTGAACTCACTACTACCTGCTCTACCACTGGGCTAATCCTTTCCCTACTTTTAACCCTACTGCCTGCCAATCCTAAACTCGTCGATGTACCGGCAGAAGTAATCACCGACCGGCTATCTTGAGGTTCAGCTGAACGCTGCTTTTCAACCTCACCCTTCTTCTTTAATCCCTCATCTTCTCTCTCTTTACACTGTTCTTCTTCGACCTCATCCTCTTCACTTTCATCCTCTAACTCTGCCATAGCCATTACTATTTTATTTTTAAGAGCCAACTTGCTCTCTTCTCCTGACTTTCATTCTCTGGAATGCTCCTATCCATCCTACGTAGCCCCCACTCTACCTTCGTCATTATTTTTAAATACTCCTTCGAAGTTGCCAACTTCGGAGGATTTTCTAGCAGTTTCAAAATTTCTCCTAACTTCTTTTCAACCGCCGCAAAATCCTGTTCAAAGGTGAACGGATAAGCGGGAGGTATAAAAGAATTCCTACGTTCAAGTTTAAGGCAACCCTAAGCGCTTTGCGCATCTCCTCCACTGTCCCTATAGGTAATCCTCTAAATTCTACCTCATAAGTTATTTCGTCCTGTGACAATCTATTGACCTGACTAGTTTCCATTTCAAAAAAATTAAAATGAAAAAAAAATTTAAAAAAGTTAATAAAAAAATTTTATAATAAAAAAGCAAATGCTTAAAACAAGCAAAAAGTGAAACCTAAACGCGAATAAGGATAAAAATAATCGATTTGAAAACAAATCGGAAACGAAAAGCAAATTAAAAAAAACAAACTAAATCCTATTCCAAAACAAAAAAGCGTAAAAATCAATTTTCTTTTAAGTACTAACCACGAAAATAATTAACTTGATTATCAATATGGTAATTGATATCGAATTTAACCAACTAAAAAGTATTTAACACTATCAACAAAAAAAAAGGTACTTAAAAAAAATAGTACCAACGAAAAGTATTAAAATAAATAATATCAACAAGTTACTACACAACCCTGAACTAAATCTACACTGCACTACGTTACGTTACGTTACCTACTATCTGGAATGTCAAAATTAAATTCTATTTATTTAACAAAATGTTGGGTCTGAAAGAGACCACACTATTATGCAATTAATAATGAAATTAATTTACGAAAAAAACTAATTCCAATATAAATATTATATCAAAAAAAAAAAAAAAACAATTTGTTGAGTGGTAAAGTCGCAAATTATCACTTAACACAATAAGAACACTTTAAGAAAAATAAAAAAAAACCTTACTCAATCACTTCGTAGGTATTCTTTTTCCTTCCTCACAAGATTCTTCTGATGTATGATGTTGTATGTATGTGAGTACTATATGTATGCACTTATCACCTTGCAAAATGGCCAACAATTTTCCCGCAAAATTAAGAATTTTCTTCACAATTCTTTTGTAAAATGCACCTCCTTTTTAGGTACCTAGGAAATAAAAAAAAAACAACACCAAGTAAATTTCTTTTATAAACAAATTAATTAAAACAATTCCCTAAATGCACACAGAACAAAAAAAAAATGAATGCAATTCTTGCAACACAAATTTCCAATAAAGGGAAGCCCACGTTCGGACGCCAATTGTATGAGGGTTTGTAGTTGCATATATCGTGATATCGAAAACCAAAGTCAAAATTTGTACGGGAACAATATTCTGTAAAACATATAATTTTACCTCAAGAATTTTATGCGGAAAGTGCAGAAAAAAACCTGGTACACTAGGATAAGTCATTTGTGACGTTTAATTTAATTATTTCCCACGCTTACGCAAGTATTTTTAAGGGTTCTTCATGTATACGTACATAATGCGGAAAGTTATATATTTCTGGTAAGGCTGAAAAGTATCTCGTTACATGAATATGAATACCCTTATTATAAATTATCCACTTGTCCTATCGATTGTCTATCGTTTGTAGCAGGACTTTTTGTAATGATTTTATTTGTGACATTTAAGTTATTGTCTACACTGTCGCCACATTGTCTACATTTTCGGCATCCTCTTGTATTCAGCCAATCCATGCCTGTCGTCAAGACATTGACTGATCCAAGTGTGCTCTCCCAGTGTTCCTCGCTTTTTGGAGTTTCTTTCGAAGTCTCCTAACTAACCTACGTTAGTGAAAAAACTTAAAATTGTTCTAAGTCCAAGTTGAATATAGAAAAAGAAGCAACACCTATCACTAAATTTTTGTCGAAAATTTAGAATTAAAAAAAACAATTCATCTTAGAATTTTTTTTAGGAATGTTCGTTTTCTATTAGAGTTGGCGATACGCCATCTTCTTAGTGGCGCAGAGTACAATTTTGTTGGTATGAAATTATTTTCACAAATAATAAATTTTTGCAGAGAATTAAGGATAAAATAAGCCATTCATTTTTGAATTTTTGCCGAGAATTTAGGATGAAAAAAGCAATGTTGTGGTCGTCTATTAGAGGTTAAAACCGCTATAAAATAAAAATCAAACAAAAAAAATGAAGAATTTTTTGAATTTCATATGGAAAGTTGATGGAGTAAATTTTGTATCAAATATGAAAAAGAATGAAGCAATATCATTAAATTTATTAGTTTTGGAATGTATCACCATCCTATTAAAATTACTGGTGCACAGTATCAATTTATTGGTACTATATTTTACTTTATTTTAGTCAAATAATTATTTGAATTTGAACTAAATGAAAAAAATAAATTCTAGTTCCTAAAATTATTGAAACTTATTGAAAAAAAATAAAAATTGTTCGAAGTCCAAATTGAATATAGAAAAAGAAGCAATACATATCACTAAATTTTATTAAAGTTGGCGATACGCCATTTTCTTAGTGGCGCAGAATATAATTTTGTTGGTATGAAATTTTACAAAAAGTCTAAAAATTATTTTCAGAACAAATAAATTTTTGCAGATAATTTAGTATAAAAAAAGCAATTTATTTTTGAATTTTCGCCGAGCATTTAGGATAAGAAAAGCAATTCATTTCTGATTTCTTGCAGAGAATTTAGGATGAAAAAGGCAATTCCTTTTTTGAATTTTTGACGAGAATAAAAAAAGCAATTATTTTTGATTTTTTTTTTTTAGTTTTTTGTAGCCTTGTTGCTGTGAAACCACTATAAAATAAAAAGAAAAATTAAACAAAAAAAATATTTCCCAAAAATGATTCGCCGGCTGCCATGATGTTGTGTTTGGCAAATTGATAATAAGGGTATTCATGCAACGAGATATCTTTCCGCTTTGCAGACAAATATAACTTCCCACAAGATATTTACATGAACACCCACTTAAAAATGCTTGCGTAAACGTGAAAAATGATCAAATCCAACGTCACATTTGATTTGTACCAGTGTTTCTGCGCTTTCCGCATCAAGTTATCTTATTTGCAAAATGTTTTCCCTATACAACTTTTGACAGTTCATTTCCCCCGATATACAATTATCTGTACTGAGATTAAGCTATTTCAGCAAGTCGAGTCAGATGACTCGCCTTACTCGCCTTCTCATTTCACTTCACTCGCAAAGCCGATTTAGATATTTAAGTGAGATGGGTAACTTCGAATTTAGTTTCGAACACTTAAATGTCATAAGTGCATACCCTCTATACATAGATTATCTCTGGCCATACAAAGACTTTACTATGTTTTGTTGTATTTTTTTTTAGTTGTGTGACAGCTATAATAAGTTTCGCATTGAATCATAAATAATAAACATACAAAATGAAACCATTGTGATTATTTTATTTCTATTTCGCAAAAATTTGTCCTAACTAACAAAGTGAAATTTTATTTTCATTTACTTTCATCAAACTAATTGATGTAAAAAATTAACAAAACGAAAACCACAAAATTAAACAGCAACACAAAAAAACAATGTGCTTTGAACTGTGGTTCCATAGCTGATAATCATCCGTTGTCATCCGATTTGATTCGTCATAGTTTCTGCATGGTACAGTCAAACAGTTTTTCATAAAATATTATTTGAGTTATTATAATTTCCTTTAAAACTTAAATTATCAATAAAGGGTTGTTTCAAAAGAGTTAGTTGTTTTTGTTATTTCATTTCATATCCATGAATAGATGTGGCCAAAGAACACATATACTTACTCAAAATTGTTCATTTTACCAACCCATTCACCAAGTCACCTGCGAAAAGCCAGGCAAGTAATCTGACAGTTCAAGCGAGTCACTCCCTCACTCACTTTTACTAGCTAAATCGATTTTTCATGAAAAGTGTTCGTGCACCCAGAAAATAATTACCCGTGGTCAGGTTTTTTTAATAAAGAAAAAGAAATTTAAATATTAAAATATTAAAACTACTTTGGTTTTAAGAAGAGTGAACGAATTTAAACAAATTCCCCTAGAATAATAAAATTCACAGTATCTTCTTGCTGTGATTTTTATAAGAGTCGGTAAACATCGACCAAAATTTGTGTCTTAGTAGGGTATAACAGACTGACTGAATAGCCCATTGTTATACCTTGGGCGAAACACAATAATTTCTGGATTTGAGGTCACTTGCACTTTTTATTTGAATTATATTAATTCACTCCACTTAAAACCAAAGTAGTTTTAATATTTTAATATTTAAATTTCTTTTCTTTATTAATTTATTTTATTTGATTTTATTTTATTTTATTGTTTTTTTATTTTATTTTATTTTAAAAAGCAGAATTCGACTTACCGAACATAATAAAATAAAATAAAAAAAAAATAAAATAAATAAAATAAATTTAAATAAAATAAAATAGAGTCGTCTTCAGCTTCCGAGGTGATCGGACGCGTTTTGGAGTCGCTCTGGCAAAATTGAATAAAAAAAAAAAAAAAAAATTGGGTGGCACAACGGCTCATGAAGAACCAGGGCCCAGTGACTAACAACTCGCAACCATTTCTGTGTGCGCCTGTCGACAGGAATGGAAGGGTCCTACAATTTTATGCCGAATCTGAGCGGCTAGACGAGAAGCACTTATTCGTGACAAGTGATACTCTTGGAGGATTTGTCAATTCCTCGCAAGAGGCAGTAGCCCTGAAAAAAAACTAGTTTTTAGGTGGACGAGGCTCGGAAGCAAACCCAGACCTCCAGCGTGACAGTCAAACGCACTAACCATTACGCTACGGGCTACTAAACTACTCTGGCAAAATTGAAGTAACTTAAATAAATAAAATAAATAAAATAAATAAAATAAATAAAATAAATAAAATAAATAAAATAAATAAAATAAATTAATAAAATAAATAAAATAAATAAAATAAATAAAATAAATAAAATAAATAAAATAAATAAAATAAATAAAATAAATAAAATAAATAAAATAAATAAAATAAATAAAATAAATAAAATAAATAAAATAAATAAAATAAATAAAATAAATAAAATAAATAAAATAAATAAAATAAATAAAATAAATAAAATAAATAAAATAAATAAAATAAATAAAATAAATAAAATAAATAAAATAAATAAAATAAATAAAATAAATAAAATAAATAAAATAAATAAAATAAATAAAATAAATAAAATAAATAAAATAAATAAAATAAATAAAATAAATAAAATAAATAAAATAAATAAAATAAATAAAATAAATAAAATAAATAAAATAAATAAAATAAATAAAATAAATAAAATAAATAAAATAAATAAAATAAATAAAATAAATAAAATAAATAAAATAAATAAAATAAATAAAATAAATAAAATAAATAAAATAAATAAAATAAATAAAATAAATAAAATAATTAAAATAAATAAAATAAATAAAATAAATAAAATATATAAAATAAATAAAATAAATAAAATAAATAAAATAGATAAAATAAAATAAAATAAAAAAATAAAATAAAAAAAAAAACAAAACTGAATTACATTAAATGATTATAAATAAAATAAACTAAATTAAATTCAGTAAAGGATGATATTGGTCGTTGATCCAACAGAATTAAAACATATCGCAAATAACATTCAGGACTTAGAAAAATTTTATTTTTTCATTAAGTTAAAATAATTTTTGGACTTAGAACATTTTTTGTTCGATTTCATACTAATAAATTGATACTCTGTACCACTAATAATATGGCGATACATTTTGAAAATTGCTTCTATTCTTTTTTCATATTTGATAAAGTATTTACTCCATCAACCTTCCATATGAAAGCCCAATTAATTTCTTAATGCTATACAAAGGTTTTTTAACATGATACATACAGAGTTACTGATCTCTTTAATAGATCTCCATTATAGAGAACAGTTATCAGAGTAGGCTGTTGCAAGGCAAGATGATGGGATGTGTTGGGCAAGGAAATAGGAATAGGTAGGAAAACAAAAAACGGAAACAGAATGCTAAGCTCCGGGGAACGCGGCTTGCTGGCGATGCTCAGCTCACCCGGAATGGAAGGGATTTTGCCCCTGAAACTTTACTTTTCCTGCAAGCAAAACACGAATCGGACAAGAGACAAATAAAACTAAAAAGACCACGGACGAACAACCACCACTTCAAGGCACTGCTGATGTTGGTGCAGTGTGGCCTTAACCCACCCAACATGCGGCCACGTTTAGATTTCCTCCCCAAAAAAAGCCGATGACAAGCTTCCGGTCATACCATTTTCACCAAAGTCGATCAGCTACAAACGGCACTCCTGAAAATGATACCATAACTCGTTTGAACCTGTGGATGGAATTGAAGAGAGAGAATATGGGCATATCCTCAGGATATCGTCCCTTTTTATTAAGTTTAGAATAGGATTTTGTTGTAGCTTTTAGCACAATCATCAGAAAGTGGATCACTCACTCAACCAGATCAGCACCCACACCATCCACAGTTAGCCCACTAGGCAGTTCGTTGGCTGGCACTGGAGCGTCCACTGATCTGATTGGATGATCATCCGGCCATTGTGCACCACAAACCGTCACCAGAACGCTAGTCCACTATCTTGTGATCATAGGGAATCGACGGAAGGTATAATGCAAAAGTAGCCGAAATTTGTCCTAGAGCCATTTCGTCGCGTTGAGAAAAGAAATCAAGTCTTTGATCTTCATTTCAGTAAGTTCGTTAATGTCGTCAAAGAATGCTCTTCCGAGTGATTGTTTTCTAGCTTTGGCCAGAGCAGGGCATTTGCAGAGGAAATGAACTACTGTTTCCTTTTCCTGCTGGTCCTCACAGCTCCGACAGTGAGTATTGTGAGGTATGCCCAGCTTCGCTGCATGCTCTCCTTTTGGCCAGTGTCCGCTACAGGTTGCAACTACCCTGGCTATGTCTTGCCTGGGTCTGCGTATTAGATCAACTGTTCGGTTCTTGGCATAGGTGGGCCAAATCTTCCTAGATATAATACAGTTTGATAAACTGCTCCACCTACGGTTTGCTTTAGTAAGATAAATTGAGAGAATGTTGCCCTTCATAACTCCAAACGGAATGTTGCCTCTTTCCGCAAGTGAGCCATGAAGGGCTGAACCTTGCCTGGCCAGCTTGTCAACCCGTTCATTGCCCTCAATGCCACTGTGACCTGGGACCCAGATAAGAGTGACATTGAGGTCAGTGTTCAGACCCGCAAGCTCATCCCGGCATTGCTTGACTAGTTTGGAGGATGCTGTAGCTGAATTAATGGCTTTAACAGCCGCTTGACTGTCTGTAATAATAGCCGCATTACGGTTTTGGTTTTGATCTGCTTTTAATAACTTGCAAGCTTCCCGGATTGCCAGCAATTCAGCTTGAAAGACGCTAGCAAGGTCAGGTAGCCGAAAGGACCTAGATACATTTAGAGACTCAGAGAAGATTCCTGCACCAACGACACACTCCATCTTTGAGCCATCAGTAAAGATAGTTATGTCGAAATCTTTCATCACGACGTTATCATTACAATCCTTCCTGGATGGAAATTTAACTTTGAAATCCTTACTGATACTCATTGTAGGGGTGCAGTAGTCAGTGGGAGTCGAAAACATTTCCATTGGACTCAAGTCTGTGATATTGCTGTGACCATAGGGCTTGGCAAACCAAGAGTTTGATTCTTTAAGTCTTAAAGCGCTGCAAGATACTAGATATTTAATATGTAAATCAAGTGGTAGAAGGTGCAGAAAAACACTTAAGGCATCAGTCGGGTAGGATCTTATAGCCCCTGTCGTGCCAATGCTAGCAGTTCTTTGAACCTTCCTAAGTCTATCGATGTTATATTTTTTGTTAAGTGCAGGCCACCATACAATCTTACCGTATGTGAGGATCGGTCGTACCACGGCTGTGTACGTCCACAGGATCATCTTCGACTGAAGCCCCCACTTTTTACCAAAAGTTTTACTTCAGGCATAGAACGCTATACAGGCCTTCTTGACCCTTTCTTCAATGTTCAACTTCCAATTTAATTTGGGGTCGAGAATAACACCTAAATATTTAGCTTTAGAGGAAAGTGAGAGTGTTTGGCCGTTGAGTCGGGGTAGAGTGAAGAGGTGTATCTTAGTCTTGGTAGTAAATAGCATCAGTTCAGTTTTGCTTTGGTTAACTCCTAGTCAACAGCTCGTGGCCCAGTTACTGACCTTCCTTAAAGCCATTTCCGTGATCTCACTTAACACAGGAGTAAACTTCCCTGACACTAATATCACCAAATCTTCAGCATATGCCACCGCCTTTACTCCACATCTTTCCAACTTAACAAGAATATTATTCATGACTAAAAGCCATAGAAGAGGGGACAGAACCCCACCCTGGGGTGTACCTCTACTTACATGTTTGGTCGAGTTTGTATTACCTAACGTAGCTTGAATCCGTCTGTCTCTGTGCATGGATATTATCTATTCCCTTATGTAGTCTTCTACACCAAAATCAACTAAAGACTCTAGAATGGATTCAGTAAGCACGTTGTTGAAAGCCCCTTCAACATCTTAGAAATTGGCAAGAGTATATTCATTATAGTTTATAGTTTTCTCAATAGTGCGCACTACCTCATGCAGGGCTGTTTCAGTGGATTTGCCTTTAAGGTATGTGTGTTGAGAGTTTTCAAGTGGACATCTATCCAGGATGTCTCTAATATGGATGTCGAGGATGCGCTCTAAGGTTTTAAGCACAAAAGAGGTTAGACTAATTGGACGGAAATCCTTCGCAGATTCTTGGCCCCGCCTACTGACTTTCGGGATAAAAACCACTCTTACATGTCTCCAGGACTCGGGAAAATAGTTAAGAGATAAACATCCTTTAAAAATTGTTTTCAGCCAGGGAACTGATATCTCTTGCAGTTTCTGGAGCATAATTGGCAGTATTGCGTCCAGGCCTGGAGACTTATACGGTGAGAATGTATTAATTACCCAGGCAATTTTTTCTTTTGTTATAACGGTATTGATATGCTCTACTCGAGCTGAAGACATGTCCCAAGGTTCCAGCGTCGCTAACCTACTGTTCTCGCAGCCCGGGAAGTGCGTCGTCATTAATAGCTCCAAAGACTCAGCTGGAGAGACTGTCCAGGAACCATCAGGCTTTTTCAAGAATGATGGATTACAATGTTCCTTAGATAGAATTTTACCGAGCCTTGCGGAATCTTTTATATTTTCAATTGACTGACAGAATTTTCTCCAGCCTTGTTGCTTGGCTGATGCGAGAGCTCGCTTGTAAACCTTGAGGCAGTCTTTATAGGGTTGATAAAATGTATGTTTGTGGCAGATATTAAAGATTGTTCTAGTCATTTTCCTAAGATTAGATAGGTCTTCATTCCACCAAGGAAGTAGTGTTTTACGGCTATATTTTATTGGACAGGAGACCTTAACAGCAGTGCTCATTGATGCCTCAAAGGATTTCACCTTTGACTCAAGATCTATCACCGAGTCTGGATTTAGGTTCGGTATATTGCCCAGTTTAGATTTTACAACTTGACTGAATTTCTTCCAGTCTATTCTTTTGGGATTTCGATAAGAGGATTGATTTTCGGTTTTGAAATTAATGTTGAAGAGTATCCATCTATGGTCCGAAAAAGATTTCAGAAGGGATACCCTCCAGTTTTCTACTATTAGATTCATTTTATTATTTACGATGATCGTAACATCCAGTACGTCCTCCCAGCCTTCATGACTATCCGAGCTCGGAAATACAAAGGTGGGAGTGCTACCTCTGTTGCAGACTATCAGGTTATTTTCAATAATAAAATCAAAAAGAGACTCACCTTGTTCATTGATCTCTGAACTACCCCGTAGGGTATGTCGTGCATAAGCATCATTACCAATCACAAGGTTAGTCCCTTTGGCTTTAGCTTCATTTGTAAGGGTTTGCAACTCTTCTGGCGGTGACTGCCTGTCATGGGCCGAGTACGCCGAAGCCAACAATAAGCCGTCTGCATTTTTATCCTCCAACCTTACAACTGTTAGATCAGGAGTGCTAAGATTTGGGCACAAAAAAGCTTTTAAGTGTTTTTTAGCTAAAATACAAGTTCTAGGCTTACCTTGGTATGGGCTTTTTAAAAAAAAAAATTATATCTTTAAAAACTTTAAAACTTTAAAAAAAAATTATATCTTTAAAACGGTTGTTTTTATTAAAAAAATAATAATTTTTTCTTGTACGGAATTACATAACGTTAAAACTTTGCATTCAGATGTTTTCAAAAATTTGAACCGTTTAGGAGTTATACGTGAAAAACGACCATTTTCGACATTTTTCGATTTTTGAAATCTTCTTAACGGTGGGTCTTTAGAAAAAAATTGTCATAAATTTTTTTTGAAAATGACATAATCTACAAGTTTTGTACCTTGAATAACTATTGACGTGCATACGATTTGGTAATGGAATTTCGTGACAATATTTCTTTTGCAAAAATAAAGATAATTGCGTTTAAAAACCTTCGCTTGGATTTTTTTGGCAGAAAAAGTAGAATTAGTCTGGGCTATCATGATGATCTTTTGGTTTTATATTTTGTATGCTTAATCAGCAGATTCTGTCATTTATTTTCATTCTTAATTGTTTTCTTTGTTCAAGGTTAAAAATATGGATGGTTGGTGTAATTAATTTATTATTTACTGTTTGTTTATTTTACGATGGTGAAACTTCGAAATTCTTTACATTAATCTCAATGATTGCGCATTAATTGGTATTGAGATCTACGATATCAATTAAAGAGGGTACTTCAGATTTTAACATAACACACGCGACGAGCACGCATTCGACAATGTCTTGGAATTTTTGGTGCACTTTTCGCCTACAGAATATAACATTTTATTGAACAAATATTTGTATTTGTTAAACTTAATAATTTCTTACCATTTCATTATATATTGTATTTTTTTTTGTATGCTATCAGTTCTGCTTATATCAAGCATTTGTAACATTACATATTTCATTTCTAATCGCGATTTTTAACCTTCAGATACTAAAAAATAGCAACTTGTCACATTGTCATCATTTAGCGTGGTGTGAGTTGTTAGGAAAAAAATACATAAAGCCTAACATACTACTTAAGACAACGTAGATCATCATAAAAAATATACATAATTACAAGTTAAACATTAAATAGACAAATACACTATAAAGCGTGGCAACACTTTTACGATGCATACCAAAACAAATCAGATACAAACACATAACAGCATATTGGTGCTGGTGATTATCAAGGAGTCCCATAAAGCTTGTGCTTAGCTGTAAGCTTTGAGTAAATCAAGTCAAAACCATTATGGTTAATATTCGCCCCATGTTTCATACGAGTCAGTGGCTCATTGAGACCATAATTGGTACGATGGAAGTCGAGATGAAAAATATCAGAGTTCCGAGAACTATGACTCCTAACGATCGAATTAATTTCATCTAAAAGATCCGGAGAATCAATGCAACCAACCAGGTTGTTGGTGTAAAAACATAACATCGGTTACTCTGCGATGTTTTTCCAGAGATGTCATATTTAAAAGAATAAGGCGATTGATGTAAGGAGTAGTGGGGTGACCATACCGTATTCGCATTTTCTAAGTGGGGACGAACAAATTAGTTATACAGGGAAGATGCAGCTACACGAAAATTCCTTACTCCAACGTTTAATGAAATCGAACATTGCATTAGCTTTATTGGCGATTTTCTCAATGTGGGTGTAAAGTCAAGACTTTGTGAGAAGTATGCACCTAGATTACATGTTGTTATTACTTTATTAAGTACAGATTGGTTCATGCTGTAATTAAATGATATTGGGTTCTTTCTTGTAAAGAAGGACATCGATTGGCATTTTGAAAAATTCAAAAAAAGATTGTTATGGTAACACCAATCAGAAAAACTATTTAGGTCATTTTGAAGAGATACGGAATCAGACTGGTTTTTGATGATCGATCCTAAATAACTTAATATCGTAAGCGGTACCCTACAGGATTTTATTATCGAAACAACATCATTGATAGCAATTATAAAGAGAAGTGGACCAATGTGACTACCTTGAGATACACCAGAGTCCGCAGTTATTGAATCAGAAATGATTCCTCTAAAAAGAACTTGATAAGTCCTCCCCTTCAAAAATGAGTTTATCCATTCAACAAAAATTGGAGGGAAACCAAGAGATGAAAGCTTAAATAAAATAAGACTATGAGCTAACTTATCGAATGCCTTACTGAAGTCAGTATAGATACAGTTAACTTGATGCCCATTCTCAATAGTTTTATTTGTAAAAGACGTCAATTCAAGATTAGTTAAAGCAGATTTCTTTTTCATAAGCCTATGTTGCTCGCTCGCAAGAAAAGTTTTGCAGCTGAAATAAAAACTCTTGCATACAATAGCCTCAATTAATTTAGGTAAACATGAAATTTTGGCTATTGGCCTAAAATTTAAAATATCGCCACGGTTTTCCTTTTTGTGTATAGGAATTATTTTCCTTTTTCCTTTTATTGCAATGCTTGAATGTCATTTGAGATATGTTTTAATTCGGTTGGATCAACGACCAATGTCATCCATACTGAATTTAATTTAGTTTATTTTATTTATTTTCGTTTGATGTAATTTTATTTTATTTAATTTAATTAATTTTATTTTATTTTATTCTTTTTATTTAATTTATTTTATTTATTTTATTTATTTTATTTATTTTATTTATTTTATTTATTTTATTTATTTTATTTATTTTATTTATTTTATTTATTTTATTTATTTTATTTATTTTATTTATTTTATTTATTTTATTTATTTTATTTATTTTATTTATTTTATTTATTTTATTTATTTTATTTATTTTATTTATTTTATTTTTTTTATTTATTTTTTTAATTTTATTTATTTTATTTATTTTATTTATTTTATTTATTTTATTTATTTTATTTATTTTATTTATTTTATTTATTTTATTTATTTTATTTATTTTATTTATTTTATTTATTTTATTTATTTTATTTATTTTATTTATTTTATTTATTTTATTTATTTTATTTATTTTATTTATTTTATTTATTTTATTTATTTTATTTATTTTATTTATTTTATTTATTTTATTTATTTTATTTATTTTATTTATTTTATTTATTTTATTTATTTTATTTATTTTATTTATTTTATTTATTTTATTTATTTTATTTATTTTATTTATTTTATTTATTGTATTTACTCTATTTATTTTAATTATTTTATTTATTTCATTTATTTTATTTATTTTATTTATTTTATTTATTTTATTTATTTTATTTATTTTATTTATTTTATTTATTTTATTTATTTTATTTATTTTATTTATTTTATTTATTTTATTTATTTTATTTATTTTATTTATTTTATTTATTTTATTTATTTTATTTATTTTATTTATTTTATTTATTTTATTTATTTTATTTATTTTATTTATTTTATTTATTTTATTTATTTTATTTATTTTATTTATTTTATTTATTTTATTTATTTTATTTATTTTATTTATTTTATTTATTTTATTTATTTTATTTATTTTATTTATTTTATTTATTTTATTTATTTTATTTATTTTATTTATTTTATTTATTTTATTTATTGTATTTACTCTATTTATTTTAATTATTTTATTTATTTCATTTATTTTATTTATTTTATTTATTTTATTTATTTTATTTATTTTATTTATTTTATTTATTTTATTTATTTTATTTATTTTATTTATTTTATTTATTTTATTTATTTTATTTATTTTATTTATTTTATTTATTTTATTTATTTTATTTATTTTATTTATTTTATTTATTTTATTTATTTTATTTATTTTATTTATTTTATTTATTTTATTTATTTTATTTATTTTATTTATTTTATTTATTTTATTTATTTTATTTATTTTATTTATTTTATTTATTTTATTTATTTTATTTATTTTATTTATTTTATTTATTTTATTTATTTTATTTATTTTATTTATTTTATTTATTTTATTTATTTTATTTATTTTATTTATTTTATTTATTTTATTTATTTTATTTATTTTATTTATTTTATGACAGTCACATCAGTGTGCAACCACCACCAGTGAGTGTTAAACGTGCACGGAACATTAAAATCCACCCCAATAAAATAAATAACTATATAAGTGTAAAACAGGTATACCTGCGGGCTACCTGCGCTTAAGTGATCAAACTGAATTTATTCGCGGAACAAAAGTTTTTTTTAAAATAAGTGTTGTGCGAGTGAAACAGTGTAATAAAATAAAAAACAATTAAGACAACGAGACCGGAAATGGGCGAACCATTTAATCCGGAGGCAGCATTTGCGTCTCTCGAGGCGCTGCTGCTAAAGATCGTCAGCGACCTTGGGCCAGAATATGGACCAAGGCTCAACGAGACATTCCAGAAAATTGTCTCCCCAATTCAACCGAATGACCAGAAAAATGTCATGGAGACAGAGGCTATGGAGAGCGAGGAGGAATCTCCTGCCAGCAGTGTAGAGGAAGAGTCTGCCGAGGAATCCACGGAGGAATCCACGGAGGAATCGACGGACGAGTCCACCGAAGATGAAGAGGACGTCAGGCAATCACCACCCGAGCTAACCATCAGCTCCGAGGAAGAAGAAAGCGATTTTCCTCTACCAGGACAAAAAAGGCCAAGGAAAAAAGGAAAGACCGAAGAAAAGGTCAACGCCACTAAGAGACCACAGATAGATGAGTCACCAACAACACCGGCTAAACATACCCCCACGCCACCTACAAATAAACCAACAACATCGGCAGCCAGCTAAGTTTTTCAGTTTAGTGCCACAGCAGCATACAAACCTGCTCCAGCTCAGCCATTGAAACCAGCCAATGACATCCAACCTGTCAAAGCAGCCAAGGGACCAGCAATGCCGCCAATATTCTGCTACTCCGGAAGTGTTGCTGACATCAGAAGACACTGCAAGAGTGAAAACTTGACAGTAACTTTCAAAAACAGGAACACCAAGACAACCATCATCAACGCTGGAGACCGCCCATCTTTTGAAGGTATTAAAAAATACCTTCAAACGATTAAAATACAGTATACAACATTCACGCCAAAGGAAGACCGGAAGAACCTCCTGCTGCTGAAAGGAATACACCACTCCTGCACCGCCATTGAAGTAGAAGATGAACTCCGCATCGAGGGAATCCCAATACTTAAAGTGACGCAATTTAAATCTAAAAAGGCAAAAGGAAAAATAAATATATAACAACTTCGTCATCGAGGTACCCAAGGCTTGTGATATCAACCAGGTGTACACCAAGACACTTATAATGAACCAGAGGGTCCACTGGGAGCGCCTCAAAAGCAAAGACGTCGTGCAGTGCCGGAACTGCCAAGGCTTCGGACACGTAGCCACCAACTGCGGACGCAAGTACGTGTGCGTCAAATGCAAAGAGGATCACAACTCTGGAGAGTGTAAGAGGACAGTGAATACGGGAATGGATGTATGGTGTGCCAACTGCCAGAAACAGGGTCATCCTGACAGTTTTAAGGGCTGCCCAACCTTAAAGGCTCGGCTAACCGAGCGGAACAGGAAGGCTGCTGAGACGAAAGCGCAGAAGGAGTTCGTCGCAAAATCAGCATGCGTAGTTACCCGCCCAACAATCAGCTACGCAGCAATGGCCAGACAGAGTACAACACCCAGACAAACGGTAGCGATGAGCCAGAATCAACAGCAGCCAAAAACTCCAGTAAAAAACATTCCGTTAAAGACAGCACCTGCGAAAGTTACCAAGCCTGCATCAACAAACACACACATGAACCTCAACAACGAAGTCCAGCGAATCTTCGGATCGAATCTCCTGTCCGTCATGGAGAAAGCCCGAAGTGCCGTACCAGCCAACTATAGTCGGCTGACTGAGGGAGAGAAGTCCGTGGCATTGGCCACCTTTATTTTCCAAATATGCAACAAAATAAGATCCGCATCCTGACGTATAATGTTAACT
Organism: Melangyna quadrimaculata; assembly: GCA_949320155.1. Taxonomy (NCBI): domain Eukaryota; kingdom Metazoa; phylum Arthropoda; class Insecta; order Diptera; family Syrphidae; genus Melangyna; species Melangyna quadrimaculata. Next base: position 16,620,501 of record OX439486.1, read on the forward strand.
CAATATACAGCCTGGACAAGAGGACGTCATTTAACATTTTTTTAAAAAATAATTGCATGGATATTGCCCTCATCAGCGAAACGAACGTTACCCCACGGAACAACATCAACATCAAGGGATTTAAAACCTACCGCCAGGACTAAAATGAGAACCGCAGAGGGACGGCGATATATATAAAGGATAAACTCTCCCCAAACACAAACAAAGTCACCATTCCAGAACTACGGACCAGTGAAGCCACCGCCATCATGTTAAACCTAGGAAGAGGCGAACCCTTACCGTCATCAGTGTCTACTTCAAGTGCAATTCCTCTGCAAGGAACATACAAAGAGACCTACTTGTCCTTAACGGCGTCCTGAATCGTAGCACCTTCGGAGTCATTGGCGGTGACTTTAACGCAAGGCATCACCTATGGCAGGATACAGCGACCAACAACCAAGGCAAAGCAATAGTGGACTGGCTGGAACTAAACAGTAACGTGCATTCACTGGTGGTTATATCCCAACCTAAACCTACCTTTCCCAGAACACCATCGACTTTGGACTTCTTCCTCGCTTCCTCAAACCTAGTGAATATTGTTCCGGAGTTGTAGAATTATATCTGCACAACAATATATAGCGGCACGGACCATGAAACTGTACAACTTTCGATCAACCTCAACCAACCACTGCTCCTAACAACAGAAGCACCAGCCAACTTCATCAATTACAGGCGACTGGACATCGAAAAACTTCATAGGGACATTGAGGACAACCTAGCACTTCCGCCTGCAAACAGGAATTTGATGGACAGCGAAATTGATACAGCAATAGACAACTTGGAACATGTTATATCTGAAGCAGTAGAGAAGCAAAAGCGGCCTAAAACATCCTAGGATAGGTACCAACACCTTCCCGAGTACGTCCAGAACTTATATGCACACAGGCAGCGACTAAGGAAACGACTCCAAAGGATTCACCAAAGAGAGCTCAATACAACAAATAGCAACTACCGCATAGTTTGGAATGAGCTGCAGCAGACCAACATCATGTTCCGGAACTCTATTCAGCACCACAACAATAATCAATTCCAGAAAAGACTACAAGAGATTAAGTCAGGACCTGATGCCTTCAAAAACATCAATAGGATAATTGGAAAACATCCACAAATCCCGGAAACCATCATCTGCAACAACATAAAAGCAACCTCAACCCAGGACAAAGTAGAAGCATTCGCCAACCACTTCGAAGGAAACTTCATACCCAATCCACCTGCTGACCCGACGTTTCTACAAGAGGTAGAGTCATCCATCCAGCGGACCCTGTTGCCAAATCCGGATGAAGTCACATTCACTGACACCAATCCCTCAAATGATCCAGTTGATAGCCCACATCTTTGCTGTCTTTAGGAGGTAGAAGAGATCGTCAGCTATTCCAAGCCCAAAAAATCAGCAGGACCTGATGGAGTATCCAACTTTATCCTAAAGAGGCTTCCACAAGCAGTAATGATTTTCCTCACAATCATCCTGAGTACTGCGTGAACAACTGTTACTTCCCCCAGAAGTGGAAAACAGCGAAGATCGTTGCAATTCCAAAGAAAGGTGCTTCCAACCAAGTGTCCAACTATAGGCCGATATCGCTTCTCAACAACATTAGCAAAATCCTGGAGGAAGTAATCCTGCGAAAGCTGAAAAAATTCTCCTGTGACAATTCAACCATCCCTGACATGCAGTTCGGCTTTAGAGAAAAACACTCAACACTGCATCCGCTGATGAAGCTCCAACATGACATCACCGCCTCTCTCAACAGTCATCGTGTCACCGTCGGATGCTTTCTGGATGTCGAGCAGCATTTGACAGCGTTTGGATAGACGCCCTAATCCACAAACTTCATATACTAAATTTACCTAAATCACTAATAAAAATTGTTTTTTCTTTCTTTCAGAAAATTTTTCGTTCAACTGGACACCTGCAAATCGGACATAAAGGACATCAGAGCCGGAGTCGCCCAAGGCTCCAAACTAGGCCCCTTCCTCTACAGCTTGATGACATCAGACCAGCCCGTACCAATTGGATGCGAGAACCTCTTGTATGCGGATGACTCACTCACCTACGCTACATCACTGTCACCACTAATCGCGGTCCGAAGAGTAGAGACCCACATCCAAAGACTATTCGAGTTCTACAAGAAATGGGGTATCCGGATCAACTCTTCAAAATCGGAACTCGTCTGCTTCAGGAGACCTTCAACTGGAAAAGGTTGTCGGTCAGCAGCCAATTGCAGAAACCTGGTACTAAAACTTCCAGACGGTTCGACCATAACAGCCAAACGGAACGTGAAGTACCTGGGAATCCATTTCAATGAGTTGGTTAGGTTCAACCCGCACTCAAGAAATGTCCTCAAAAAAGCCAACTGGGCCTTCCACCGTCTACACCCGTTGATGAAAAGAAGAACAGGTCTTAGCCAACAGACGAAGCTGCTGATCTACAAGCAGCTCCTGCGACCAGTTATCAGCTATTCCTTCCCAGTCTGGTTCACCATATCAAAAACTGCCATGAAGGAACTTCAAGTATTCGAAAGGAAGATACTCGGGGTCTGCACCGGATTATATTTCGACAAGCAGAGACAAAAACACTACAGGAACGACCATCTCCACACAACAGCAAATATAATCCCGCTGGACAAATACCTAGTGCTTTCAACGAAGAAACTAGTACGGAACATCGTCAATCACCCGAATCAGCTAATAAGAAGGATGGCCACCGAGCAGCGACATCCTGAGCCGAGGTACCTTAGTGTAATGGACACCCTGGATGACAACATAATCAAGGACAACGAGGAGGCAATTCCGTTCTACGCTGACACTGGGTCAGCTTACCATCGTGGCTAAACACCAACCCCATCACCAACCCACACCAAAATCACCATTGACAACCGGGCATGAACACCCTGAGGACGATAAAGTCAACCGACTTTTAATTTTAAATTTTGACATGTAATTTATATATTTATCTATAAATCCTTAAAATTAAGTCATTGTATTAGGTTAGGCCCCCTCTGTGCCAACAAATTTAAATTTAATCATTGTATCTTATTATTATTATTAGTTATAAGCCAAATTGTATATATAAATGTTCAATAAAACAAAATTGAATTGAATTTTATTTATTTTATTTATTTTATTTATTTTATTTATTTTATTTATTTTATTTATTTTATTTATTTTATTTATTTTATTTATTTTATTTATTTTATTTATTTTATTTATTTTATTTATTTTATTTATTTTATTTATTTTATTTATTTTATTTATTTTATTTATTTTATTTATTTTATTTATTTTATTTATTTTATTTATTTTATTTATTTTATTTATTTTATTTATTTTATTTATTTTATTTATTTTATTTATTTTATTTATTTTATTTATTTTATTTATTTTATTTATTTTATTTATTTTATTTATTTTATTTATTTTATTTATTTTATTTATTTTATTTATTTTATTTATTTTATTTATTTTATTTATTTTATTTATTTTATTTATTTTATTTATTTTATTTATTTTATTTATTTTATTTATTTTATTTATTTTATTTATTTTATTTATTTTATTTATTTTATTTATTTTATTTATTTTATTTATTTTATTTATTTTATTTATTTTATTTATTTTATTTATTTTATTTATTTTATTTATTTTATTTATTTATTTTATTTATTTTATTTATTTTATTTATTTTATTTATTTTATTTAATTTATTTTATTTATTTTAGTTCCATCAATTTTGCCAGAGCGATCACCTCGGAACCTGAAGACGACTCTATTTTATTTTATTTTGTTTTGTTTTGTTTTATTTTATTTTATTTTATTTTATTTTATTTTATTTTATTTTATTTTATTTTATTTTATTTTATTTTATTTTATCTTATTTTATTTTATTGTATTGTATTGTATAGTATTGTATTGTATTGTATTGTATTGTATTGTATTGTATTGTATTGTATTGTATTGTATTGTATTGTATTGTATTGTATTGTATTGTATTGTATTGTATTGTATTGTATTGTATTGTATTGTATTGTATTGTATTGTATTGTATTGTATTGTATTGTATTGTATTGTATTGTATTGTATTGTATTGTATTGTATTGTATTGTATTGTATTGTATTGTATTGTATTGTATTGTATTGTATTGTATTGTATTGTATTGTATTGTATTGTATTGTATTGTATTGTATTGTATTGTATTGTATTGTATTTTATTTTATTTTATTTTAAAAGTCAGAATTTCGACCCGATACCGAACATAATGTATTATGTAGGCCTATTCGGCGCAATCTTTTATTCCTTTATTCTGTTATTCTTTTATCAATTTCCATACAAATGTTCGAACTGTCAAAAAATATTGTATTCTTTTATTAATTGGCATTCTCCAGTTCGAATTCTGTTATAAACCATAACAGAATAAAAGACATATTTGTTTGACTTTTACCATAAAAGATTTCAATACATGAAGTACAAACTTTTATTTGTTTAATGAATTGTTCTTAAAAGGAGACAGATATTTATCTTGCCGGTGTGCGTTTCCTATAGCTTTTTAAATTGTATATATTAAATTCACGAACTGATAGACATATAAAATAGAACAATAATTTATCTACGCGAAACAAAACACGACCATTATCCACGGGTTAATTTATTTTGGTCACTCGTCAGTGTCGATTTTTTTTTTTACTACAGCTGATAGCAGATTTTAGGTCTGTTCGTATAAATGTTTCTTTTTCGAAGTTCCATAACAGACTTTTATAAAAGATGGAATTCCTGAATACCAATTATAAGAATCTTAACGTAAGAAAACTTAAAATTATATATATACATTACAAATATGGATAGTTTGGCCTGCTAAATATGATATAGTGGCCGTTGATTCCCCAAGCTAGCTTGACTGAAACTAAAGTTCAGGCGACACAGATCTGATGGAGATGTTATTGATCCTTTGACTAATTTTATAATATAACATAGTTGTAGATACTGCCTGTGCTTCGAGAGTAAAGGAAGATTTATTATAGGGAAGCAGTGTCGATCTGTGTGACCTGGTAAGAAAACGAAGACAGAATCGTAAGAGACTTCTTTGAATTCCCTCAAGTCTGTTTACATGAACTGAATAGAATGGCGCCCAGACTACACAGCCGTATTCAAGTACTAGTCTGACAAAAGATATGTAGAGAAGCTTAAGGACGTAAGGATCCTGGAAGTCACGGGAGAATCTTTTTATAAATCCCAATGTTTTATTACCTTTTTTAATAATGTTAAAGTGGTCAATTTAGAATCTAGAATAATCTCCAGATCGGAAAGAATGACTCTGAATAATGAATAAGAATCTAACATATAGTTGTAAGTTAATACATTTTTCTTGCACGTAAAACACATTGTTTTACACTTGTCAATATTCAACAAAAGGCGGTTTATAGTGCACCAATCCCTGAACCTGTAAATGTCTTCTTGAAGTTCTTCACAGTCACTGATGGAGGCTATTCTTTTAATAATTTTGATGTCATCGGCATAGATAAGCACTGATGAATTTTTTATAATTGATGTCAAGTCATTGATATATAAAATAAATAGTAATGGGCCCAAATGACTGCCTTGTGGAACACCCGAGTCAACCAAAAATTGATCAGAACGCTCATTACGAAAAGTAACACTTTTGCTCCTGTTTTCTAAATAAGATAATTAGGGCTGGCCACGAGTTGAGAAAAGTCTCGGTCTCGATCTCGGTCTCGCATGAAGAGACCGATACGAGACGAGACTGACTTTTAAGCAACCGAGACGAGACCAAGACGAGGCTGTATATTTGGACCGACATTTACAGAGAGTCTCATAAATTAAAAAATCCAATTTCAGTTAAATATTTATTTTCTTCTGCACGTATTCAAACTATAACCGAAAATTTTTCATTCCACTAATCAACAAGTTGGTGGGAAATCGTATTTTTGGGAGACGAGACTGAAAATTTTCGATTTAACCGAGACTGAGACGAGACTGAGACGAGACTTACAAAAGTCTCGCGGAGACTTAAAAGCTTTTGTTGAATCCTAAGCCATTCAGTTTATTGAAAAGAGTTTTGTGGCAAAGCTTATGAAAGGCTTTGCCAAAATCAGTAAACACACAATCTATCTGTTTTCGATCTTCAAATGAATCGAGACAAAAAGAGACAGGTTTGTGACAGTCGATTTCTTTTGGACGAAACCATGTTGGCTATCACAAATAATAGATTTACAGTTAAAAGATAAGACGTTACAGATAATGGACTCGAATAATTTAGGAATTACAAACATTATTTGACCCCTTTTTATGGACCGGTGTTATGAAAGCACTTTTCCACATTGTAGGAAATATTGATGAATTTAAAGATTCATTAAACAGAATATAAAGGGGATAGGATAAATAACATACACATTTCTTTAATACACTAGATGGTACGCCATCAGGGCTCTATTTCATAAAAATTGACAGGTGACAATTCTACAAATTGTCACACTTGTCTGACAAATCTGTATATCATAAAATATTGACATGTGACAAATTTGTCAGAAAAATACAATGACAAATTTGTCATGACAATTTTGTCATTTTCATATACTGACATATTTATCGTGACAATTTTGTCATTGTCATACTTAAAGGCCTTCCATACTATCCCACTGTGTATTAATACATGTCAAAAAAGTGGGAACAAATCATGTGGAAACAAATCAGTGTGGAAACAAAATATGAAAGCCCAGCCTACACAACCCGACATTCTATCCCACACGATTTGACATGTGTTAATACATGAATAATTTTAGGAATGGTTCTTATTCTATCCCACATTCTATCACCCTTTTTTTTGGGTTAAGGTAATGTATTAATACAAGCAAGTGTGAAAGCAAAATGTTAAAAAGTCATTTCTTTCCCACAAATATGGCAGTCGCGTGGAATTCTTTCCCACTTTCAATTTGACATGTATCACAGTGGGGTAGTGTGGAAGGGCTATTAGGTTCATATATTTACTGACAAATTTGTCGTGACAATTTTATTGTGTAATCTTGAAATGTGTTATGATAATAAATATGATGATAAAATGAAATATGGAACAAAACCTTTACATTTTGTTTCAATTTTCATCGTTTCTCGACCAATTCTTTCGATGCTAGAACTTAGAAGTAACAGAACGCTGGCATTCTTTCAATTTTAAAATGTCACAGTTTGTGTTTAATTATTAAAAAGTGAAGTGCATAAAACATAATAAAAACAAATTAAGTTGTTAAAAATCGAGAGTTTGAAAATGAAAAACATTCTCAAAATAAGTGTACTAAAGTGGCTGTCCATTGGCAACTACATGGTACTGAGTTCCACTTCTCAATGTAATGCACATTTAAGTTGGGTTTCAGTATCCAGAGAGTAAATCCTTTTTGTGGGATGCTGTAAACGTGCACCAATTCTCGATAAAATATAATCCGCCGGTGTTTTTCCGATACGAAATTTTTCTTTAAATTGTAGGCCATTTAACGATTCGAAATCATAATTTATTACTGTTTAAAAATCCGAGGGTGCCGGCGACGTATTAGGTGCCAGTTATAGCTATTATTAAAAACCATAATTGAAAAAGTTAACTGTTGATTTTGAGACCCTTTGAAAGTTTAATCATTGAATATTTTAATGCAGAACTATAGCTTACGACTTCAAAATTATTTCTCCTTCAAAAAAATTAATTTTGACTCATATCTTTCTCATAACGTGACTTTTAATTTTTCAATGATCATTGAAAAAATTAAATTAAATTATTTAATGCAGAAGAAAAGCTTAGGACTTTAGAATTATTTCTCCTCAAAAAAAATTCATTTTGACCCATATCTTCTCCATAACATTGGTAAGGTAGTTCATCATTGAAAAATTAAAAGTCATTTTATGAGAAAATTCGTGCAAAATTGAATTTTGTTTTACCTAGAAATAAATATTAAGTCAATGAGCTTTACGTTGGCATCAAAAGAATCATATATTTTTTCTTCAAAATCTCTCAAAATTGACAATTAATATTTTCAATGATCGTTTTCAATGATAGCTATAACTGGCCCCTTACACGGAGAACCGTCATTACTTTCACTTGAAAATATATCGTTTATAATTTTATGTCTTTTAACTGTCAACACTTGACCGTTACTGAGATTCCTGTCGCAATTGTCAATTAAATTCTGACAAACATGTAAATTGTAATTTTTTTTTTTCATTCCATAAAAGAATTGTCAGTACAAATTTGTCGGAAAATTCCTGGCGATTATGAAAAAATTGACAATTCATTGTCATAGCAATTTCTTTATAAAACGAAAAGATGACAATTGTCATCCGAAAATTCTAGAAAATTGTCAATTTTTTTATGAAATAGATTTTGACAATTTTCAAGTTGTAAATTAACAAATTGTCACCTGTCGCAATTGTCAATGTTTATGAAATATGCTCAGGGCTAAAAGAGTCGTCGAGTTTCATAATATTTTGAACAATAGATTCTTCACAAAAAGTGAAGTAACACATTTCGTTAATATAACAATTAAAAAGAACCTGATTCCAGTCAACATTACACAACTAATTAAAAAGTTGATCAAAATAACATTTTTTTAAATTGAACTTAAGATTTTCATTTGATTTGTCAAAGTCATAGAACAGGCTAATGTTTAGCGATATATCTAAAGCTGGGTGATGTCGGTCTTCTTCTAATAATATAATATTTATATAATATCAGCAGGAGTTACAAATGTATCAGTATTTATATTGTCGGAGAAAAAAATTAAATCCAAAATTTTGTTGAAGTGGTTGGCAACAAGAAGCCAAACCATCAATTATTGAGAACTCATTAGTTCCGGAAGGGTTCACAGAAGATACGATGTTTAAGTCTGAAGATGTTGTCCATTGTAGGTTTGAGAGGTTAAAATCGCCTTATATCAAGAGCTCTTCGCTTGTATCCATTTGGTTATGTATGCTTTCTACACATTTAATACAATTTTCATACACATTGTTTATAAGTCTTGGAGGTATATAGACAGAGATAATGTAGAGGTAACCAGATACCGTTTTAATTTTAATACATATTATTTCTACTTCAGAAGCGTCAAACGTATCAACCAAAGTACATATACAAGAGTTCTTCACAGCAATTATGACTCCGCCACCAACGGTTTTGTCAAAAAGCTCGGTATCCAAAAGTGAGTTATTCAGCCAAGATTCTGTCATTACAATAATATCGTGAGGTAGGTTATTAACATTTTTATATATCGAATTGATCTTCGTTCTAAGTCCATTAACATTTTGATAGTAGATTAGTATTTGTTGAAGCTGCTTCTTTAGCTGATTTAGCATTGCCGGGCTCAAGCGAAAAGGGTTATGATTTGAAGTTAGTCTGTTAATTTGTTTGTTTACAAATTCATGAATTATTATACCATTTAGCCAGAGTGATGATGAGTTGATGAAATGAAAATCTGAATCACGAAATCGAATTTTGAATGATGAATACTTAGAATGGTTATACTTTGAATGGGTTTTTATATCTAGTGTATTCAGCCAGACACTTTTGGTGAACTTGGTACAAATGTGGAAGGCAAACCAGAGATGGATGATTGAAGACTCGATTGATGTTGATGAGATGAAGGAGTTTGTGTTGAAAGTTTACTGGCATTCAATGTGGGTCGAATGGATGAAGGCATTGAAAGGACAGATACATTTGTAGCAAGTTTTTTTGTTGATGGATTTTGTGTTGAAGTATCTACATCTAGTTCATCTATTTTCCGTTATGTAGGTGCAGCAGAACTTCGCACTGAAGAATTTTGTACATAATTTTCTTCATTTTCATCACCATCATTACATGTTTGCATATTTTGTATACTTTGGTGATGAGTGGTTAAAATGTCAACTTTTTCAGTGAGACGAAATAGTTGTGAATGCAAATTTTGTTTTATATTTTTGAGTACGTCACGAGTAATGTTTGCATATGCAAAGGGGTCGCATTCGTCGCAAAATTAATAAAACGATTTTCTTTCCTAAAATAGCTTATTAGTGCCAAATGGAGCGTCGATATACATGTTATGGAAAAGCTAGCGACAGTTGCCATGACACATAAAAGAATCTATCATGTAGTCCGTATTTTTTTCAATTATAGCGCAATTAGTCATATTTTCGATGTATGATTTATGTTAAATTTTTTTTTTTTTTTTTTTTTTTTTTAATTTTGTTTTGCTCTTATTGCAGAAAAGAATTTTGGTTCTTAGTGTTTTATTTTTGTTTGGGTTGTGTTATACGAAAATAGGTTCGTGTGTTTGATAGTGTGGTGAAAATATCAGCTGTATTTTGAATCTCGAATAGAGGTGTTGTTGTTTTTGATGAATGAAAGAAGAGATCAAATATATGAGTGGGAAGTATCGAAATGGCTACGGCAGAACATCTACTTAAATTGTACTCACCAGGAGCGATGAGATAAAAGCAAAAAATTACAAATTGTCTTGGTGCTGCTGATGAATAATGTTGACTTCCAATATAGAATGTGACATCAATCTTCTCAATCTATTTGCCACACCCGTCGAGCTGCAAAGCAGAACCTACACTACACTTACACTACCAGAGCAGAAGTGATTTTGCCTGCTCATTTCCTAATTTGATCTACCAACTGTTTGTATGTTAAAATTCGGCCATCCGACAAACATCACTGTCCTCAGTGAGAGCAAAATCTTCAGCGATATTTTATATTTGTCAAGACACACAGGTCTATCGCCAGAACAACAAACAAGAACGACAACTGATTCACTTGCCAAGATCACTCAGATGTCAGAACTTTTGTAGAGGATATAGCTTTCAAAAGCAACAAAGCTTGAAAAAAAGAAACACAGCATACAAAAAGTAGAACTTCACGAGAAAACATAGTTCTACAAGAGCACACAGCTCTTCAAAAGCCCACAGCTTACAAGAACACACAGTTCTTTCAGAGCACACAGTTCCTCCCAAAGCACACAGCTTCGCCAAGAACACATAGTTCTTCAAGAGCACACAGCTCTTCAAAAAGCACTCAGCTTCACCAAGAACACACAGTTCTTCAAGAGTACACAGCTCTCAAAAGCACGCAGATTCACCAAGAGCACGCAGCTCCACAAAGCAGCACACAGCAGAAAAAGTACACACCGCAAAGAAAAAATAATATTAGGTACTTCACACACAGAACACATAAATCTACAAAGAGCACACGACTGCAAAAAACACACCGCTCTACAGTTATTAATAGCCATCTCGTACTCAATTTTCCTGGAACTCAACCTATTTGCACCATCCTCTCGTAATAAGGCTCCTTGACCTGTAATAAAAAGACATTATAAATCTTATTAAGGATATAATTAATGTTATTAATGAAAATCACCGTGTGATCACAATATCCTAGGAATGGTACCGGTGACCATTACCATCATTTTACTCATCAACCAGCAACTGAAATGTCATCCTAGATACTAGCTTCACCAACGACAACATCAGTCTTCAAACCAGTTGAGTCTTTAAATTGAAGTCCAATCGCCTTCCTTATCCTCATCTTCATGATCAATGAGCGTTAAGCTTCTTGCTCACGACACCAAGGCTACCTTTGATTTCTGGTTCACCATTTTCAAATTGCTCCGTTACTTATATTATTTCAACTGCATGTTTATTTACATTTTTAACAACATTTTCGATAAGCCCAACATCAAGGGTCTTAGAAAAAAACTTATCGTTACTTGGTCTTATAAGCCCACTACGGCCGGGTTCAGGAAAATACTCAACTATAGAACCATATTTTACCATCAAACCATACACTCTGTTGATCCTGCATCCAGCTTAGATCTTCAAAACGTCTTTCAAGTTTAAATGCTCTGGGTTTAAATGCTTCTGAAATTACGAAGCATGACGCCACCCTATCCCTCACAAAAAGCGAAAATAATTAATTTTTCCCACACTCCAAAACATTCCACCCAGTTAAAGAACTCGATTTTTCCTGGAGCAGCACGCACCTGGCCATCTTGACAATGGCTCCTCTTGCTTGCTTCACCACCACATTTTGTCGAAGTGTGCAATAACGGTCAACTGAAGTCATCCTTTAGCCGCAACCGCCATCTGTTCTGTTTTATTTCATTTTTGCTTTAAGTCTTCATCAGCCGCAGATTTAAAACGCTCAAACGCAGCGAAAACGTATTTTGTTTAAAGATGAGTTAAGCAGCATTTTCTCAAAGTCTCAAATATAACAACATCTTGCGCCGTTTATCGAATCAGCTCGTATGAGTTCACAAACACCACCCTAAAAAACAGCGACCGTGATATGACAGCGTTCGTAAATGGAAGAGAGTCACGTTTTTCTCTTGCAATCCAATTGTTTGCTTACAAAACTATTCTTGTCAACTCCTTGAATAAACTACCTTCCACGAGAAAATCAAAACTTCTGGCATTCAAATATCCGAACTGCTCATGCCACCCAAGAATTAAACCATTCTTTGTTTTTAATTTCATATAATTCCGCTTCCACCGGTATGCAACACAAAGTTCTATTTCCATTTTTTGTAGAAGCACCATAATTGTATTTTAAAAAGCAGTTACACGAGATCAAACAATCCACAGTTTTCAAACAAGACACCCACAACCAACACATATTCCAGATCTTACCACCTTAGCCCATAGAAATGTTTTCCAGGAGGAGCACACACCTGGCCATTTCGACAATGGCCTGCTGCTTGAGTCGCGTCATTCTGCCAAGGACTGTAACAGACAACTGACTTATAACTTTAGCCTTCTTCAGAAAACTGAAAAACTCTCGATTCATACAGACACAAGCGCCCTATGTTCCGAGGGTTTCCATTCAGTTATATATTAACTGCAGATTTAAAAAGTTTAAACGCGTCGAAAACGTCTATTTTTAAGGACGATACAAAAACTTCTCTAATTAACTGTTAATCAAATTAAACAAATCACATAAATGCCACCTTGAACGAGCTCCAAAACAGCAGGACTGCGATAAGACGAATTCTTCACGAATGGAACGGAGGTCACTTTTTCTTTTCATTCATATCTCACAAACCGATTGTTCATTCACAAACCTATTTTATGAATAATTAAGACTATTCTACCTTTCACCAAACCAAGCCTCCTGGCCTTTAAATTTCCGATTCACATTGTTGTTGAAATATTCATACCGCAATTCGAAGCTATGAGACCATTTATATACTTTGGATACCGTTGGTAGTTCAACTTCTAAGATAATGTATTCTCTTCGTCTCTCAATGTTAGATCTGTGAGAACTTTACGCCTCCGTTGGTCTAGCCATCATTTCCGAAGCCCGACACTTAAGTCCACAACTAAGCATGGAGCAAACTGACCAATTCACCATTACTGCACCACTAGTATTTTTACTCATATAACAGAACTCTAACTGAAAATGGTAACCTAGAACCGAGTACCAATATTGGAGATTAGTGTTGTCACCCTCGGACTCCAAACCGTGGAATATCGACCTAAAAACCAATGGCAGGATAAAATAAATAATTTTTGTTTGTACATATTCCTTTTTTTAAAAACGTATCTAGACGTGTTTTTTATTCATTTCATTTTTTCAAACTGTGTAATAAAGTAATAATACATCATATCTGTACCAAGTGACAATGTTGGTCGAGATTTGAGAAAAGCAAGAATCGTAAACAGAGAAAAGTACATGAGACAATGAAAGATGAAACATGCGTATATACCTGCATGAAAAAATTTAAAAAAAAAAATTGAATACACGACTGGATCGCACCAACACGCTCCTGCAGCCAACACCCAGAATGCAGCCCGTACGGTGTATAACAATGGTTCATTAATATTGTAGAATTGTTAACGACAAAATAATAAAAGAGTGTCAAAGTATAATTCACGAAATTGATTAATACAACAAAAAAAAATGTGGCAAGAAATCAAAACTTAAAAAAAAAAAAAAAAAAATAGATTTCCTCTTGTATTTCATTCTTTCAAATGCAGGATTTAATGACTTACTCAAAAGTATTAAACTGCTAAATTTTGACAAAATTGAATAACCCAATAAAGATATAATAGTGGAATACTATAAAAGCAAGGCAATGCTCAAGAACGTCAAAATGTTACTCCCGTTAATCAATTTTGTTTGTTTTGCAAACACCTGGTATGTATACCATATTACTAATACTATTCAAGAGATTTTTTATGCCAGTTTTAATCAAATTGTTAGAGCCGCTTCCGAGAAACTTAATGATCCCATAATCACTATAGGTATTGCATTCACACGTTCCAGATGATCCAATAAAACAATTTGAATGTCTTCTCTAGGGAAGCACACACCAAGTTTGAAACAAATCAGTCCAACCGTCTAGGCTTCACCCCTGTACACACCAAAACGCACAGATGCCATGACCCCCAGACCAACAGACGATAGTTGAAAACCACTTTTAAGACCTCTCCATCAACGTGATGATGTTAGTTTGTATTAAAACTTTGCGTTTTTTTTCTTGACACGGAATCAACACTTGCCACATAAAGCAAGCAAAAACAGGAACCATAAATGAAATGAAATAAAAAAAAAGAAATTGAGAATTGACATATAAAATTGTAGGAACTTTTCTTATGCGTTATAAAATATAATTCAAACTGCATCCCAAAATAAAATGTATTTACCAATTTCAAGATTTACGACACCACAATAACTTTTCAACACTTCAAATTCTGTCTTCAAGTACATAGGCGGAACAGATTAGTAAAAAAAAACAATGAATCAACCATGTACCAAACCCAACTGTAAAAGATACCAAACAATAGCTCTTTTTAATTTCCATCGACAAAAAAGCAAATAATTACGCAGCTAAAAAATATCATAAGACAAGTAAAAAAAAGACAAGACCCAACAACTATGTAGGTATGTGGTGCAGAAAATAAAACTAAAACAACAACAGTTGAGCGGTCACGCAAGCCAAAAAGGGTTACATTTCAACGCAGGTAGAACATACAAATATTTCATCAGAAAGAAAAAGAACCCAAACATCTGTTGCATCGACGCACAAGTGACCCACGAAGACGAAGGATCATCATGCACTAAAAATAAGGGTTGCAGTAGTAAAAAAAAAATAATCACCAAAATAAAAACAACAACTGCAATAACCAACCAAATCAATTTTTTTGTTCTTTTTTTCCATCACATGACCCTCGAAAATACAGAAACAAAAAGACAACCACAAAAAAACATTAATTAAACAAAATACATACATAGCTGCTTAGCACATCTATTTCATAACTCAATTTGTGCAACACCAACAATGGCCAGGCGTCAATACACCTCCCAGTTCCCAATTCGTGCAACTCTCGTGCACTCAATTTAATGGTGTTTTCGATTAGTAAATTTAGATTTTAATCTAAAAATTAATCTATTTCGTGGTGAATCGAACGCCAATTCAAATTGATTTAGTTTTGTCATTGTATTCGTGTAATTTTATGTATGTTTCATAACATCACAAAACTCGTCATAACTTGGTGCACTTTCAGAAGAAAACAATGAGCTTCATGAATTTACAATTAATTGTTAGCAGCTTCCATTTTATATTAGAAACGCTTCCCTTTATATTTAGAAGACCAATTTCACTAACCGAAATAAGTTCAAACAATACAAAAAATTTTGTAAAGTGACAACTTAAAATTGTATTGGGATTAGTGTAGGAGGGGTAAATCTGCCGAAAAATCTAGATCTGCAAATTTGATTTTAGGCCGTGTGTCAATTGCGATAAAATTTTGGTTAAATTTGATCCCAGTTAAATTTGATCCGTTTTTATAGGGGTGAATAATATTGGAGGGTTTTGCTGTGTCAATTGCATTAAATGGAATATTTCAAAACACACGTTCCTTGCGATAAAGGAACCTATCCGAGACGGTTTCAACCTATCCAAAAATGTTCAGATACCTTGATTTGTTGTTGCAATTGCTTTTTTCAGAGGAATTACAACACAAATCTGTCCAAATCGCTTTGGATATGATCTTGAAGGCGGAAATTGCATTTTGATAGTGCTTCCACTATCATGAACCTAGTATACCTGGACTGCTAGTCGATCGTTATTCTCATTTGTTAAGCATGACACACAAGACGCAACTTTTGGTTTGCATTAGAATAATTTTGCATTTGAGTGTGAATATGTTTCTTTATTCATTTTAGATATTCCAAATATTTCTTATTCAATAAAATACGATTTTTTATTTATTCCGAATAAGTGGAATTGATTTTTCATTCCATATGAAGTGCGGAGTCAAAATAAAAAAAAACTCAATGCTCATGCGGTCCTCCATCTAAGTACTAACCGCGCCCGAAGATGCTTGATTTCGGTGATCGGACGAGAACCTGTTTTTTTTTTTTTTAAACCGATATTTTCGGTATCGTCTTTCGTCAAAAGGCAAGGCGAGAACGAAGTCATGGTCGTCCTATTTATAGATACCAACAGGGGGAAGCATATTATATTGCCGCCTTTCAAGGGATACATTTTCTTCCTCTGCATCATCTTCGCTGCTCCAAAAATATAACGCCCAATTCTCCCAGAAGTAGGTAATTAGCACGAAACATTTTTTATTTTATTATTTCAATTAGAACAGAGCTCTATTTTTATTTAATTATTATTTATTTTTTTTCCTTTCGAAGTCAAAAGCGAAAAGCTTACACAACTCAATATCATGAATGAATAAACAAAAATGATGAAAATTCCCAAGTTTACTCGATAATAACCTTTCCACACTAGCCCACTGTGTATTAATACATGTCAAATTGAAAGTGGGAAAGACTTCCACGCGACTGCCAAATTTGTGGGAAATAAATGACTTTTCATATTTTGCTTCCACACTTGCTTGTATTAATACATTTCCTTAACCTAAGAAAATAGATCGAATGTGGGATAGAATGTCAAGTCGTGTGGGATAGAATGTTGGGTTGTGTAGGCTGGACTCTGTCAAATATTGTCCACACTATTCTACACAGTTTGTTTCCCACTTTTTTGACATGTATTGATACACAGTGGGCTAGTGTGGAAGGCCTTTAACTTCTACTATTTCGTTGATCAACTCTTGAGTTGAAAATCAAAAGTTGAAAACGTCAACTTCGAGTGAATGAAAACTATTTCTCAAGTTGACTGTAAAAATCGCAAAGATATGTTCAACTTTGAGTGAATAAATTAGTCCTAAGTCGTTTTCTAATTGCCGCTAGTGTATCGATTTTTTTTTTATAAAGGGAACAATCGTGATGATGGCTCCTAGCAGTCCAGTTATAATAGGTCGATGGTGTAAGTAATGTGCAAGAAGCTTAATACAAACGTCAACATTTATCCACTGGTTAAAATTTAAAGGAGCTCCTGAGCAGGTTAAATTTTGACGACTGTATTGTCAGTAATGTCAAAATTAAGCCATGGGATAAAATTTAACGCACTTTTAACGCAATTGACACACGGCCTTATATCAAAAAATAAATCAATTTATTTGCCGATTGGAATGTAAAATCTGCGTTTTGACAGATTTAAATCAAAAATAAATTGATTTATTTTACCAATCGAAAACACCATAACTAAGACCGTGTGTCAATTGCGTTAAAAGTGCATTAAATTTGATCCCATTGACGTTTGTATTAAGCTTCTTGCACACTACTTACACCATGGTCTGCTAGGAGCCAACATCACGATGGTTCCTTTTATTAAAAAAAAAAAATCGATACACTAGCGGCAATTTGAAAACGACTTAGTTTGTTCACAGTGGGTTAGATTTAGTATGTGACTTTCACACGCCCTTCCACACTAGCCCACTGTGTATTAATACATGTCCAATTGAAAGTGGGAAAGAATTCCACGCGACTGCCAAATGTGTGGGAAAAATGACTTTTCATATTTTGCTTCCACACTTCTTGTATTAATACATTACCTTAACCTTAAAAAAGTGTGATAGAATGTGGGAAAGAATTAGAACTTTTCCTAAAATTCTGCATGTATTAACACATGTCAAATTGTGTGGGATAGAATGTCGGTTTTTGTAGGGTGGGCTGTCATTATTTGTTTTCACACTAAATATGACAGGCCAGCCTACACAACCCGACATTCTATCCCACACGATTTGACGTGTGTTAATACATGAAGAATTATAGGAATGGTTATAATTCAATCCCACATTCTATCTTTTCTTTAGGTTAAGGTAATTAGGCCTATTCGGCGCAATCTTTTATTGTGTTATTCTTCTATCAATTTTCATACAAGTTTTCGAACTGTCAAAAAACCTTTTTATTCTTTTATTAATTGGTATTCTGCAGTTCGAATTCTGTTGTGAAATCTGTTATAAACAATAACAGAATAAAAGACAGATTTGTTTGACTTTTATCATAAAAGATTGTTGTTCAATTGTTCTTCAAAAGAGGCAGATATAACAAAATAATATTAAAATCCATAATTACAAACCCAAATAAGTAATTTCAAACTAAATTATTTTTATAAACGAAGGCACAGAACACAGTTGATGGATGAAACGTAAAAAGTAATCGCTTTATCTTGCCGGTCGGCACGGAGTGCTGCATCTGAAGAAGAACTAAGAAAACATCGCTATCGAGAAGGAGCTTTCTTGGGCCTTGTCGGTGGCGTAGCTGCACTCTTTGGATTCCCCCGAAACTTAGGTCGAGCTAAGAGGGACTAAGCTGCTTTTATTGCCAAGGGTGGAAGAGAAACTATGATTCTGATGGACGCTGGCTCAGCCCTAGCTCTGCGCGCCTTCGGTTGGGGCTCTTTGTACGCGTTTTTATGAACAGGAGCATTCTCTTATAGCGTTTGGAAGCTCTGGACTGCCGAGGATGACTAAAGCCGATGCGCCAAAGAGTCGAACCGATTTCGATGGATTAACCGAACTAATGAGATACCTAGCTACCTGGGGTAAAGAATAAAACACTTTTTTAACATTAACTTATCAAAAAGTTAGTAGCCCGTAGCGTAATGGTTAGTGCGTTCGACTGTCACGCTGGAGGTCTGGGATCGCTTCCCAGCCTCGTCCACCTAAAAACTAAAAAGTTTTTTTTCAGGGCTACTGCCTCTTGCGAGGAATTGACAAATCCTCCAAGAGTATCACTTGTCACGAATAAGTGCTTCTCGTCTAGCCGTTCGGATTCGGCATAAAATTGTAGGTCCCTTCCATTCCTGTCGAAAGGCGCACACAGGAATGGTTGCGAGTTGTTAGTCACTAGGCCCTGGTTCTTCATGAGCCGTTGTGCCACAAGATTTATTTTTTTTTTATCAAAAAATAACTTTTTAAATTGGATACATCAAACAAAACACGAGCATTGCACGGGTTAATTTTATTTTGGTCACTCGTCAGTGTCATTTTTTTTTTTTTTTACTACAGCTGGCAGCAGATTTTAGTTCTGTTCGTATAAATGTTTCTCTTTCGAAGTTCCATAACAGACTTTTATAAAACATCGAACTCTTGAATACCAATTATACAAATTTTTTATGGTGGTGATCTGTTATGCATCATAACAGAAAATTCATAGCAGAATAACAGATATGGCAGAATAGGCCTTAATGTATTAATACAAGCAAGTGTGGAAGAAAAGTATGAAAACTCATTTCTTTGCCAGTAATTTGACAGTCGCGTGGGATTCTTTCCCACTTTCAATTTGACATGTATTAATACACAGTGGGCTAGTGTGGAAGGTTTTTAATTAACTAACGCTTATCAACCAAAATTGGCTTATTAGCGATATCCATACTTTGGATTTTTCGAAAACAATTTAATCAAAAATAAACACATTCGACGATTTCCCAGTTTCAATAGTCATGGATTTAAGTGGGGTATACATTATTAAATCTGTTTGATGTCAAATACTCAATAGTATCAACAAAATTTGTGAACAAAGAACGTGTTTGTCAAACAGAGAGTACACACTATCAAAAGTGAACAGATTTGTCAAAAAGTTTTGATAATGTGTACCCCACTTAAGGCTCTCCCAAACCAAGACTATCGACCACTGATCTCTATAATACTCTGGATAGTGTATTCCTTACAAATATAACAGTTTTGTTTGACTCCAATTGAAGATGACAAGTACGCGCCAAGTCAACTATTTGACGTCTTCCAGTCACAAAAAAAAGTATTAGCCTCGTTCACTAACCTATGGCCGGATTCGGATACGTAAACAAAGGTATCTGGATTTGTTCGTGTTGTTGTAAAGCTTTATACTACGTTTTCACTAAGCCAAATAAGGTAATTTCGTTGCAAATTTCCAAATCAGATCCGAAACTACTTCACTTCCTATAAAAATTCTCGTTCTTAAACGAGCTTATTTCAACAAAACGAAGCTAATTACAACAACACGAACAAATCTAAATACCTTTTGCGACGTACCCGAACGCAGCCATTGTGTAGTTTTAAGTTCATTTGACAGCAGGCAGCTAGGGATGAGCTTTGTTCATCGATGTTGGGAAAACAACGATGTTAGACGAAAAAACATCGATGTTAAAACGTGTGAAACAAACCAACATCGATGTTAAGATTGAGCACATCGCATTTAAAATAGCTATCAAATTTCAAAATAATTCATAATTATATTTTTTTTTTTGCCTGTAAGCATTTGAAATCCTTAGGCCTAATTTACTCACTCAAAGTTGAATATAACTTTGGGATTCTTACAGTCAACTTGAGAAATAGTTTTTATTCACTCTAAAGCCCTAACTACATAGACCTACTTTTGTACAAAAGTGAGAAATTAAAATGCTCGCTAAAGAAACATGCTTGCAAAAAACCAAGCGAATATTGTTCTGACATATAAATTTAAACACCATGCACAAGTTTCTATTGTTTTTTTGCAAGCAGGTGTCTTCAGAATAGATATTTATTTCTCACTTTTGTACTTTTGTAAAAAAATAGGCCAATGTAGTTAAGCCTTAAGTTGACGGTTTCAACTTTTGATTCTCTACTCTAGAGTTGATCAACTTTGGATTTTCTCAACTCCCCGAAATAGTAGAAGTTAGCGAGCAAACTTGGGTCTTCATTTCTGTTTATTCATTCATGCTATTCAGTTCTCGACCGATCGCCGAAATCAAGCATTGTCGGAGGAGTTAGTACTAAGATGGAGGATCGCATGAGTTTGCTTAGTTTTAGATTTTTTTTTAATTGAAATTTGTTTATAAAAATGGTGCCTTTCCAATAATAAATAATTCAAGAAACATAATTCAATAAACAGATCACTTTTTTGCATTGTGTTCCGTGTAATTTAAGGAATACATTGCTGGTCTTGTGATGTTTAAATCCACTGTGTATTAAATCCACGCGACTGCCAAATTTGTGGGAACGAAATGGCTTTTTATATTTTGCTTCCACACTTGCTTGTGTTAATACATTACCTTAACCTAAAAAAAGTGTGATAGAATGTG
This sequence comes from Melangyna quadrimaculata, assembly GCA_949320155.1. Lineage (NCBI taxonomy): Eukaryota > Metazoa > Arthropoda > Insecta > Diptera > Syrphidae > Melangyna > Melangyna quadrimaculata. The sequence goes on from OX439486.1 coordinate 16,641,951, forward strand.
GGATAGAATTAGAACTATTCCTAAAATTCTTCATGTATTAACACATGTTTAAATCGTGTGGGATTGAATGTGGGGTTGTGTAGGCTGGGCTGCCATATTTTGTTTCCACACTATTCTACATGATTTGTTTCCCACTTTTTTGACATATATTAATACACAGTGGGCTAGTGTGGAAGGCCTTTAAGTAGTGGGCGACGATTTCACCGGACAAATGTGAAAATATACTCGTGAAGATAGATCCATTTATGATTCCATTTCACAATAACAGTTCTTACGTTTCATGGAGTTGTTGATCTTTGTTTGGCTTTTCCTGTTTGACCCGGCATTATTCTTCTCTGTGAAAATTTGTGTTCCTCCTTCATAATTTCATTTTAGGAAAACAAAATAGTAGCAAAAATTATAATGTGTGAAAACTAACCTCTTATTATTAGATATATTTATATTTGCTTTAAGAATAAAAGTTGTACCTACCTAATCCGTTTTGTATAGATTTCAATTTTGCTTGGTATTCTTTTGATTCCGCGCTTCACGTGGAATGAAAAATCCATTCCAATTATTCGGAAAAATTATTCAAAATGCAAAATTATTCTAATGGAAAACAGAAGTTGAAAATGACGTCTTGTGCGTCATGTGTCACAAATATTCCAAGGGTATTTTAGAAACTGCAGGTTGGTCAACTTTTGAATTTCAACTCTGGAGTTCAGATTCGAAGTAGTGAATAAAAGCATTTTTCAACTTTCAGTTCAACTACGGATTTGAAGTCAACTTGTAAGTTGGCCAACTTTAGAGTTTTCGGCAAGTTGAGCAATAGTGAATAAATTGGCTCTTAGTCTATGACCTCATGCTTTCATCAAATTTATTTGATCTTCGATTGTCATGTACACTAAACAAAAATGTAAAATAAAAAGAAAAAACCCGATTTAAAATCACTTATCAGAAAAAAAAACAATTTATAAAATAATGATAGCTCTTTTTTTATTTATAAAAAGTATTATGATTGGTTGGCTCAGATAATTTGACGTTTCCAAACAAACTATCGATAGCAAAATGGTAACTCGATTTGGTAGTATACTTTTTCTATCTGAAATTAAGTTAAGAACCGAAAAGTTTTTAAAAATTTTACTAAAATAGATCACAAACAAATCAAGTATGACATAAAACACTCTTTTACTATCCTGATTACTATCAGTTTCTCTTGATCCCAAAAACCTTTTTACCTCGTTCACCATTTTCATCGCTTACGCTTCCCAGGCTTTCAAAAAAAAACTTAGTGCGAATCTTAAAAATGATTTTTTATTTATTTGTTTAAGCTTACTCCCTTTTTGTAACTATGTATTGGATTTCCTGTAGCCCAGTTCGTTTATATTTACTTCTCTAATTTTCACACACTTCTCCAGGAACCCATTTTTTTTTATAAATGTTTGTCACAGAAATTTGGAAGTATAGAAATTTGCCCGTTTTAATGCTTAACTTAATGAAGACTTACTGAAGAGGCCACCTCTTCGTTTTTGTTTAAATAATCTTACCACAAACATTGAAAAAGTTGTCTGGGCTTAATTAACACTGTCTTGGAGACATTTAGAATAAGTAAAAGTTGAACAATTTAGTTTAAGAAATCAATAATAACTGACTAACGAAAACCCAATATTGATATTGCATGAAAACTTCTTAACGTATATTAAAAAACGTCCTAAAAATTTGTGACATATATTTTAGTATTAAGGGGAAAAAGAGGGAACAAATTTAGTTCAAATAACTGTTGGGTAAAACAAAAAAAAAATATTTTGTAAAGTAGTGTTATTAACAGACTGAGTAATGGCCAGTTGCACCAAAATGCTCTAAAACCAGTTTTGCTAAAATGCTATTTAAATTTATCGACATGATAAATTAATTTGGGTTGCACCAAACATCTTCACAGATTTTTTTTTAGCTAAAATAGAGTTCACTATCCATACCTGCATTGGCACATCTGCTTTCAAAACTGAACGAAAAAGTTTCAACTAGTGCAACTGAGATAGCAATACGAGAAATGTCAATGAAAAAAAATAATAACCAAAATGTAACGATTTCTACCGTGCTTCCGTCGTTAACGGGAAGAGAAGAGTACCGGACAGAAAATAAATTGCTAAATTAAAAAGATACAGTTTGAATTTGTATTTTGATGTGTAAACATCTAAGCGCTAGGTATTAAGAAAAAAACAAACTCTCGGTATGGGTAAACTTGAAAGTGGAAAGACAAAAATACGGATACGCCACCATCTTGTTTATTTAGATTTTTAACTAATAGATGCGAATGGTTCGTGCATTGAATAGAGTAAATTGAGATAATGTGGTAAATGTCGGTAATGTGGTTGGGTATAGTAATACACCAACGACACCAACCAAGCCAACGGTTTGTGCATTAAATAGTGTCGGGAAAATTATCATCATCATATAATTGTGGAAAATGTAGTTTTTTAAGGCATGGTGCAACTGTTATGATTTTAAGGTCTAAATTGGGCATGATTTTAAGAGTTGCCACATTCTCTAAAAGTACCTTTTTTGAAAGTGGAGGGTGAGGTTAGAAACAAAATTAAATACATATTAACGCTCAGCCCTGAATCACATGAAATAACATAACATGTTCGACGGGCGCCTTTGGCAACCTCATCAGTTTACTATATACTGTAAGCTATAGTTTAAACTATATACTACACTGATGTTTACACATCATCCCCTTGAGTCCCCGTACTCACACATTTTTTTTTTTATATCTTTATTCAATAGTTAAAAACAAAAAGGCCCGCTGTCTTCAGCTTGGCTGCGACCTTACGTGTTCTAAAATATATTTCTATCTGTCAAGATTTAGATTAGATTTATTTTATTGAACATAATATATACAATTTGTCTTATTACTAATACGATACTTATGATAAATTTAATTTGTTGGCACATAGGGGGCCTAACGTTATACAATGACTTAAGTTTAACAAATTATAAATATATAAAATACATGTCAAAAAATTTAAATTAAAAAGTCGGTTGACTTGATCGTCCTCAGGGTGTTCATACCCGGTTGTCAGTGGTGTTTTGGTGTTGGTTGGGGGGAGTGTTGGCATTTAGCCGCGGTGGTAGGCTGACCCAGTGTCAGCGTAGAACGAGACTGCTTCATCGTTGTCCATGAGTATGTTGTTATCCAGAGTTTCCATCACGCTGAGGTACCTTGGCTCTGGATGTCGCTGTTCGGTGGTCATCCTTCTCATTAGTTGATTCGGGTGGTCGATCAGGTTCCGTACTAGTCTCTTCGCTGAAGTAACTAGGTATCCAGCGGGATTAAGTTGGCTTCGGAGTAGAGATGTTCGTTCCTGTAGTGTTTCCGCCGCTGCCGGTCAAAGTACAGTCCGGTGCAAATTCTGAGAATCTTCCTTTCGAATATTTGGAGCTCCTTCATGGCTGTCTTCGAGATTGAAAACCAGACTGGAAAGGAGTAGCTGATGATTAGTCGTAAGAGCTGCTTGTAGATCAATAACTTCGTTGGCTGGCTTAGTCCTGTTCTTCTCTTCATCAAAGGGTGTAGACGGTGAAAGGCCCAGCTGGCTTTTCTGAGTACTTGTCTTGAGTGCGATTGAACCTTAGCAACTCATTGAAGTGGATTCCTAGGTACTTCACGCTCTGTTTGGCAGCTATGGTGGATCCGTCAGGGAGTCTCAAGACCAGGTTTCTGCAATTGGCTGCGGTGCGACTACCTCTACCCGTTGAAGGCCTCCTGAAGCAGACAAGTTCCGATTTGGAAGTGTTGATCCGGATACCCCATTTCTTGTAGAAAGTGAAGAGTCTGTTGATGTGGGCCTCTACTTTTCGGACAGCGATAAGTGGTGACATTGATGGGGCGTAGGTGAGCGAGTCATCAGCATAAAGCAGGTTCTGGCAGTCAATTGGGACAGGTTGGTCGGATGTCATCAGGCTGTAGAGGAAGGGGCCTAGTTTTGAGCCTTGGGCGACTCCGGCTCTGATACTCTTCATGTTAGATTTACAGTTGACTAGCTGTACGAAACATTTCCTGCAAGAAAGAAAAGAAAAAAGAATTTTTATTAGTAGCGGAGGCACCTGTTACAGATGAAGTTTATGGATTAGGGCTTCTATCCAAACGCTATCAAATGCTTTCTCGACGGTGACACGATGACTGTTGAGTGTGGTGGTGATGTCGTGTTGGAACTTCAGCAGCGGATGCAGCGTTGAGTGCTTTTCTCGAAAGCCGAACTGCATGTCAGGAATGATAGAGTTTTCACTGCAGAATTTCTTCAGTCTCCGGAGGATTATTTCTTCCAGTAATTTGCTGATATTGTTGAGAAGTGATATTGGCCTGTAGTTGGATACTAGGTTGGAAGCACCTTTCTTCGGGATTGCCACAATCTTCGCTGTTTTCCACGTCCGGGGGAAATAACAGTTGTTGATGCAGTTGTTGAGGATGATTGTGAGGAAGATCATTACTGCTTGTGGAAACCGTTTCAGGATGTAATTGGAGACACCATCTGGTCCAGCTGATTTTTTTGGCTTGGAATTGCCGATTATCCCTGCTACCTCCTCTAGGTTGCATAGATGTGGACTATTGGTGGGATCACTTGCTGGATTGGTGTCATCGAAACTGATTATCTTCGGATTTGGCTGTAGGGTCTGCTGGATTGGTGCTTCAACTTCTTGTAGGAACGTTGGGTCAGTAGGCGGGTTCGGGGTGAAGTTTCCTTCGAAGTAGTTGGCGAACGCTTCTACCTTGTCCTGGGCTGAGGTTGCTTCAATGTTGTTGCTGATGATAGATTCAGGTATCTGTGGGTGTTTTCCAATGATTCTATTGATGTTTTTGAAGGCATCAGGTCCTGGCTTAATTGATTGCAATCTTCTCTGGTACTGGATATTGTTGTGGTGCTGAATGGAGTTCCGGAACATGATGTTGGCTTGCTGTAGCTCATTCCAAACCGTCTGGTAGTTGATGTTTGTTGTATTTAGCTCGCTTTGATGGATCCACTGGAGTCGTTTTCTTAGCCGCTGTCTGTGAGCATACAAATTCTGGACGTACTCAGGAAGATGCTGGTATCTGTCTTTTGATGTTCTTGGCCGCTTTTGCTTCTCCAGGGCTTCAGATACGGCATGTTTCAGGTTGTCAATAGCTGCGTCGATTTCAGTATCCAGCAGATTCCTGTTTGAAGGTGGAAGAGTTATGCTGTCTTCGATGTTCCTGTGAAGTTTTTCTATGTCCAGCCGTCCGAAGTTGATGAAGGTCTCAGGAGCTTCTGTTGTAAGGAGTATGGGTTGGTTGAGATTGATGGACAGTTGAACAGCTTCATGGTCCGAGTCACTGTGCACTATTGTACAAATATAATTCCGGATTTTTGGAAGAATATGTACAAGGTTGGAGGAAGCCAGGAAGAAGTCCAGCGTCGATAGTGTTCTAGGGAAGGTGGGTTTCGGCTGGGATATAACCACCAGATAATGATCATTGCTGTTTAGTTCCATCCAGTCTACGATTGCTTTGCCTTCATTGCTGATTATTGTGTCCATCCATAGGTGATGTCTTGCATTTAAATCACCGCCAATGGTGCCATAGGTGCTTTGCTTCAGGATGCCGTTGAGGATGATCAGGTCACTTTGTAAGTTTCTTGCAGAGGATGAGCACTTGAAGTAGATACTGATGACTGTAAGGGTTTCACCTCTTCCCAGGATCATCGTGATGGCGGTGGCTTCACTCGTCTGTGGTCCGAAGATGATGACTTCTGCTGTAATGGGAGATAATTTGTTATTAATGAAGACTGCTGTTCCAACGCGGGCCTCGTTTTCGTCCTGCCGGTACGTTTTGAATCCTTTGATGTTTTTTTGTTTGGTGACGTTCGTCTCGCTGATGAGGGCAATATCGGGGGTGGTGTTCTTCATGAATATGTTGAATGACGTCCTCTTATCTAGGCTGTATAATGAATTAACATTATACGTCAGGATGCGGAGTTTCTTCAATGGCATATTTCGAAGACGAAGGCGGCCAGGACCGCGGACTTGTCTTTATCACTCAGTTCATTGTAGTTGTATGGGACGGCATTCCGGGTTTTATCCATGATGGAGATGAGGTTGGGACCGAGGCGCTGCTGGACTTCATTGTTGAGGTTCATGGATGGGGTAGCTGCTGAAGTTCTGGTTGGTTTGACCGGCGCTGACTTCACAGGGATAGTGGATGGAATCCTTGGCTGCTGTTGGTGCTACGTTTTCATTGTTGATGGTCTGGGTGTTGAGTTCTGTCTAGCCATTGATGCGTAGCTGAGTGCTGGACGGGTTACCACACAAGCTGATTTAGCGGCGAACTCTTTGTGCGCCTTCTTTTCTGCAATCACCTTGTTTCTCTCTGTTAAGCGGGCCTTAAAAGTGGGGCAGCCCTTGAAGCTCGCAGGATGTCTAGCAGTTGGCACACCATACGTCCAGTCCTGTGTTCTCCTTTCGCTTGCATTGTCCGGGCTCGTGGTCTTCTTTGCACTTGACGCATACGTATTGGCGGCCACAGTTGTTGGCTACGTGTCCAAAGCACTGGCAGTTTCGGCACTGAACGATGTCATTGGATTTCAGTCGCTCCCAATGGACCCTCTGGTTCATTATTTGGGTCTTCGAGCACACCTCGTTGATGTCAGACGTCTTTGGAACTTCAACGACAAAGTTGTTGTAATGCTTTGTCTTGGATTTGAAGTGCGTCACTGATATTATTGGGAGTCCTTCGATGCGGAGCTCATCTTCGACTTCTATGGCTGCGCAGGTAGAATTAATACCTTTCAGTAGAAGGAGGTTCTTCCTGTTTTCCCTTGGTGTGAACGAGTTGAACTGTATCTTCATGGTTTTGAGGTACTTCTTGATGGCTTCGAAAGATGATCTGTCCTGGGCATTGATGATGGTAGTCTTTGTGCTCCTGTTTTTGAATGTCACCGATATGTTGCTCGCCTTGCAGTGTCTCCTTATTTCGGCGACACTTCCGGAGAAGCAAAATATTGGAGGCATTCCAGGACCTTTGCTTGGGTTGACGGTAGCTGTTTCCTTGGTTGACTTTGGAGTCTCGGCTGGAGCAGGTTTAAAGGCTGCTACTGCTTCGATGGCGGCTGATGATGTTGATGCTTCTTCAGGTTTGGCTGGCGTTTGTTTCTTTGCCTGGGTTGGAGGGATCTTAGGTGACTCTTAGTCCAATTGGGGGCGCTTGGTTGTGATGTCCTTTTGTGTAGATTTGGCCGCTTTACGTGGTCTCTTCTGACCAGGTAAAGGAGAAACACTGAAGTCGTCCTCAGAGCTAACTTCCGATGTCTGGCTGAAAGGAAGCGGTTGGCTAACGACCTCTTCTTCTTTGGCGTTCACTTCTGAGCGCTCTTCCGCTGCTTAGTCACTAGATGAATCACTTGTAGAGGAATCTTCTATCTCCATACTGTCATCTTCTTCGCTGTCTTCTTCGATGTCTGCTTCGTTATTTTTGTTTGGGGTGACAAATTTACTAATTGTTTCGCTAAGCCTCGGTCCATGCTCGGGACCTAGATTGGTGACTATCTGGGATAGCAATGCTTCGAGCCAAAAAAATGCTGCCTCCAGATTAAATGGTTCACCCATTTCCGGCTTACACTTCACGTTCACTTTTTATTACACCGACTTAAACGCACAACACTTATTTTTTAAAAAAAACCTTTGTTCCGCGAATTAATCTGGGTAAACACTTGTACAACGCAGGTAGCCCGCAGGTACACCTGTGTTTCACTTTACTTATTTATTTTTTGGGGTGGATTTAAAATCTTCCGCTAACGATGTACACGCACTGAACACTGCACAATGAATGACTGTGATCTGTCAAGATTTTAACTATTTCTGTCTTTTTATACTTTTTTACTTTACCAATTTAACTCCAATACACACGCACTTTTCCAACCATCATCCACCAACCGATAATTACACAATCGATTCCATTTGGTTATATTTCCTATATATATTATCGAAAATTCAACGACCAATTGTGACCTAGTTGGAATTTTAAATATTCCCAGTTGATCTTCACGAAAGTGCCGCCGCATCATATTTCACATACCTACACGTACTTCGCTCATAGTGTCGACCCTTGCTAAGATGTAATGGTATTCCTCAATGCCTGCAATTAATGCATTGGATTTGTTTACGTTGGACATTGGAATTGGATAGGTATTCATTACTGATAGCAGTTTATGGGTTTTGACGTAATTATGACGAGTGAGCATTATGATGGCCTCGTGACGATTTATTTGTGAGTCAATATATTATTTAGATTAGATAGTGCAGTCGAGTAATTATATATCGGTGGTTGAAGTGTTTTTTGGAAAATGCGTGGGAATAGGGCAAAATGCATTTGTTGGGAGGTTGGCATGTAGTACGTACAAATCCATACAAACATGAATTTGTAGGTACCTAGTACATGCAACTCGAAAACAGAAAAAAATATTGTGAAAAATATGTATGTATTATGATTTTGGCTGGGTTTCAGTTCATTAATTCCAACTTATGCATCTTTGTTTTTCACCCTCCCACTTTTTTATATTTATTTATTTATGTATTTATTTATTTCTGGGCTCTGCCCATTAAAATTGGCTTTAAAATTTAACTGGAGGAAAATGGAACTTTAGTTTATTGGTTCGTTTATTGGGCTTTAAGAATTAAAAGTGGTCGGTGCAACCGTAAATGCCATTTTAAAATCTATCGAAGCAATACAAATTTAAAAGAGCTTGGTGCAACTGGCCATAAATCTAATTAATTAACTAATATTCTTTATTATTAAACCTGACCATCTGCGCAAGATACGAACTCGACGAGCGCCCTTCATGATGGTCTGATATAGAATCAGAATGTGAAATCAATCTTCTCAATCTATCTGCCACACCCGTCGAGCTGCAAAGTAGAACCTACACTACACTAACACTGCCATGAGCAGAAGGGATTTTGCCTGCTCATTTCCTAATTTGATCTACCGACTGTTTGTATGTTAACACTATATTTCTTGAAAACTTTCATCAAAGTCCGAGGTAATCTCTAATAAACTAATCAATTCTGGAGAGTATCGTGCTTTGATGTTTTTTTTAAGTTCTGACATGCCTTAGCCAAGAAATAAGAGGGTCCAATGAGGCTGAAAGCATGTTAAATAGGTATACATTCTGCCTCATCCTTGAAACCTTGCATGTATTTTTTAAAACTTTTAACAGTCAAGATTTTTTCTGCAGTTTAGAACGTTTAGTATTACTTAAAGCCTTATTATCACCTTCATATCGACTCCAGTTATACGAGCTGTTTCATATGGTCCTTCAAATCTTCTCGATGAATTTCAATCGTTAGTCTTACCAAATCCTTGTTTTATTTTATCCATCACATCGAGTCCCATTTCCTCGCGAAATTTCCTTTAGATATCTTGCTTCCTTATTTTTTCTGCTTACTTAGTTCCAATACCTTCATCAATATTTTCTTCATCTTGTTTGAGTGTATGTGCAAGTTTCAAAATGAATTCCATGCATCTGATTCTGGAATGTAATGGAGATATTCCATATTCGTAATTATGCTTGTCATTTGTTGGCTGATCTTCATTGTTGAAGTTGTTTTGCGTTCTTTTGCAAATGGGACAACACTGTATGGAATTTGTTTCAGTGATTTCATTCAACAATTTTCCGTCAATCATCGTAAAAAAAAGAGTTCGTGGCTTACAACAATAATTACTTCGTCATTTACCTTATATGCAAAAGGATAAAGACTGGCGATTTGGCTTTTGATGTCATTCACTGTGCTGCTTATAAGATCTGCAGTTTCCTTGCATACTGCAAAATTATTTGTCGGCAGAAATGAACTGATCATGGGTGAGGGTTTTTCCAATATTCACTTTTGAACACTTAAGTCTCAGGGTAACAATTAAGGCAATAAACATGTTTGCAACCGTTAGCGGCGGTGCACACTTGTGTCATTTTGACGCGCGGTGACGCTGCGTCACCGCAATTGTTCAGTGCACACAAGCGGGTTTGTCTCGCAGGACTCAATATGCAGTTCACGTTTGGTTTACAGCAATGGAGGTTTATAAAAAGAAACGAGTTATTTTCGCGTACTTAGTACATAATAAATATGCTCTTGCGTCAATTGCGGTGACGCAGCGTCAGTGCACACAAGCAGGACTCAATTGGCAGTTCACGTTTGGCTTACAGCAATGGAGGTTTATAAAAAGAAACGAGTTATTTTCGCGTACTTAGTACATAATAAATATGCTCTTAAAAAGAAACGACGGTATTGAGTACATTGGATAAATTGGGGTTTTTGTCCTTATCATTTTTCTCGTCGAAACCATCAGAAAATAATCGGCAAACAGTTATCCACACCGATATTTTATTTTGCCGGTCATGGTATTCCTCAGAAACGACATTCCATATTTGTGGATACTTTTTTATTTCATTAATAAATAACTCAATATCAAATTTTTCCATGCTTGATGATACTTTTATTCGATTAATTTGCGGCAAAATGACGCATGTATGCACTGCTCAATAACAAACAATGTACTGAATGACGCTTGTGATGACGATTTGTGAGTACTGTATGACGCAAAAGCGTCACCGCAGCGTCACCGCGCGTCAAAATGACGCAAGTGTGCACCGGCGGTTATTGTTTCATCATCATGTGTTACTATTTTTTGTTTATAGGCACTTTGTCCAGATGATTCATCACAACCCCACTTGCTTTGCAACGTCTGACTTCTTGGAAGTCCAATTAATTCCTGTTCACTTTTGATTTCCAAATTCTTCTTGTTGTGTGATCCAAGGTGTCTAGAAGGCTGACTCTGGCAGATGTTTCTGTTACTTCACAATTATATGAAAAATGGAACAGATTTTTTTCGTGAGTGTTGTGATCTTATAAGATTGGAGAACATTTACGTTGTGTTTCATTAAGGAACTTCTTAAAATTCCATACTTTTTTTTGTTAGTCCCAGACCCATAAACAATGCTAAGGCGTTTGGACTTTCATTTTTTTTTTTTTTTTTATATTTAGCGCGTGCAAAAGGAGTTGTGACTACCCTTAAGGTGATATGCACAGCACGAACGATAAGTAGATTGGAGGGGATACCGATGCACATTGGTTTTGAACGTCTGTAGATCACAATGGGAGGGGAAAATTGAGCTGGGTAGAGCATTCCACATTCGAGTAGTGCGACTAAAGAAAGAATCTCTGTACTTAACAGTACGTCCGAAATTGGGCTCAAGGGCAAATTGATGTGCATTCCTAGAAGCGCGAGTATTACGGTTGAATTGTTAAAGGGGAGGAATGCAACCGGCTATTTCACTTGAGCATTGTTTATGGAAATAACGGTAAAATAACGAAAGACATGAAACATTTCGACGTTGCTCAAGAGATGAGAATGTTTCCGTTAAAGTTCATTCACCTATCATTTTAAGAGATCTCTTTTCAATTCTATCCAATAAACTCAAGTGGGTTATTGGAGCACCCGCCCAAATGTGGGAGTTGTACTCAAGTTTTGGACGAATAAAGGCTTTGTAGATCACAGCCAGATCAGAAGGGAAGACAAATTTCTTGCATCGACGGAGAAAACCTAAAGACAGCAGCATTTTTGGCTTTCTCAATGCAAGTGCCACTCATGGATAGTTGCATGGGGGTTGGGTTTCGTTTTAACGACAGTAGACAGCATTGAGTTTTTGAAGCATTAAATTCTACACGATTTTTGATTCCCCATTGGACAATGCTGTCAAGATCAGAATTTAATGAGCTTATCATACGCTGCCGTTCGAGTTCCACATCCAAAGGACATGGATGAGAATCTAAGAACGAATATGAAAAGCTGAGGGTACTGTCGTCAGCAAAACAATTTAATGGATTAGAAGTTTCAGATAAAAGATCGTTTATGAATATAAGGAAGACAGTCGGAAACAGAACGGAGCCCTGGGGCACATCAACATTTATTTTGTGAATTTCAGACTTCAAACCATCCAATACAACTTGTATTGAACGGTACGAAAGGTAATTTCTACTCCAACGAAGAAGAGATTCATCGATACCAAATCCACGCATTTTCGATAAAAGAGCTTGATGCCAAACTCTATCAAATGCTTTAGAAATATCAAGCGCAATAATCTTACTTTCTCCAAAACGATGTAAAGATTTGTGCTACTGTTCGGTGAGATATACCATCAGGTCACCAGTGGACCTTTTGCTACGAATGCCGTACTGCCGGTCATTAAGAAGCTTTCGTACTTCGAGAAATTTCTTTAGCTGAAAATTAATCAGCGTTTCCATGACCTTGGAAAGAAGGGACGTAAGCGCAATCGGCCGATAGTTGGAGGGGGAAGAAGACACGCCTTTTTAAGGGACAGGCTGGGCAAATGCTGTTTTCCATCCACTCGGAAAGAGACCAGTAGAGTAGGACAGATGGAAAAGCTTACGCAGTGTTTTTGCCAGCGTTGAAGAACACCTCTTCAGAACAATGGGAGGGATACTATCCGGGCCAGTGGATTTGTGTATATCGAGATCTTTCAGAACTCTGGCAACTGCACGAGTGCGGAAGAAGATTTGTCCCATAGAATCATTTGCGCTCAAAAGTACAGGAGGAGTCATAACACTTTCATGCAGCAACGAATTAACAGCAAACTGTGCTGCAAACAAATTGGCTTTATCGATTGAGCTGACAAAAGGAGTATCGTTGAAGACGAGCGTTGGAACCGAGGACGAGGTGGTATTTCGTATGTTTTTTACGAATGAGCAAAAACTTTTTTTGGGACATTGTAGAATTTTTTGCCGTAATTTTTGATCATGTAAAAATTTGGTTCGTCGAATATGAACGTTATTCGTTCATATGAATATGAACTTTCATACTCGATAGGATATCTTTGAGGCGTGCATATGCTTTCTCTTGTCTTAGTGGACTTGTTACTGATACTGGCTTAATTATATCAGCCTTACGCTTCTCATGATCCTTATTATACTTTATAACTAAGGCTGTTGATGGCGGCCAATAGTGATTTGCGACTAAGACAGTGCAATCACTGGAAAAGGGGCCTCTTTGGTCATATAACGGTTATGAACTTTACTGACTTAGGCATTCAAACAGACTATATGATACCGCTCACTGATTTCAATCCGGTGGCCTTAATAGATATCCCTATTAAGGATGTCTGGACGGAAAACCGGGTCATAAATTCAAATCATGTATCGGTTTTCACGGATGGTTCCAAGACTTTCAAGATAACCCACCTTTAAATGGATCAATATAAAGCTTCCTAACTTCTGCAGTGTCTTCCAAGCGGAGGTAATTGCAGTTTAGGCAGCAAAGCAACTTGCCACATGTGAGCTAGTAAACAAGACGATTGACATCTTCATAGACAGTCAGGCGGCCATCAAAGCCATCTACTCAGTTGTCACAATATCAAAACTGGTGGAATGTTGTCGCAAAGAGTTAAGATAACTCAGCGCAACGAACACATAGGAATGAGAATTCACCAGAGATTCCCCGAAGCCGCCAATGATAGGTGGTCACAGATTGACACGTGTCGCGTTTCGAGAAATCTTTGGCCCGATATTTCTAGGAAACAAACTGAATACTTACTCTCCCTAAGCAGGCCTTAACTACCCTATTGGTTGGAATCCTAACTGGTCAAAACTCAATGGGAACCTACTTAAACAGAATGGGCATCATCGCATCCGACCTCTGTAGAGGGTGTCAGGATGAAGAGGCGGAGGAGGGCTCATTTGATTTCGTTTGTGAATGCCCTTGCCTAGCTTGAAAAAGGAAAACAGCCCTCGGAGAATACGTTTTCGACGAACTGGGTGACATCTCGTCCCTGCCAATAAAGAACATCCTGAAATTCATTCAGATTTCGGGATGGTTCGGGGAGGCACCCCTTACCTAATCTTCCACTTATTCCTTCCCTTACCCTTCCCTTTCCTTCCTTTTCGCTAACCCCGGGGAGCCCTTACAACCTAACCTAACTAAGGCTGTTGAAAGATTTTTAGAGGTGATGCCTTCAGCAGAACTGATCAATTTCTGTTTCTTAGTAAAGACGAGCACTCCCTTATAGATTTCCTTGACCTTCATCTAGAAATATTTGATGTACTTGGTAAATTACACTTTCATCTGTCCTCTCAAAAGTACATTTGACAATCAACCATCATTTTTCTTTAAAAATACTAGTTTCCTTCTATTGGCTGCATTCCATTTTGACTTAAGGTTACGATAAAATGATGAACATTTTTTATCGAATGTAGCTATTTTTTCAAGTGATTATTTTTTACACCTGTGATGAAATCTTCTTTAGATTCTATTTATCGACACAAATTTCAACTAGATCATTGTAGGAAATTTCCATTTGTATGTTCTTTTAAACTAATTTGTATGTTGCAATACAAGTAGTGTCTGTGACTTACCAATTACGTGTTTGCTTGTAACTAAGTATTTAAACTTTTTTTATATTTACCTACTTCTTTTGTGATGATAATATGTGTAGGTACCTAACATTGTTATTGCATTAAATAAAAAAGATTACACAACTGGTACTTGACCTGTCATAAAAATGAGTAAAGTGAGTGAGAGAAAATGAATGAGTGAGAAATCACGAAAACTACCTGACATCATTAAAAAATACTACCTAGTGATACTCATGTCCTAATTCTTTAAATCTGAGGAAGTCAAAAAAATTACCGGAAGACCATAAAAACCCAAAACCATAAAAATAACCTTTTTTAATAAAATCTCTCTAAGCCGCGCATATGCAAAAACTGGCAGATGGTTTTCTTAATACATTTTTCAGAAATAGTAAAATACTAAATTTCCGTTGAATTTAGACCAAGGACTCAACTCAAAGTCCAAAAATTGAGTCAAAAACAGCTTTCAGCAAATCTTAAAATTTTACAATTAAAAAAATATTGTTCGTAATTGTAATACAAATGGTCCTTTTTACAAGCACAAATAAAAAAATATAATGTTTCAAATATGTTTTTAGATTTTAAAGCCGAAACTTCATAAAACAAATATATTTTTTTTTTATTTTAAAAATAAGGAAAATTTGACTACCTGTATCATCCGAATCCTTCGACCGATTTTAAAATTTCCTTCGGCTTTTGAAGCTTCCAATATTTCCTAATCCAGTCAATAAATTAGTTTTGGATTTTAAGCACACACGAAAATTGAATTGTGAAAGCACTTTTGCAAAAAGGCACAGCGACAGCTTGTTCAGCTATTGTTTCCGTGATAGATTTTTAAATGGTATTGAATGTGGAAATCCTTTAGTTTTTTAGGTGGACGAGGCTGGGAAGTGAACCCAGCTCTCTAGCGCCAGCGTGACTATTACGCTACGGGCTACTACTTTTAGAGCGGAATGACTACAGAGTTTACATCAAATTCAACCAAACCATGTATGTATAAGTAATGAACTAATGACCTTTTACCATTGAAAAGATGATTTTACCAGATTGGCTGTGACAATTTTGGTGAGAACTTTGTCGGTTCGGAAAAGCATGTACTTTTCAAAGTTAAAGCGATATATCGTAACAAATTTAGTTTCAATAAAAAAAACAGCTCCAGGTTTGTTTCTAGAAAGGACATTTTGCAGGGAAATCCGCTAAGGATGTTTAATTAAAGACGATGTGAAATTAATGAACCAACTTTGTACAAGATAACGCTTAAATTGGTTATTGTCTTGACATATTTTATAATAAAAGTCAAAAAACATATGTTTTTTGCTGGTTTCATCGGAACTGGCCTCGTAGATAGGAAGAAAATCAGTTATTTTCGAGAGGAGTGCGAAAAAGTCAAAACCGAAAAATGTACTCGTAGCCTTGTATCTGAAAACTATAGTACTATCATGGACAAAATTTTTGTGTGCAACAATGCTTCGTTGGTGGCGCCACTTTAGCTCGGCGGAGACTTCCATTTTTGGGAGACAATTGTCGGCGGAGACTTCAATTTTTGGGAGACTTCCATTTATCAGAGAATCGAAACTAGGTAGTTAGAGCAAGAGGAGTGTGTTTTTTTCGATTCTGGTAAGAATCAAATGGAGTAAGCGAGATTACCAATTGAAGGTTTTGTTGAACGTCAATGATGAGAAAAAGGTGAAGAGAATGGCAAAAAGATGTTCGTATCCTCTTTGATTGAATGTGCAAGGTTATTTTTGTTTGCTTAATTTACTGATTATGCTATATGCGAGAAGAGAAGTGGACTTTTTGCGTCGTCGTTGTCATCAACCTTGAAGCAAGGAATATAGTTTTTTTTTTGCGGGAAAGAATAATGCGTGGAGGTATACATTCTTATATTATCAAGAGTAGGTTGATTTTAATGCGGGAAAGAAAAATATGTTCATGTTGTGTGAGTATATTTGTAGGTATATATGCAATCGTATGTTATTGAGGGTAGTTTCTATATTAAATTGTCTTGCAAAAATTTCTTATTTGCCGTGAAATTTGTTGCAAGTGCAAGATTTTAAGCATATTTTTTTGAGGGAAAGGAAAAAATACATAAACAAAATAGGTAGGTAGATATATTCGTATAAATTATGAATGGTAGGGTTTATTAATATTTAGCTTGTTTGCATGATTTGAGTTTGACTTGAAATGTTTTGAAGAAATTTACAATTTATTTTTATTATGCCGACAAATATAGGTAGGTCCATACATAATGCATAACTATGTGTAGGTAGGTATGAAAATAAGTTATGAAAAAAGGGAGAATTTCTATGCAATGTTGAGGTAGGTAAGTGCTTGGTGGTAGGTAGGTTGTATTTATTGACCTACCTTTAATTCACAATTTATCATACAAGCAGGCATGTAGGTATAGGTATGTACCTACATAGGTAGATATGGTTTAATTGTTTGACACTAGAGTCTGTCAATGTGGTGGTTGAATTTCAGCCAGTGGGCGATATCCTAGTAGGTAGGTTGGTTTTATAAGTTTAGTTGTGCCCAGAAATTTTGAAATAAAGCTAGGTATGTAACTATACCTACGTACATATCTAAACCATTGTTCGTTTAATTAAAGCTACCTAGGTATGTACATAGGTAGGTACCTACATTTTTATTTTTTCAAATCAACCAGAGAGAGAACATTAATGTTAATTGCAAAACGGCCAGTGCACTAAAAATTGAATTATACTTAGGTGTAGGTAGGTATGTACATATAGGTTTGTAGGTAGGTACCTATATAAATATTGTTAAGAAAAAGAAGAAACGAAGTTTCAGTCGTCAAATAAAATGTTTTTTATTCTTGTGTATAGGTACAGCCTACTCCGCTTAACTAAAAACATCGGTTATCTGAAACAAGAAATTTATTCCGGAGGCTTTTTTAAGAATTTTTCACACAAACTGCTTCGCATAACTGAACTCTGCTTAATTGCAATCTCGGGATAATTGAAACAAAATTGTTTGCCTCAAAGGAACATTTTTCACTTTTTCAACTCCGTATAGATATAATATTCATTTCAAATATATAAGTATATATTCATATTCGTTTTATAATTAAAAATGTAAATACCTACCTTTGTTGTTCAAATTGTTTCATAAGGAAATATAACTACATAGTAGGTACATACATATTTTGACACAAAAAATCATACCTACATTTTTTTTTTGATTTTCAGGCTAAATAAAATTTAATATTTGTTTTGAAAAAAAACTCCGCTTATTTGAAACAAGTTTCAGTTATCCAAAGTTCGGTAACAAATGGTCTGCAATTATGGTGCTCCAGTTATGCGGAGTCGACTATCAATTTCATTTTTATGTATACCTAGCTAGGTAGGTAGGTTTATATATATACATAACTACGTAGGTGTGTACATTTAAAAAAAAATTGTTTTAACTAAACCTAGATCTAAATTTTTATTTCATTTTTCTCAAATCAACCAATTGCAAAACGTGCCAAAAAACCTACCTACTTACCTTTTTTTAATTTTTATTTTCGATTTTTTGATTCCAGGTAGTTTACAAAATAAATGTTTTATTGTAAACAGGTAGGTACCTACCTATAGATACCTACCTACCAATAACTTTTTTCGTTAGGAATTTGTTCCTTTTTTTGAAATTTAAGTGTAAAATAAATTTGAAAAACTTAAATATGAATTTTTGCATACCTAACACAATAATAATAATTATAAATTGTTCCTATTTTCGTGACCTTTTTTTTTTTAGAAATTTATAATAATTTTAATTGGTTAGTGTTTGTGGGGGAGGGGCAATTTTATAAAACATTTGGTTTAAATGGATTAAAAATTATTAAAAATCAACGATATTACTTACAATATAATGCGATAGCTTTTTTCAGTCTATTTTTTTCAAATTGTTTTCAAAATAAAAATGTCCAATGAATAGTTTTTGAAACAAAATTTTTCAAAGTCAAAATTTAGAAAAACAAAATTGAAAAACAAAATTTATTTGCATTTTTTACTTCAGAATTTTACGTAATATTCTTTGTTCCCGAAACGATTGCTGTAATTAGTTTTTAGTCAAACGCTAAGAACCAGGAGCAGGTATATAGTTTAGTTTTTGAGAAAATCGAAACTTATGAAAGTACTTTTTTCGTAGGTATTACTTGTATACAGGGTGATTTGCATAAGGTGTCATAAAAGGCTAGAGCGTGTAGGTTGGACTTAGACAAGATAAAATTCGCATGGGAGGGAGCTATTTATCTCCGTTTAGGCGGGAGGGGCAATTTCCAAAAAAAAATCACTAAAAATAGAAAAAAAAAATATTAAAAAATAACGGTAACACTCACGCTATAGCATATTGAAAAGCCAAAAGTCTATTCTTTAATATAATTTTTAAATTAAGTTGTTCGAGTGAATAGTTTTTGAAAAATAATTTTCCAAGTCAAAATTTTGAAAAAAAAAAAAAATAAAAAAAATTCAAGCTAATTTTTTTACAAAATTTTATGTAATTAAGCATAATTTTTGTTTTCAAAACTTAATGCTCTTGTCAATTTTTAGTCAAATGCTGGAAACCGTATGGATCTAGGACTTTTACTTTTCAAGATATGAACAAATTAATGAAGCAACTTTCACATTAAACTAAGAAGAATCCTGCTAAATGATCATTTCAGCAACCAGTTGATTATCGTCAAGTTTATGTTGTGAAAATTGGCGGAAAAATAGTTATAATATTAACTATAATTTAGCCCAAATAATGCTATTTTATCTGTCCAGGCGTATTAGCACTAAAAATTGTATAATCATCTAAATATTTTATATGTACATATGTATTTAAATGCTGATTTATAACCAATTTTATGCCGACAAATTCACAATTGACAAAATTTTGGATTTGATCTTTTTTATTAGATTTATTAGATTTTCAAAATTTATAATTTTTAAATTTGAAAATATTTGATGGGCGTGTTGACAACATAAAAATAGAATTCCTTGAAAAAGCACGATCCACTTTGCATTTTTTTTGGTAAATAAATCAAAAAAACTTAAGAGTGGCTTTTGTTGAAATAATCATTTAAAATTTATAAGCAATATTTTAGAAGAGGATTAGAGCAATTAGGGTGTTGGTTTTGTGTTTCAAAATTTATCAATTTTTTATTAAAAAAAAAATAAATAAATCGGGTGCCACAACGGCTCATGAAGAACCAGGGCCTAGTGACTAACAACTCGCAACCATTCCTGTGCGCGCCTATCGACAGGAATGGAAGGGACCTACAATTTTATGCCGAATCCGAACGGAACGAGAAGCACTTATTCTTGACAAGTGATACTCTTGGAGGATTTGTCAATTCCTCGCAAGATATAGTAGCCCTGAAAAAAAGTTTTTAGTTTTTAGTTGGACGAGGCTGGGAAGCGAACCCAAACCTCCAGCGTGACAGTTGAACGCACTAACCATTACGCTACGGGCTACTACAATTTTTTATTAGCGTTTGCATTTAAAGTACCAAAAATCAAATTGATTTTGCACTTAATCCCATTTTTAGTATGATTTTTTTAAGATTATGCAAACATTTTAACACAGAAATTTAGATTATAAATTTCTATCTTTAATTCATGTATCATTTGTTATGAACTATTAAGTATTACTCAATTTTTGAACCTCTAAAGTTGTCTAAATGTAGATTTTTTGTAATTTATGATTTGTATATGGTTATGAATTTTTATATTAAAAAAATAAAAAAAAAAAATTAATTTGAGATAACGTTGTTTTGCACTGGTTGACGATTGTTGACAATGAACAAATCAAAGCATTTCTATGGATTTCATTTGAATTTTTATGAATATAAAAAAATCAATTGTGACACTAATATAGGAGGTACAGATTAAAAAATGAGGTATCAAATTAATGGTTATTTTATTGAGATTAAATATAGGAAAAAACTAAATCAATCCATGCCTACACACACATGGTATTAAGTAATATGTGTAAAAATTATATAATGTTAATTAATCAGCTCAATGGTACAATAAAAATATAATTTTTTTATACAAATTCCTGAAACATAAAAAAAAAATGTTTACCCTTTCTTAAATAAATCTGTCAAATGATAAGTTAGAAAGATAACATTTTTAACATTTAATTGCTATCAAATATATCTATAAGATATTAAAATTTGAGATTTTTCCAACCACCCGTTAAAAATCAAATAGATTGAAAAATTGACCAAAATAATTAACCCTTTTTCAAAAATCATTTTGTGTATGAAAAAAATACTGTCAAAAATTGCTTAAACATGGATAATTTTTTTTTGTCACCCGCTATAAAAATATGTAAAAATAAAAAATGTACCCCCATATAACTTCCAAGTACTTTTCGAAACGACTATTTATCAATTTTCAGTTTTAAACTCGGTTTATAGATTTTTTAATAAAAAAATTTGTGCATATTTGTTTGTTTCCAATATCTTTCAAATAAAAAAATCAAGTCTCTACGACGTCTCGTTTAGAAGTTAGTTTTTTGACTTTGATAAAGTTTTACCCTATTAAATGTGCGAATTTCAAAAATTCCGTTCTTAGTGCAACCCTGAATAAAATTTGCTATCATATAAACTTTAGTATATAGATACCTACCTATTTTTAATACTTCTAGTTTAAGCTGTAGCGTGATTAGTGATTAGTAAAAGTGGTTGTAATTAGGACAATTTTTATTCTATCATTTATATAATATAAATAAATAAATAATACAAAAAATAATAATTTTTTGAAATTTAAAAATTTGTCATCAAGTTTTCAATAATTTAAGAGATCAAATATAAATTTGACGGGACATTTACACACCCTTTAAGTGTGAAATTTGTCGATCCTCTTCAATAAATATTATTCAAAAATTTAGCCACAGTAACGATTTAATACCTAGATGTCCTTTAGACTGTCCCTAACACCACATGGTTAAATAGTGGTTAGTTAGAAGTTCAAATTTCTCACTGAAAATCCTAAACAATGATAGCCATCCGTAATAATTTCAAACTTCTAAACTAACCCTTTAAAAAGACAAAAACTAACGAAAATTAGTCATACACAATTACATAAAAATTGGGTAGGTACCTACTTACATGTACTTAGTACCTACCTAGACATTAATGTAAATTATATACATATGTACAAATATACCTACATTTCTAGGTTAAAATAAAAAAGCGACATACCTAACTAAATACCTACCATGAGCCATACTCAACAAAAAATATCATCGCCATCAAACCCATAAACTATTGCATCACTCATATTCTTACCAACAGACCTAAATAGGTATTTAGAAAGCAAACAAAAAAATAATCTACCTATATGCCTTGACCTTCATGCCGCCGACGTCACCATTGTCTTCTTACACACAAGAAAAAAACCACCCCTTCCTCTTTAACCGCACAAAACCTATCAAACCAAGGAGAATTCCCAAATTTCTTTCACACTTTTCAAGTCTCTGCACCTTTGCATAGCAAAGTAATCGACAAAAAAATGCTAAATTAATTTTTCAAACAAATATTTTTAATAATAAAATTTATTTTATTTAAAATGCAACTTATTACTAGTTTTACAAGTATTGATGTTTATGGTTGCGGGGTTGGAATCGGACTACTCGTTGTGATCGTCGTACTCTCCTCGAAGGTTCGGATAGCGGCAGCTATCAGCGGCGTCGTCGGTCATAAACCATTTCATTATCTGTTGCAGATGATGTTGGCTTGGGTCATAAATTATGCAGTTTACGATGATCCCGATCTTATTTCGGGGTTGGTGTCATTTTTCATCCTGCACTTGTCTGCACTTGTTGACCCGTGTGGTCACCATGTGTTAACTCTCCCCTTGGTCGGAAGAAGATTGTCCCAATCTTTCGCTTAACATCTCCTGTACTCTTAATCTTGAATTGTCTATGAAATTTTCCATTTCTATTGCGACTTGTTGATCATGATCAAGTATGTTCGCTTTGTTTGCTTGATACACTCGCAGTACCTGGTAAATCTTGTAGGCAGAGTAGATATTTTTATACATATTCCCCACAATACGGGATGTTCTTTTACATCGGACAAAAATGCTTCTAAGTAATCTAAGGTTGTGTACATAAGATTCTCGTCTGGTGAAGCAATGTACTCGAGAATTTGGATTTGGGATGGTTTATTTAACTTAATATGTTCTAATATTTGGTTTTTTGAGTTAAAAAACAATTTTCCATCAATTGATACATTATTTTCAAATTGAACTAGGTTGATTCCTGCTAGTTTTATTTCATTGACAATATGATTTCCTGTTAATACAATATTCCCTTCGTTAATAATTTCTATAGGTTCGTTTCTTTCTTTGATTTTTTTACAGTTAGCTTTATATTTATTTAAAAGGTTTGTTAAACAGCTTGTTTCTTTAATAATTTTACAGTAATCGTGGTTGAGTTCTTTTTTACATGCGGATTTATCAAATTTTTTCTTATATTTAACAATTTCACTTACTATAATCATTTTTCCACCATAAACATCATTACTTCTAGTTATATAATGGTAACCTAACCCTTTTACTTTGGGAGATTTGACAAATAGCACAATTATATTATTTTTTTGTACCATTTTAAATATGGAAGCATCTAGTGTGTCTGTTGTAGATATATTTAATTTTTCTTCTTCCATAATGCTTTTTATTTCGTCAAAATCTAACAATATCGTATTGAGTACATTTGATTTACTTAAATAAATTGTGTTTATTATCTCTCTAAGTTCTATAATTATATATTTCATTATTTTATTTTCTGCTGTCTCTTTACTATATATGTCTCTATGTATGCTGTCTAACTTGTCGAACAATTGTTTATTTATGTTTTTTTGTTTGTTGTTTGATTTGATTAACTCCTGCAACTTTAAATTGATTTTGGTGGCATCATCATGGACTGGACTACCGGAGATCCATTTCCAAAGGGTGCCTAATTCGTTGATACCTCTACGTTCCCTATTCCTGATAGATAGTTCGTTGAGTAATTTGTCGGCTAGTTCTAGCTCCTGGTTAATGATTTTTAAAAGTTCCTTTTTGGCTCTAAATCTTTCTAGTATTTCGGAGTAGGTAGTTAAATTGATGACGTGATAGATCTCCCCAAAGTCTTCGTAAACTGCGGCTCTACCATCTTCTATCAAAATAAATGTATCATTGGTGTAGTCGGTGATTTGTTGCGCTAAAGTTGAGGCTACTAGTGTTAGTATAAGAAGCATCATCTGTAAGTTTAATTTCTAATATTATCTTTATGGAATTGTTTAGTTATATTTCTTTGTGGCTAGAGTCATTACATCTTTTATGTCTGTTATTATTATATATTCTAATAAGCTCTGTTAGTGTAGAGTGAACTCTTTCTATTGCTCCGTTGCTCTTTGAGTGAGCCGGTGGTGTAGTCTTATGGGTTATATTTAGAAGGTTGTATGCACATTGAGCAGAATGTGAGCAAAATGCTGCCTCATTATCGGTTATCAACGGTCTGACGTTACCAAAAAGCGGTAATAATTCAATCATTCTATTTTTTGCTTCGATTTTCGAATGAAATTGAGTCGTAATCAAATATTTTGAAAAAGGGTATGTCATTGTAAGAAATGATGCGTTTTCGCGGTAGTAAATATCTACGTGAATGCGTTCTCCCCCTCTTTCAGGAATTGGAGTCTCTCTAATTGGTTGCTTATTCGGATGTCTGCCATACTTATTCTTTTTATCAGATTTCACATGAAGCGTTAATTGAGAGAATTTGTTTGAAAGCGTTTGGCCAATAATATTTATTAACGATTTGCTTATACACTTATTTAGCTTGTCTATGAGCTCGGTTGTGTTAAGCAGTGATAATACCTAATTGCTCTTCCTTATCGGTTACATCTTCAACTATTTGATTACAGAATAAGAACTTAACTGTTGGAAATTCTTCTAAAAGTTTATCTTTAATTTTGAAGAACATCTCTTCGGTACTATAAATTCCTACAGTTAAGCCTGTTTTTATTATTGTTTTAATTTTTCTTACTATGTCTAAATATTTAAAAAGCAATGTATGTCTCCAGTAGCCTGTGTGGATTTCTTTTGAAATTATTTTATTTTTAAGTGATTCGTCTATGATTAATTGTACTTTAAAGTTATTAATTCTTTGATTTACTCTTTTTACATCTGAAGTGGGACTACTCTCTGCACTGTGAACAGTTCCTGCTTCTGATTCGTATTCGTTCATCATATTGAGTTCCTGTCTACTGAGAGCATCAGCTACGATATTCTCCTTACCTGGTTTGTATATAATTTCCGGAGCGTACTCTTCTATGAAGGCGCGCCAGCGTTTTATTTTTGCGTTTGGTTTTTTATCATCAATGGCAAACGTTAATGGTTGGTGATCTACTGTATATATGCGGATACCACTCACACCGTAAAGGTAATTTCGAAGGTTCTTCAATGCCCAAATTATGGCAAGAAGTTCTTTCTCGTTTGTCGCGTAGGTCTCTTCGGTTTTACTTAAAGTTCGACTTATAAAAATTATTGGTTTATTATTTTGGCTAAGCACTGCACCTATGGCTGAGTTGCTAGCGTCTGTTGTTAGCTCGAATCTTTCGGTAAAATCAGGTTGGTTGAGAGTAACTTGCTCACAGAGTTTGTCTTTCAATATTTTGAATACTTTAATGGCTTCCTTATCGAGTTCTATTGTTAGCTTTTTGCTATTATTTTGGCCAGTTCTACCATTCTCTCCTCTAAGATACTTGGTCATGGGTTTGGCAATCATCGCGTAATTTCTTATGAATTTACGGTAATAACCAGCTAACCCCAAGAAAGATCTTAGTTGACGTAAAGTCTGCGGTTGTGAGAATTCCTCTATGCATCGAGTTTTTACTGGGTCCATTTTAGTACAATTAAAGGGTACGATGTACCCAAGAAATTCTACTTCTTTCATGAAGTATTTCGATTTTACGCTCGATATTCTCATGTTTGCCGTGCTCAAGGCTTTAGTTATTATCTCGATATGTTCGAGATGTTCCTCTTCCGTTTCTGAGTATATGATGACGTCATCGATATAGACGTGGCAAAATTTGCCTATATACTCGCGGAGAATATCATCCATAGTTCTTTGAAAAATTGACGGTGCGTTTTTTAGTCCAAACGGCATTCGAAGGAATTCGTATTTGCCGTTGTTAACGCTAAAAGCCGTTTTCTCCCTATCACTTTCTTTCAGTTTAATCTGATGGAAACCGCTCTGCAAATCGAGAGTGGTGAAATATCTAGCTTTGCCTAGATTAGCTAGGATCACGGATGTTTCCGCCATCTGGTCCTTTTCAGTTTTGGTGAAAGAGTTAAGCTTTTTATAGTCTTTGACTAATCTATGCTTCTTCGTACCATCTTCGTTAAAACCCTTTTTGTCTACAACCCATACAGGAGAGTTGTATGCGCTTCTACTTGTTGCGCTAAAGTTGAGGCTACTAGTGTTAGTATAAGAAGCATCATCTGTAAGTTTAATTTCTAATATTATCCTTATGGAATTGTTTCGTTATATTTCTTTGTGGCTAGAGTCATTACATCTTTTATGTCTGTTATTATTATATATTCTAATAAGCTCTGTTAGTGTAGAGTGAACTCTTTCTATTGCTCCGTTGCTCTTTGAGTGAGCCGGTGGTGTAGTCTTATGGGTTATATTTAGAAGGTTGTATGCACATTGAGCAGAATGTGAGCAAAATGCTGCCTCATTATCGGTTATCAACGGTCTGACGTTACCAAAAAGCGGTAATAATTCAATTATTCTATTTTTTGCTTCGATTTTCGAATGAACTTGAGTCGTAATCAAATATTTTGAAAAAGGGTATGTCATTGTAAGAAATGATGCGTTTTCGCGGTAGTAAATATCTACGTGAATGCGTTCTCCCCCTTCTTCAGGAATTGGAGTCTCTCTAATTGGTTGCTTATTCGGATGTCTGCCATACTTATTCTTTTTATCAGATTTCACATGAAGCGTTAATTGAGAGAATTTGTTTGAAAGCGTTTGGCCAATAATATTTATTAACGATTTGCTTATACACTTATTTAGCTTGTCTATGAGCTCGGTTGTGTTAAGCAGTGATAATACCTAATTGCTCTTCCTTATCGGTTACATCTTCAACTATTTGATTACAGAATAAGAACTTAACTGTTGGAAATTCTTCTAAAAGTTTATCTTTAATTTTGAAGAACATCTCTTCGGTACTATAAATTCCTACAGTTAAGCCTGTTTTTATTATTGTTTTAATTTTTCTTACTATGTCTAAATATTTAAAAAGCAATGTATGTCTCCAGTAGCCTGTGTGGATTTCTTTTGAAATTATTTTATTTTTAAGTGATTCGTCTATGATTAATTGTACTTTAAAGTTATTAATTCTTTGATTTACTCTTTTTACATCTGAAGTGGGACTACTCTCTGCACTGTGAACAGTTCCTGCTTCTGATTCGTATTCGTTCATCATATTCAGTTCCTGTCTACTGAGAGCATCAGCTACGATATTCTCCTTACCTGGTTTGTATATAATTTCCGGAGCGTACTCTTCTATGAAGGCGCGCCAGCGTTTTATTTTTGCGTTTGGTTTTTTATCATCAATGGCAAACGTTAATGGTTGGTGATCTACTGTATATATGCGGATACCACTCACACCGTAAAGGTAATTTCGAAGGTTCTTCAATGCCCAAATTATGGCAAGAAGTTCTTTCTCGTTTGTCGCGTAGGTCTCTTCGGTTTTACTTAAAGTTCGACTTATAAAAATTATTGGTTTATTATATTGGCTAAGCACTGCACCTATGGCTGAGTTGCTAGCGTCTGTTGTTAGCTCGAATCTTTCGGTAAAATCAGGTTGGTTGAGAGTAACTTGCTCACAGAGTTTGTCTTTCAATATTTTGAATGCTTTAATGGCTTCCTTATCGAGTTCTATTGTTAGCTTTTTGCTATTATTTTGGCCAGTTCTACCATTCTCTCCTCTAAGATACTTGGTCATGGGTTTGGCAATCATCGCGTAATTTCTTATGAATTTACGGTAATAACCAGCTAACCCCAAGAAAGATCTTAGTTGACGTAAAGTCTGCGGTTGTGAGAATTCCTCTATGCATCGAGTTTTTACTGGGTCCATTTTAGTACAATTAAAGGGTACGATGTACCTAAGAAATTCTACTTCTTTCATGAAGTATTTCGATTTTACGCTCGATATTCTCATGTTTGCCGTGCTCAAGGCTTTAGTTATTATCTCGATATGTTCGAGATGTTCCTCTTCCGTTTCTGAGTATATGATGACGTCATCGATATAGACGTGGCAAAATTTGCCTATATACTCGCGGAGAATATCATCCATAGTTCTTTGAAAAATTGACGGTGCGTTTTTTAGTCCAAACGGCATTCGAAGGAATTCGTATTTGCCGTTGTTAACGCTAAAAGCCGTTTTCTCCCTATCACTTTCTTTCAGTTTAATCTGATGGAAACCGCTCTGCAAATCGAGAGTGGTGAAATATCTAGCTTTGCCTAGATTAGCTAGGATCACGGATGTTTCCGCCATCGGGTCCTTTTCAGTTTTGGTGAAAGAGTTAAGCTTTTTATAGTCTTTGACTAGTCTATGCTTCTTCGTACCATCTTCGTTAAAACCCTTTTTGTCTACAACCCATACAGGAGAGTTGTATGCGCTTCTACTTGTTGCGCTAAAGTTGAGGCTACTAGTGTTAGTATAAGAAGCATCATCTGTAAGTTTAATTTCTAATATTATCCTTATGGAATTGTTTCGTTATATTTCTTTGTGGCTAGAGTCATTACATCTTTTATGTCTGTTATTATTATATATTCTAATAAGCTCTGTTAGTGTAGAGTGAACTCTTTCTATTGCTCCGTTGCTCTTTGAGTGAGCCGGTGGTGTAGTCTTATGGGTTATATTTAGAAGGTTGTATGCACATTGAGCAGAATGTGAGCAAAATGCTGCCTCATTATCGGTTATCAACGGTCTGACGTTACCAAAAAGCGGTAATAATTCAATCATTCTATTTTTTGCTTCGATTTTCGAATGAACTTGAGTCGTAATCAAATATTTTGAAAAAGGGTATGTCATTGTAAGAAATGATGCGTTTTCGCGGTAGTAAATATCTACGTGAATGCGTTCTCCCCCTTCTTCAGGAATTGGAGTCTCTTTAATTGGTTGCTTATTCGGATGTCTGCCATACTTATTCTTTTTATCAGATTTTGGCCAATAATATTTATTAACGATTTGCTTATACACTTATTTAGCTTGTCTATGAGCTCGGTTGTGTTAAGCAGTGATAATACCTAATTGCTCTTCCTTATCGGTTACATCTTCAACTATTTGATTACAGAATAAGAACTTAACTGTTGGAAATTCTTCTAAAAGTTTATCTTTAATTTTGAAGAACATCTCTTCGGTACTATAAATTCCTACAGTTAAGCCTGTTTTTATTATTGTTTTAATTTTTCTTACTATGTCTAAATATTTAAAAAGCAATGTATGTCTCCAGTAGCCTGTGTGGATTTCTTTTGAAATTATTTTATTTTTAAGTGATTCGTCTATGATTAATTGTACTTTAAAGTTATTAATTCTTTGATTTACTCTTTTTACATCTGAAGTGGGACTACTCTCTGCACTGTGAACAGTTCCTGCTTCTGATTCGTATTCGTTCATCATATTGAGTTCCTGTCTACTGAGAGCATCAGCTACGATATTCTCCTTACCTGGTTTGTATATAATTTCCGGAGCGTACTCTTCTATGAAGGCGCGCCAGCGTTTTATTTTTGCGTTTGGTTTTTTATCATCAATGGCAAACGTTAATGGTTGGTGATCTACTGTATATATGCGGATACCACTCACACCGTAAAGGTAATTTCGAAGGTTCTTCAATGCCCAAATTATGGCAAGAAGTTCTTTCTCGTTTGTCGCGTAGGTCTCTTCGGTTTTACTTAAAGTTCGACTTATAAAAATTATTGGTTTATTATTTTGGCTAAGCACTGCACCTATGGCTGAGTTGCTAGCGTCTGTTGTTAGCTCGAATCTTTCGGTAAAATCAGGTTGGTTGAGAGTAACTTGCTCACAGAGTTTGTCTTTCAATATTTTGAATGCTTTAATGGCTTCCTTATCGAGTTCTATTGTTAGCTTTTTGCTATTATTTTGGCCAGTTCTACCATTCTCTCCTCTAAGATACTTGGTCATGGGTTTGGCAATCATCGCGTAATTTCTTATGAATTTACGGTAATAACCAGCTAACCCCAAGAAAGATCTTAGTTGACGTAAAGTCTGCGGTTGTGAGAATTCCTCTATGCATCGAGTTTTTACTGGGTCCATTTTAGTACAATTAAAGGGTACGATGTACCCAAGAAATTCTACTTCTTTCATGAAGTATTTCGATTTTACGCTCGATATTCTCATGTTTGCCGTGCTCAAGGCTTTAGTTATTATCTCGATATGTTCGAGATGTTCCTCTTCCGTTTCTGAGTATATGATGACGTCATCGATATAGACGTGGCAAAATTTGCCTATATACTCGCGGAGAATATCATCCATAGTTCTTTGAAAAATTGACGGTGCGTTTTTTAGTCCAAACGGCATTCGAAGGAATTCGTATTTGCCGTTGTTAACGCTAAAAGCCGTTTTCTCCCTATCACTTTCTTTCAGTTTAATCTGATGGAAACCGCTCTGCAAATCGAGAGTGGTGAAATATCTAGCTTTGCCTAGATTAGCTAGGATCACGGATGTTTCCGCCATCGGGTCCTTTTCAGTTTTGGTGAAAGAGTTAAGCTTTTTATAGTCTTTGACTAGTCTATGCTTCTTCGTACCATCTTCGTTAAAACCCTTTTTGTCTACAACCCATACAGGAGAGTTGTATGCGCTTCTACTTGTTGCGCTAAAGTTGAGGCTACTAGTGTTAGTATAAGAAGCATCATCTGTAAGTTTAATTTCTAATATTATCTTTATGGAATTGTTTCGTTATATTTCTTTGTGGCTAGAGTCATTACATCTTTTATGTCTGTTATTATTATATATTCTAATAAGCTCTGTTAGTGTAGAGTGAACTCTTTCTATTGCTCCGTTGCTCTTTGAGTGAGCCGGTGGTGTAGTCTTATGGGTTATATTTAGAAGGTTGTATGCACATTGAGCAGAATGTGAGCAAAATGCTGCCTCATTATCGGTTATCAACGGTCTGACGTTACCAAAAAGCGGTAATAATTCAATCATTCTATTTTTTGCTTCGATTTTCGAATGAACTTGAGTCGTAATCAAATATTTTGAAAAAGGGTATGTCATTGTAAGAAATGATGCGTTTTCGCGGTAGTAAATATCTACGTGAATGCGTTCTCCCCCTTCTTCAGGAATTGGAGTCTCTCTAATTGGTTGCTTATTCGGATGTCTGCCATACTTTTTCTTTTTATCAGATTTCACATGAAGCGTTAATTGAGAGAATTTGTTTGAAAGCGTTTGGCCAATAATATTTATTAACGATTTGCTTATACACTTATTTAGCTTGTCTATGAGCTCGGTTGTGTTAAGCAGTGATAATACCTAATTGCTCTTCCTTATCGGTTACATCTTCAACTATTTGATTACAGAATAAGAACTTAACTGTTGGAAATTCTTCTAAAAGTTTATCTTTAATTTTGAAGAACATCTCTTCGGTACTATAAATTCCTACAGTTAAGCCTGTTTTTATTATTGTTTTAATTTTTCTTACTATGTCTAAATATTTAAAAATCAATGTATGTCTCCAGTAGCCTGTGTGGATTTCTTTTGAAATTATTTTATTTTTAAGTGATTCGTCTATGATTAATTGTACTTTAAAGTTATTAATTCTTTGATTTACTCTTTTTACATCTGAAGTGGGACTACTCTCTGCACTGTGAACAGTTCCTGCTTCTGATTCGTATTCGTTCATCATATTGAGTTCCTGTCTACTGAGAGCATCAGCTACGATATTCTCCTTACCTGGTTTGTATATAATTTCCGGAGCGTACTCTTCTATGAAGGCGCGCCAGCGTTTTATTTTTGCGTTTGGTTTTTTATCATCAATGGCAAACGTTAATGGTTGGTGATCTACTGTATATATGCGGATACCACTCACACCGTAAAGGTAATTTCGAAGGTTCTTCAATGCCCAAATTATGGCAAGAAGTTCTTTCTCGTTTGTCGCGTAGGTCTCTTCGGTTTTACTTAAAGTTCGACTTATAAAAATTATTGGTTTATTATTTTGGCTAAGCACTGCACCTATGGCTGAGTTGCTAGCGTCTGTTGTTAGCTCGAATCTTTCGGTAAAATCAGGTTGGTTGAGAGTAACTTGCTCACAGAGTTTGTCTTTCAATATTTTGAATGCTTTAATGGCTTCCTTATCGAGTTCTATTGTTAGCTTTTTGCTATTATTTTGGCCAGTTCTACCATTCTCTCCTCTAAGATACTTGGTCATGGGTTTGGCAATCATCGCGTAATTTCTTATGAATTTACGGTAATAACCAGCTAACCCCAAGAAAGATCTTAGTTGACGTAAAGTCTGCGGTTGTGACAATTCCTCTATGCATCGAGTTTTTACTGGGTCCATTTTAGTACAATTAAAGGGTACGATGTACCCAAGAAATTCTACTTCTTTCATGAAGTATTTCGATTTTACGCTCGTGCTCAAGGCTTTAGTTATTATCTCGATATGTTCGAGATGTTCCTCTTCCGTTTCTGAGTATATGATGACGTCATCGATATAGACGTGGCAAAATTTGCCTATATACTCGCGGAGAATATCATCCATAGTTCTTTGAAAAATTGACGGTGCGTTTTTTAGTCCAAACGGCATTCGAAGGAATTCGTATTTGCCGTTGTTAACGCTAAAAGCCGTTTTCTCCCTATCACTTTCTTTCAGTTTAATCTGATGTAACCGCTCTGCAAATCGAGAGTGGTGAAATATCTAGCTTTGCCTAGATTAGCTAGGATCACGGATGTTTCCGCCATCGGGTCCTTTTCAGTTTTGGTGAAAGAGTTAAGCTTTTTATAGTCTTTGACTAGTCTATGCTTCTTCGTACCATCTTCGTTAAAACCCTTTTTGTCTACAACCCATACAGGAGAGTTGTATGCGCTTCTACTTGTTGCGCTAAAGTTGAGGCTACTAGTGTTAGTATAAGAAGCATCATCTGTAAGTTTAATTTCTAATATTATCTTTATGGAATTGTTTCGTTATATTTCTTTGTGGCTAGAGTCATTACATCTTTTATGTCTGTTATTATTATATATTCTAATAAGCTCTGTTAGTGTAGAGTGAACTCTTTCTATTGCTCCGTTGCTCTTTGAGTGAGCCGGTGGTGTAGTCTTATGGGTTATATTTAGAAGGTTGTATGCACATTGAGCAGAATGTGAGCAAAATGCTGCCTCATTATCGGTTATCAACGGTCTGACGTTACCAAAAAGCGGTAATAATTCAATCATTCTATTTTTTGCTTCGATTTTCGAATGAACTTGAGTCGTAATCAAATATTTTGAAAAAGGGTATGTCATTGTAAGAAATGATGCGTTTTCGCGGTAGTAAATATCTACGTGAATGCGTTCTCCCCCTTCTTCAGGAATTGGAGTCTCTCTAATTGGTTGCTTATTCGGATGTCTGCCATACTTATTCTTTTTATCAGATTTCACATGAAGCGTTAATTGAGAGAATTTGTTTGAAAGCGTTTGGCCAATAATATTTATTAACGATTTGCTTATACACTTATTTAGCTTGTCTATGAGCTCGGTTGTGTTAAGCAGTGATAATACCTAATTGCTCTTCCTTATCGGTTACATCTTCAACTATTTGATTACAGAATAAGAACTTAACTGTTGGAAATTCTTCTAAAAGTTTATCTTTAATTTTGAAGAACATCTCTTCGGTACTATAAATTCCTACAGTTAAGCCTGTTTTTATTATTGTTTTAATTTTTCTTACTATGTCTAAATATTTAAAAAGCAATGTATGTCTCCAGTAGCCTGTGTGGATTTCTTTTGAAATTATTTTATTTTTAAGTGATTCGTCTATGATTAATTGTACTTTAAAGTTATTAATTCTTTGATTTACTCTTTTTACATCTGAAGTGGGACTACTCTCTGCACTGTGAACAGTTCCTGCTTCTGATTCGTATTCGTTCATCATATTGAGTTCCTGTCTACTGAGAGCATCAGCTACGATATTCTCCTTACCTGGTTTGTATATAATTTCCGGAGCGTACTCTTCTATGAAGGCGCGCCAGCGTTTTATTTTTGCGTTTGGTTTTTTATCATCAATGGCAAACGTTAATGGTTGGTGATCTACTGTATATATGCGGATACCACTCACACCGTAAAGGTAATTTCGAAGGTTCTTCAATGCCCAAATTATGGCAAGAAGTTCTTTCTCGTTTGTCGCGTAGGTCTCTTCGGTTTTACTTAAAGTTCGACTTATAAAAATTATTGGTTTATTATTTTGGCTAAGCACTGCACCTATGGCTGAGTTGCTAGCGTCTGTTGTTAGCTCGAATCTTTCGGTAAAATCAGGTTGGTTGAGAGTAACTTGCTCACAGAGTTTGTCTTTCAATATTTTGAATGCTTTAATGGCTTCCTTATTGAGTTCTATTGTTAGCTTTTTGCTATTATTTTGGCCAGTTCTACCATTCTCTCCTCTAAGATACTTGGTCATGGGTTTGGCAATCATCGCGTAATTTCTTATGAATTTACGGTAATAACCAGCTAACCCCAAGAAAGATCTTAGTTGACGTAAAGTCTGCGGTTGTGAGAATTCCTCTATGCATCGAGTTTTTACTGGGTCCATTTTAGTACAATTAAAGGGTACGATGTACCCAAGAAATTCTACTTCTTTCATGAAGTATTTCGATTTTACGCTCGATATTCTCATGTTTGCCGTGCTCAAGGCTTTAGTTATTATCTCGATATGTTCGAGATGTTCCTCTTCCGTTTCTGAGTATATGATGACGTCATCGATATAGACGTGGCAAAATTTGCCTATATACTCGCGGAGAATATCATCCATAGTTCTTTGAAAAATTTACGGTGCGTTTTTTAGTCTAAACGGCATTCGAAGGAATTCGTATTTGCCGTTGTTAACGCTAAAAGCCGTTTTCTCCCTATCACTTTCTTTCAGTTTAATCTGATGGAAACCGCTCTGCAAATCGAGAGTGGTGAAATATCTAGCTTTGCCTAGATTAGCTAGGATCACGGATGTTTCCGCCATCGGGTCCTTTTCAGTTTTGGTGAAAGAGTTAAGCTTTTTATAGTCTTTGACTAGTCTATGCTTCTTCGTACCATCTTCGTTAAAACCCTTTTTGTCTACAACCCATACAGGAGAGTTGTATGCGCTTCTACTTGTTGCGCTAAAGTTGAGGCTACTAGTGTTAGTATAAGAAGCATCATCTGTAAGTTTAATTTCTAATATTATCTTTATGGAATTGTTTCGTTATATTTCTTTGTGGCTAGAGTCATTACATCTTTTATGTCTGTTATTATTATATATTCTAATAAGCTCTGTTAGTGTAGAGTGAACTCTTTCTATTGCTCCGTTGCTCTTTGAGTGAGCCGGTGGTGTAGTCTTATGGGTTATATTTAGAAGGTTGTATGCACATTGAGCAGAATGTGAGCAAAATGCTGCCTCATTATCGGTTATCAACGGTCTGACGTTACCAAAAAGCGGTAATAATTCAATCATTCTATTTTTTGCTTCGATTTTCGAATGAACTTGAGTCGTAATCAAATATTTTGAAAAAGGGTATGTCATTGTAAGAAATGATGCGTTTTCGCGGTAGTAAATATCTACGTGAATGCGTTCTCCCCCTTCTTCAGGAATTGGAGTCTCTCTAATTGGTTGCTTATTCGGATGTCTGCCATACTTATTCTTTTTATCAGATTTCACATGAAGCGTTAATTGAGAGAATTTGTTTGAAAGCGTTTGGCCAATAATATTTATTAACGATTTGCTTATACACTTATTTAGCTTGTCTATGAGCTCGGTTGTGTTAAGCAGTGATAATACCTAATTGCTCTTCCTTATCGGTTACATCTTCAACTATTTGATTACAGAATAAGAACTTAACTGTTGGAAATTCTTCTAAAAGTTTATCTTTAATTTTGAAGAACATCTCTTCGGTACTATAAATTCCTACAGTTAAGCCTGTTTTTATTATTGTTTTAATTTTTCTTACTATGTCTAAATATTTAAAAAGCAATGTATGTCTCCAGTAGCCTGTGTGGATTTCTTTTGAAATTATTTTATTTTTAAGTGATTCGTCTATGATTAATTGTACTTTAAAGTTATTAATTCTTTGATTTACTCTTTTTACATCTGAAGTGGGACTACTCTCTGCACTGTGAACAGTTCCTGCTTCTGATTCGTATTCGTTCATCATATTGAGTTCCTGTCTACTGAGAGCATCAGCTACGATATTCTCCTTACCTGGTTTGTATAGAATTTCCGGAGCGTACTCTTCTATGAAGGCGCGCCAGCGTTTTATTTTTGCGTTTGGTTTTTTATCATCAATGGCAAACGTTAATGGTTGGTGATCTACTGTATATATGCGGATACCACTCACACCGTAAAGGTAATTTCGAAGGTTCTTCAATGCCCAAATTATGGCAAGAAGTTCTTTCTCGTTTGTCGCGTAGGTCTCTTCGGTTTTACTTAAAGTTCGACTTATAAAAATTATTGGTTTATTATTTTGGCTAAGCACTGCACCTATGGCTGAGTTGCTAGCGTCTGTTGTTAGCTCGAATCTTTCGGTAAAATCAGGTTGGTTGAGAGTAACTTGCTCACAGAGTTTGTCTTTCAATATTTTGAATGCTTTAATGGCTTCCTTATCGAGTTCTATTGTTAGCTTTTTGCTATTATTTTGGCCAGTTCTACCATTCTCTCCTCTAAGATACTTGGTCATGGGTTTGGCAATCATCGCGTAATTTCTTATGAATTTACGGTAATAACCAGCTAACCCCAAGAAAGATCTTAGTTGACGTAAAGTCTGCGGTTGTGAGAATTCCTCTATGCATCGAGTTTTTACTGGGTCCATTTTAGTACAATTAAAGGGTACGATGTACCCAAGAAATTCTACTTCTTTCATGAAGTATTTCGATTTTACGCTCGATATTCTCATGTTTGCCGTGCTCAAGGCTTTAGTTATTATCTCGATATGTTCGAGATGTTCCTCTTCCGTTTCTGAGTATATGATGACGTCATCGATATAGACGTGGCAAAATTTGCCTATATACTCGCGGAGAATATCATCCATAGTTCTTTGAAAAATTTACGGTGCGTTTTTTAGTCTAAACGGCATTCGAAGGAATTCGTATTTGCCGTTGTTAACGCTAAAAGCCGTTTTCTCCCTATCACTTTCTTTCAGTTTAATCTGATGGAAACCGGTCTGCAAATCGAGAGTGGTGAAATATCTAGCTTTGCCTAGATTAGCTAGGATCACGGATGTTTCCGCCATCGGGTCCTTTTCAGTTTTGGTGAAAGAGTTAAGCTTTTTATAGTCTTTGACTAGTCTATGCTTCTTCGTACCATCTTCGTTAAAACCCTTTTTGTCTACAACCCATACAGGAGAGTTGTATGCGCTTCTACTTGTTGCGCTAAAGTTGAGGCTACTAGTGTTAGTATAAGAAGCATCATCTGTAAGTTTAATTTCTAATATTATCTTTATGGAATTGTTTCGTTATATTTCTTTGTGGCTAGAGTCATTACATCTTTTATGTCTGTTATTATTATATATTCTAATAAGCTCTGTTAGTGTAGAGTGAACTCTTTCTATTGCTCCGTTGCTCTTTGAGTGAGCCGGTGGTGTAGTCTTATGGGTTATATTTAGAAGGTTGTATGCACATTGAGCAGAATGTGAGCAAAATGCTGCCTCATTATCGGTTATCAACGGTCTGACGTTACCAAAAAGCGGTAATAATTCAATCATTCTATTTTTTGCTTCGATTTTCGAATGAACTTGAGTCGTAATCAAATATTTTGAAAAAGGGTATGTCATTGTAAGAAATGATGCGTTTTCGCGGTAGTAAATATCTACGTGAATGCGTTCTCCCCCTTCTTCAGGAATTGGAGTCTCTCTAATTGGTTGCTTATTCGGATGTCTGCCATACTTATTCTTTTTATCAGATTTCACATGAAGCGTTAATTGAGAGAATTTGTTTGAAAGCGTTTGGCCAATAATATTTATTAACGATTTGCTTATACACTTATTTAGCTTGTCTATGAGCTCGGTTGTGTTAAGCAGTGATAATACCTAATTGCTCTTCCTTATCGGTTACATCTTCAACTATTTGATTACAGAATAAGAACTTAACTGTTGGAAATTCTTCTAAAAGTTTATCTTTAATTTTGAAGAACATCTCTTCGGTACTATAAATTCCTACAGTTAAGCCTGTTTTTATTATTGTTTTAATTTTTCTTACTATGTCTAAATATTTAAAAAGCAATGTATGTCTCCAGTAGCCTGTGTGGATTTCTTTTGAAATTATTTTATTTTTAAGTGATTCGTCTATGATTAATTGTACTTTAAAGTTATTAATTCTTTGATTTACTCTTTTTACATCTGAAGTGGGACTACTCTCTGCACTGTGAACAGTTCCTGCTTCTGATTCGTATTCGTTCATCATATTGAGTTCCTGTCTACTGAGAGCATCAGCTACGATATTCTCCTTACCTGGTTTGTATAGAATTTCCGGAGCGTACTCTTCTATGAAGGCGCGCCAGCGTTTTATTTTTGCGTTTGGTTTTTTATCATCAATGGCAAACGTTAATGGTTGGTGATCTACTGTATATATGCGGATACCACTCACACCGTAAAGGTAATTTCGAAGGTTCTTCAATGCCCAAATTATGGCAAGAAGTTCTTTCTCGTTTGTCGCGTAGGTCTCTTCGGTTTTACTTAAAGTTCGACTTATAAAAATTATTGGTTTATTATTTTGGCTAAGCACTGCACCTATGGCTGAGTTGCTAGCGTCTGTTGTTAGCTCGAATCTTTCGGTAAAATCAGGTTGGTTGAGAGTAACTTGCTCACAGAGTTTGTCTTTCAATATTTTGAATGCTTTAATGGCTTCCTTATCGAGTTCTATTGTTAGCTTTTTGCTATTATTTTGGCCAGTTCTACCATTCTCTCCTCTAAGATACTTGGTCATGGGTTTGGCAATCATCGCGTAATTTCTTATGAATTTACGGTAATAACCAGCTAACCCCAAGAAAGATCTTAGTTGACGTAAAGTCTGCGGTTGTGAGAATTCCTCTATGCATCGAGTTTTTACTGGGTCCATTTTAGTACAATTAAAGGGTACGATGTACCCAAGAAATTCTACTTCTTTCATGAAGTATTTCGATTTTACGCTCGATATTCTCATGTTTGCCGTGCTCAAGGCTTTAGTTATTATCTCGATATGTTCGAGATGTTCCTCTTCCGTTTCTGAGTATATGATGACGTCATCGATATAGACGTGGCAAAATTTGCCTATATACTCGCGGAGAATATCATCCATAGTTCTTTGAAAAATTGACGGTGCGTTTTTTAGTCCAAACGGCATTCGAAGGAATTCGTAGTTGCCGTTGTTAACGCTAAAAGCCGTTTTCTCCCTATCACTTTCTTTCAGTTTAATCTGATGGAAACCGCTCTGCAAATCGAGAGTGGTGAAATATCTAGCTTTGCCTAGATTAGCTAGGATCACGGATGTTTCCGCCATCGGGTCCTTTTCAGTTTTGGTGAAAGAGTTAAGCTTTTTATAGTCTTTGACTAGTCTATGCTTCTTCGTACCATCTTCGTTAAAACCCTTTTTGTCTACAACCCATACAGGAGAGTTGTATGCGCTTCTACTTGTTGCGCTAAAGTTGAGGCTACTAGTGTTAGTATAAGAAGCATCATCTGTAAGTTTAATTTCTAATATTATCTTTATGGAATTGTTTCGTTATATTTCTTTGTGGCTAGAGTCATTACATCTTTTATGTCTGTTATTATTATATATTCTAATAAGCTCTGTTAGTGTAGAGTGAACTCTTTCTATTGCTCCGTTGCTCTTTGAGTGAGCCGGTGGTGTAGTCTTATGGGTTATATTTAGAAGGTTGTATGCACATTGAGCAGAATGTGAGCAAAATGCTGCCTCATTATCGGTTATCAACGGTCTGACGTTACCAAAAAGCGGTAATAATTCAATCATTCTATTTTTTGCTTCGATTTTCGAATGAACTTGAGTCGTAATCAAATATTTTGAAAAAGGGTATGTCATTGTAAGAAATGATGCATTTTCGCGGTAGTAAATATCTACGTGAATGCGTTCTCCCCCTTCTTCATGAATTGGAGTCTCTCTAATTGGTTGCTTATTCGGATGTCTGCCATACTTATTCTTTTTATCAGATTTCACATGAAGCGTTAATTGAGAGAATTTGTTTGAAAGCGTTTGGCCAATAATATTTATTAACGATTTGCTTATACACTTATTTAGCTTGTCTATGAGCTCGGTAGTGTTAAGCAGTGATAATACCTAATTGCTCTTCCTTATCGGTTACATCTTCAACTATTTGATTACAGAATAAGAACTTAACTGTTGGAAATTCTTCTAAAAGTTTATCTTTAATTTTGAAGAACATCTCTTCGGTACTATAAATTCCTACAGTTAAGCCTGTTTTTATTATTGTTTTAATTTTTCTTACTATGTCTAAATATTTAAAAAGCAATGTATGTCTCCAGTAGCCTGTGTGGATTTCTTTTGAAATTCTTTTATTTTTAAGTGATTCGTCTATGATTAATTGTACTTTAAAGTTATTAATTCTTTGATTTACTCTTTATACATCTGAAGTGGGACTACTCTCTGCACTGTGAACAGTTCCTGCTTCTGATTCGTATTCGTTCATCATATTGAGTTCCTGTCTACTGAGAGCATCAGCTACGATATTCTCCTTACCTGGTTTGTACATAATTTCCGGAGCGTACTCTTCTATGAAGGCGCGCCAGCGTTTTATTTTTGCGTTTGGTTTTTTATCATCAATGGCAAACGTTAATGGTTGGTGATCTACTGTATATATGCGGATACCACTCACACCGTAAAGGTAATTTCGAAGGTTCTTCAATGCCCAAATTATGGCAAGAAGTTCTTTCTCGTTTGTCGCGTAGGTCTCTTCGGTTTTACTTAAAGTTCGACTTATAAAAATTATTGGTTTATTATATTGGCT
Source organism: Melangyna quadrimaculata (assembly GCA_949320155.1). Lineage (NCBI taxonomy): Eukaryota > Metazoa > Arthropoda > Insecta > Diptera > Syrphidae > Melangyna > Melangyna quadrimaculata. The sequence goes on from OX439486.1 coordinate 16,682,534, forward strand.
AAGCACTGCACCTATGGCTGAGTTGCTAGCGTCTGTTGTTAGCTCGAATCTTTCGGTAAAATCAGGTTGGTTGAGAGTAACTTGCTCACAGAGTTTGTCTTTCAATATTTTGAATGCTTTAATGGCTTCCTTATCGAGTTCTATTGTTAGCTTTTTGCTATTATTTTGGCCAGTTCTACCATTCTCTCCTCTAAGATACTTGGTCATGGGTTTGGCAATCATCGCGTAATTTCTTATGAATTTACGGTAATAACCAGCTAACCCCAAGAAAGATCTTAGTTGACGTAAAGTCTGCGGTTGTGAGAATTCCTCTATGCATCGAGTTTTTACTGGGTCCATTTTAGTACAATTAAAGGGTACGATGTACCCAAGAAATTCTACTTCTTTCATGAAGTATTTCGATTTTACGCTCGATATTCTCATGTTTGCCGTGCTCAAGGCTTTAGTTATTATCTCGATATGTTCGAGATGTTCCTCTTCCGTTTCTGAGTATATGATGACGTCATCGATATAGACGTGGCAAAATTTGCCTATATACTCGCGGAGAATATCATCCATAGTTCCTTGAAAAATTGACGGTGCGTTTTTTAGTCCAAACGGCATTCGAAGGAATTCGTATTTGCCGTTGTTAACGCTAAAAGCCGTTTTCTCCCTATCACTTTCTTTCAGTTTAATCTGATGGAAACCGCTCTGCAAATCGAGAGTGGTGAAATATCTAGCTTTGCCTAGATTAGCTAGGATCACGGATGTTTCCGCCATCGGGTCCTTTTCAGTTTTGGTGTAAGAGTTAAGCTTTTTATAGTCTTTGACTAGTCTATGCTTCTTCGTACCATCTTCGTTAAAACCCTTTTTGTCTACAACCCATACAGGAGAGTTGTATGCGCTTCTACTAGGTTGTATTATTTTATTTTCGAGTAAGTTCTCGATTTCTTTGTTAACGAAATTTGCCACTGATTGTGGATATGGATAACCTTTGGTCCAAATAGCTGTGTCAATAGTAGTATCTATGCTACATTGCACACAAGTGTTGTATGGAAGGTAATTTGGGTTCTCGGTGAAGACACCCTGATATTTTTTTAAGATTAAAGTTAGTTTTGCTTTTGTAGAGATTTTGTTATTTATATTAAGAGTGTTTATTAAATTATCGTTGAATATTAAGGGTATCATGCCCTAATCATATTCCAACGTCGAGTCCCTGATATTAATATTTCCATTTACTTTTCTTAATAATTTGATGCCAATAATCGCATCGAAATCCTTGAGTTCGTTAAGCTCATAAAATTTATCCCTTACTCCAAGGATATGTATGTCGTGATAAGTGTGGATGATGGTGGTTCCGTGGACGCTATTAACTCGCGATGGAGTTTCAAGCTCCATACTTGGGAACAGACCTGGTTTTACATAATTATGAGTTGCTCCTGTATCTATCAAAATATTAAATATGCGCCCCGACCTACCATCCGTTCTTTTTATATATGGTAAGTCGTGCCTTATTCTAAAAAATTATCGCTCTCATTTAAGTTATTGAGGCGTGGAACTTTATTTGTAGCAATCTGATCGCTTATTGTTCGCTCTCTCTTGAGCGGGTTGTTATTGTAAGTATCATTAGACCATTGTGGTCTATTATTACTTAAGTTATGAGGCGTAGCTTGTCTCGCGGGCACTAAATTCCCACTCGATGTGTCCATCCTCTCGGGTCGGTTATAACCGTTACCAGAATTGCTAAAATGCCGATTCTGTTGGAATGGTTTATTCCGTTGTTGGAAGGGTTCCGTAAACTTTCTTTTTTGGTGGGGCAAGTCATTGTGGTTCGTTGTTCTATTTTGGCGGAATGGCCTGGTTGTCGACTGGTCGGACAATGGATTCGGTCCATGTTGTCGAGACTGATGTCGATCGTTACTGTGACCTATGTTTCTAATCCTTGTCTGATTAGACTCTATTTCCTGTGCTCTCGCTAGAGCATTAGGTTAATTCCCAGGGTTAAGAGAGAACACTATAATACTGGTGGGCTGGTTAAGCCCAGTAACAAACACTCGATGCGCGTTTTGTCTTGCCCTTTCGGTAAGGCATTCTGTTTCGGCAGTTCTAGGACCATAACTCATTATCGTCTTGCTCGTTATAAGCGTCAGTACCTTTGTTACATCGTCATAAAACTCCTGCAAGGTTTTCCCATCTTGTCTCATATGGCTTAATTCCGTTTTAAGCATATGGACAGGCGTTTTGTCACTAAATGTTAAATCTAACCGACCTAAAATAGCGTCTATATTTAATGGTGTGCCGTGACTGGTGAGAACATCGTTCGCTTTCCCTATTATTTTATTTCTAACTATGTTCACTACAGACAAATATCTTGCCCCTCCCTTACAGGGTTCATATACCTTCATAGCATTTATTAGCGCTGTTCGCCAAGAAACATAATTTTCCCCATCGACTTGTGGTAGGCATTTTGCTACCTCCAAGCCTTCGCCGCCTACTACTGTTGGGTCGATCGTTATGTCCTTGTAAGGTTCGATCTCGTCTCTTGTCGTCAACGCCGAAAGTTGTTTGGTTAGTCTATTAACCTCTTCTACTAGTTTTCGGTTGGCGTTAGCCACCAACCTACTCACTACTGTCGAAAGTTCTTCTGGTGTCATTGCCATTCTGTTTTTTTCCTTTACAAATCAATTTTCCCTGAATATTTACAATTTCTTTTTTCCTTATCAGTTTTTAATGGAATTATTTTTACACTTATTATTTTCTTTTTAAACTTCAACCACTTCTTACTTATACAATATAATTTTCAATGATGCGAATGAATTTACAAAACTTTTTGAATTAATACAAAATATTCTTACTTTTGTACTATTATGTTGAGATTTCGGCTACTGAAGCACATACTTCTCTGATCAGTTGGGTGATGTGAATGTCCCCTTCTTTGCTTCAGGTGTTTTAAGTCTGCAGTCTTCTTTGAGTCGTTCCCCCGTTGCTCAGGTTTTAGTTCAGGGTTTTGTATCTAGGTTCTCGTGGCTGAAGGATACTTCGTCGGTGTGTTCCTTTCTGTTTTCTCCCTCTCGAATGCCTTTTAAATTGTTTTTGTTTGTATGATTTTTCACCCACTGAATTTAATTCACTTTTAATTTAACAATCACTTTTTTAACAATTTAACGGGTCCCTGCTGGGGCGCCAATTAATTTTTCAAACAAATATTTTTTATAATAAAATTTATTTTATTTAAAATGCAACTTATTACTAGTTTTACAAGTATTGATGTTTATGGTTGCGGGGTTGGAATCGGACTACTCGTTGTGATCGTCGTACTCTCCTCGAAGGTTCGGATAGCGGTAGCTATCAGCGGCGTCGTCGGTCATAAATCATTTCATTATCTGTTGCAGATGATGTTGGCTTGGGTCCTAAATTATGCAGTTTACGATGATCCCGATCTTATTTCGGGGTTGGTGTCATTTTTCATCCTGCACTTGTCTGCACTTGTTGACCCGTGTGGTCACCATGTGTTAACTTGCTATCCCTTAACAAAAAACATTCATTGTACCTATTTCACTCTAACTATTATAAATTAGAGTATTCCTTTCCTATTCTTACTTGAAATTCTCCACAAAACTCAATTCTCTCCACTGTGAAATTCGATGAGATTCTTTCACGCTCGATCTGAAGATGGCCGTCCATTCGACATTCACCATGATAGAACTATAGTTTATATATACAAAGCTCGTAGTGAGTTTAATGCCACTTGGTTGGGTTTGTGGATTTGTTTGGCCAAGAACGAGTGACCAGGGTTTTAAAGTTGTAGTGTGATCAAGATTAAATTACTTGGATTGTAGGTATATGGAATTTGAAATGGCTGTGAAAAAATGTGCATTGAATGATAGTGTGTATGAGTGTCCAACTTCCCCTTGAGGCGTAGTGATGTGTTGAAGTCTCCGCCTATGATACATTGCGTATGCTGATTGGCAAGATCTATTATGATTTTGATGTCGTGCTGGTTGTCCGCCTTTAATGAGCTTCCAAGAAAAAAAAAAATATGTTTGTTGTTTTTTGTTTATGGTTAATTTTGGAAAAAAAAACAAGACTTATGTTTAACTTTATATTGTTCTCAATATAATTTTTTGCATGCAGTGGGCGAACCCAAAAACAAAACACATAGAGAGCGAGTTAAGCTTTCGGCTTGTGGTCGCGTAGCATGAAATATAAATTATAATATTGGATAAACTCCTTATTGACCACAATAATTAAAAAAATAAATTTAACACTTTATTTAAAAAACATTTAATTTATTATTTAAAAAATTGAATCCATTTCGATTCATTCACGACTCATCATCAGCAATACACAAAATAGTTTACAAAACTCAAAAAAAGATATAGAATATGGATAGCAAAACACAATATATAAAAAGAAGAAATTATTATGATACGAGTGACAAGTTATAGTATGAAACTAAACAGTTAGTCAAAATGATGCATGTTGTACAATTTAAAGCACATTAAATAAATTTGAAATAATATTTCCATTATAGCTGTTCATTAGGTTATTTGTTTTGTGTATATACATACTTTCGTAGGCGTCAAATGAATGTTTTTTAAATAAAGTGTTAAATTTATTTTTTTAATTATTGCGGTCAATATGGAGTTTATCCAATATTCAAATTTATATTTCAAGACTTATTTTGTTTTTCCTTATGCAGTTTTGTAAATATTTCGGTATTAAGTCGACTTATGTCTTTTTTCCGTACTGAGTTTTATAAATTATTTGGTTTAAGTTAACATATGTAGCTTTTCCAAAATAGAATAATTGGAGTGTACACAATCGATCTAAGTCGACTTAAGTTTCCTTTCTCAAAAACATTTTGTTGACATCTCAAATGACAAATGGAACGATATGGACGAATTTCTTCCGAGAAACTTCTTTAGAAACCGTAAAACTGGGGGTCTGTAAAATACGGTAGAAAAAGTGGATCGTGTACAATTTCTCTTAGAAGGGTCAGGGGTTTATGGAGTATTAACGCCATGTTTTTTTCAAGTTAATTGTCTTTTCATCTAATGAGTTTTTTTTTTTATAGAACAATGAATTTTTGTAACGAAGCCCCCTTAATTCCCGCCATGAATATTTCTCCCCATCCGTGTTCAATTTTCGCCACGTGAACATTTCTCTTAAGGAGGCTGCAAAGTCGAGAAAATTTGGCTGCTTCTTGTTTTTTTTTCACTATTAGATCTTTGCCAAAGAGCGCTTAAATCAAACTGCAACTTACGACCAATGAATTGCCAACACAAAAATATGTACACGGGCTCATCACTTAGTGCAGTGTTAGTAGTCAGTAGCAATAAAATGCAACAAATGAGACTATCAAGAACAAGACATGAAACAATAATAACACAAAAAAATGTGGCTTATACAAACATTTATGAACGTGGTATACTGGTCTTCAATACACTTTTAAGCTTAATTTTATTAATATGGAATTCAAAAATATTTTCGTTTAAATTTAATAGCTTGCACATTCGAGTTAATGTTTCATGCATTCCATAATTAGTACGATGCTGGGCTAAATTCATCAAATCCAGACTGCGAAGGCTGTGGGCCACTCCACGAAAGTTGAAACTTAAGCAATTAAATAAATCGGGCGCATCGATAACACCACTTATAAGTTGGTGTGCGAATTCAATGTCATTACTGATCCTCCGTTGTGACAAAGTTTGAATCTGAAGAAGATTTATTCGATGCTCGTAAGACGGAAGGTTATAAGGATCGGCCCATTGTAATCCCTTCAACGCAAAATGAATAAAATTGCGCTGTACTGCTTCTATCCTATTTTTATGAAACTCGTAGAAAGGAGTCCATATCTGAGATGCATATTCAAGGTGGGGTCGAACTAAGCAGTTGTAAAGAGCGAAGGTAACGTAGGGATCTTGAAATTCTTTAGCCCATCGCTTTACAAACCCCAACATAGAGTTGGCTTTTTTTTAACGATAAATTGATATGCTCCGCAAAATCAAGCTTAGAAGTAAAATGAACTCCAAGGTCTTTAAAACATTGAACATGAAGTAAAGCATGTTCAGAAATTTTATAATTATATGAACTTGGAATCCTTTTTTTAGGAAAAATCATGGCTTGACATTTAATTGGGTTCAGATTCAAACCATTCTTATGACACCATAAAACGGGATTATTAATATCATCTTGCAGAAGCAATCAATCGCTGGCAGATTCAATGCTTTTGAAAATTTTCATATCATCTGCAAAAATAAGAATTTCGCTATTACGTATACACAAAGGAACATCCTTATTAGCTAATATAAAAAGGAGAGGTCCTAAGTGACTACCCTGAGGAACCCCCGATTTAGCAACAAAAGGTTTGGAGAAAGACTCTCTAAATTTAACCTGGTAAGATCTATTCTGTAGATATGATGAAATCCAAGCGATGAATCCATGAAGAAATCCAAACGCTTTAAGTTTAAACGTGATAATTTCATGGGATAGTTGATCAAAAGCCTTGGAGTAGTCTGTATAGATACAGTCAAGCTCTTGCCCACGTTCTAAATTATTTGAGCACATTTGCATAAATACAAGCAAATTTGTCACCGTCGATCGCTTCTGTATAAAACCATGCTGTTGTTTGCAAATGATATTTTTACAGGTAAATGTTAAACTATCGCACAACACTTGCTCAAAAAGCTTGGGAATGCAAGATAGTTTAGATATTGGTCTGTAGTTAGCAATATCTGATTTGTCACCTTTCTTAAAAACTGGGGTGATGAATGCCTTCCCCCAAATACTGGGAAACTTTCCTGATCTAATATGCCGTTTTCACTGGGCCAAATGAGGTAGTTTCGTTGCAAATTTCCAAACGAGATCCGAAATTACCTAATTTCCTATACAAAATCACATTTCGAAATGAGGTAATTTCAACCTCATTTGCACGAAATTATGTTAGAAATTAGGTGAAAGCATCCAGCGGGAATCAGTTTCAAAAACTCTTAAAAGCTTTTGCATGAAAATGTCAATACACTGTATACTCAACAACATAAAACAGAAAGAGAAAACAACAACAAAAAAAAAAACGGCTAACTGCCATTCCAAATTCAAAATGAAATGAGATGTCAAATGAAATTAGCAAATTTGATAATGAAAACACTTTTTTGCCAAAATTCGAAATTACCTCATTTCGGCTCTAATGAAAATGTAGTATAAGCGACAGGGCAAATACACTCCCTGTCACTTGTTTGAGGCCACTATTTTCATAAAAGTTTTTTTTGATAAATACCTGTAAGCAATATTTTTCCTAGAAATTTTTGATACGTGTGAGTAGGTGCATATATTTTGCAATAAAAAATGATAAAGTTAAAGAGTTAACTCGGAAAATTCATAGAAATTTTCCAAACTATATGAATGGACTGCAAAAAATGGATATAAAAAGTTGCTTCACTTGATTAAGGCCATTCCAAAAATTGCTTGGCGAAAGCTAACATCGCCGATTTTTTTTCAAACAAAAGTTTAAAATATTTAAGAAAGGATAGAAAACTATATTTTATATTAAATTTCAAGTTAAAATGGGCTCTAGAAATACGTCGACAATAGCAGAAAAAGGATCAATAGATGCTTTAAAGGAACTGGGATTCTCAGGCCGGGAAAAATCTAGGAGCCCAAACGGAAGTAAGACCATTGTCAACAACTATCTAGCAGACACTATAAACTATTGAAAAAAAACAAAAAGGACGCACAGCTCAAGCAACAACAGTCGGATAAAAGCGGCTCATTCAGCGGCTACCTTCAAATTCCACACTATCAGAGCCTAAAATAAGATTAAAAAGTGGGGTATCAGCCAGTATTTCGACGGTTTTAAGGATAATTAAAACCAGTGGGACATCAAGAGTATGAAAATCAAAAAGAAACCAGTTCTACGGCAGCTACATAAGGAACTACGGATGATTTTCACCAAGGAGCATGTTGCCTGTAGAAACGCATGGACAAGGGTTGTCTTTTCAGGTGAAAAAAAGTTTAATCTTGACGGACCCGATGGCTACAACTTTTATTTTTACGATTAAAGAAAAGAAGAACCTATTTTGTCAAGCCATCACAGTCATACATCGGGTGTTATTGTGTGGGGAGCTATCACATATTATGGAACATTTAAATTGGAATTTATAACTACAACAATGAACGAAAATAGTTACAAATGGCTGCTGTAACGGGTATTTCCAAAGCTAACGAATATTGTGGAACCTCTACCTTGGATATTCCAACAAGACAACGCCCCTATCCATACTTCCTGGGTAGCTAGTAGCTGGATTCAGTTGGAAAACGTTGGACTTTTACCATGGTCACCCTATTCACCGGACTCAAAGATCATCGAAAACGTTCGGGCCTGGCTATTTCGAAAAGTTTCTGATGCTGATAGGCAGTTTGGACATAAGGCCGTCTTGGTCGAAGTTAACTGCGATGCCTAGAGCCAGATTTCACTGGATTATTCTAAAAAAACTGTATGATTTACTTCCAAACCGTCTAATAGAGCTAATTTCGAAAAAAAGCGGCCATACTCATTATTAATTGACAAAAACATAATACATTAATGTTTAAAAACAAACAAAAATAAACATTTTTATAGTTTTGTTCATTTTTTATAATATATTTTTATATCCATTTTTGCAGTCCATTCTTATAATTTTTGAAATTCTTATGGAATTGCCAAGTTACCCCTTTGAATTTATACTTTTTTATTGCAAAATATATTTACCTACTCACATGTATCAAAAATTGCAAGGAAAAATATTTCCTACAGGTATTTATCGAGAAAAAACTGTTGTTAAAATAGTGGCCTCAAACAAGTGACAGGGAGTGTATATGTAGAAGAGGGGATGTTAAGATTGATTTATATTTTTTTTTTCAAAACAATTGGAGGGATACCGTCTGGTCCTGGTGATAAATCTTCATGTAGTATAGAGAGATAATGTAAAACTATGTCAATATCAAAATGAATATTGTTAAATGTAGCATGCGGACAATCGTGTAAATAACGGAAGTAATCCTCGTCAAAATAATTAGCGAATGCCTCACAAATTTCCGGGGTACTCTTTAAAATATTATTATTAAAAGTAAAATTGACTGGGTATCCATCAGATTTCTTTTTTAAGTTGACAAATTTCCAAACGCTTTTGGGTTCAAGCTTAATTGAACTTTCCATAATTTTTAAGTATTCGTTGTATAAATGATTGGAAAGGTTTTTAAATTCTTCAAAAAGTGAAATATAAATTTCATAGTTTTCCAAAGATAAACTTTTTATGTAAGTTTCTTTTGTTGCGGAGAATTTTGATCTCTTTTGTATACCATGGATGGCTTATGCTTGAGTATTTGGATAATTTTTGTGAAACTATGTCATTTAAACAGTTTTTTAAAACTAGATAAAAATAAAAAACTGCATCGTCAATGTCACCTGAGAATGGTATATTATCAATACCAGAAGTACGTAATCTATCAGATAGCAATTGAAAATTTGCCTTACGAAAATCAAAGGGATATGAGTGGTCTTGAGTATTACTATAACTGGGTAAATGACCGCTCAAGTCAAAAAAGATGTTAAAAGGAGGATGATGCCTATCTATGTTAGAAATAGTAGAAGTAGACTCTACCACTACCGTACTAACAGCGTCGGAAGAAAAAACTAAATCGAGATATCGATTTTTACAATTTTTGATACAGCTAACTTGCTGTAAGTCTCTAGAGGTAATGTTTTCCAACAATTGGAGTTCCTGCTGGGATGAAATCAGAGATGCTTCAAAGTAGGACTCGTCACCTGATGGTATCCAATCAATGTGTGGAAGGTTGAAATCGCCTAATAGAAGAATAGTGGAATCCAATCCCGCGATGTCGGTAAGATGAGGGCTAAAAAAAGTTCTACAAAGACTGGAAGTGAGCGTTTAGGAGGAATGTAGACACTCAAAACGTATACATCTTTCGAATGAAGAGATATTTTTATACAAATAAGTTCTATAGCAAGACTTCTCTGTTTCATACGGATAATATTAGACTAATTCTTGTTTCTTAAGCTGTATATTAAGTTTTGCCAGTCTCTGGGGTGAATCAAAGGTGAGGTGTTGTTTTTTTTCCTCTCGATGACGGAATGGTCAACATCAGATTTAATGTGAGTGACAAGGCTCCAGAAATCTGTGATATATCCCTTTAAGTTGTTACTATTAGCTAAAGCTGCTATAAACATATACAGCATGTATAGCCTAGCAAAATCAGCTTTTTCTTGGTGGATTTAAAGCTCACTTGCCAGATTTTATTTTTCACCAGCGTTGTCAATGATGGCTGATATTTTGTGATGCAGCTTATCACACGTTCCACACGTATGAAGCTGAAGTTAGTTTACTTTTCAAGTTGAGCTCATACAAAACTGGGGAATATTTTGTCATACACACTGTCTCTTCAGTTTCCAAACAATGAAGATTATACATTAGGCTTAGTATTTCTGGAAATTTCTTAATATGAGTTTAGTCCTGTTTTACTGTGGATAATGAATTCAGGAGTCTCGAACATCTCCTTTTATCAGTCAAAGTTGTGCAGAGTGCTCATATTATCCTTCTAATAATGGTTCAATAAAATCCAAATGTTTCACTAAAACAACCCAAAAAGCACTTTTTGCATGCCAGAAACTTTTCACACGAAAGTTCAACCATATAAAAGTGAGTTGTCAGTTCTTGTGTTTTACTCGAAGCTTTTTGGTCTTTGATGAAGATTTTTCTTTTAAATAAATTAATGAATTAGTGTTTAGAGTACTCTTATAACTACCTAAAGCCCAGTAGTTACTCAATAATAACTGTTGATGTTGAAGTGTTATTTTGGTAGAGAAATCGTTTCGACATGAAGACAATGGAATTATTTTTCCAGCCTGCATACTTTTTGTTGTGTAAGGTAAACCTCTGTTCGGTGTTGCTGGCGTTATTGTGTAGCTTCTTAATATTTAAAGGTCTAGCAATACACTTTTGTTAAGTTTTTTAATACAATTAAGTTTCTTTACAACATTAATAACAACACATCAACAATAAGTCACAACTTTATTTTTCTTTTTAAACATCTCACAATTAAAAAAGACAGAAAACAGAACAAAACTACGACAACCACCTGCCAACACAAAACTATTAAAGCCTATATCTGTTCAACAAAAATTGTCAGTACAGGGAAGATAGGACGTTTGTATCTCTGTCTGTTCGTATTGGCTTGCATATACCTATTTCAAGTAAAAGCTCTCATAGGGTTTCCGTACTTTGCATTATATCTCAGCTTAATTAATTCTGTTCTCAAAAGCTTGAAACAGAAAGCTATTTTATAAAAACCACTGAAAAAGGTCTTTTGTATTGCTTTCAATGGGTAAGGTAACTCTGTTGGAATATATATTTTTTTTAAGCTCACACAGCCAGCCAGAGTAGAAACGATTATATGATCAGTGTGCTTTGCTCATGCAATGAGGACGGTCGTGGTAGAGTTTACGATATTTTGCAGGGCACTACAACAACTATTCCTGTACGTTGTTCAGTGGTGTAGAATCTTTTTTATTGGCAGCTTTCTCAATTTAATGTCGTTAAAGTATACACACGCGCCACTGTTTTGAAAAAAGCTCGCCCATAAGCCCTGTACTTAAAATTTTTTTTGAACAGAGTATAGTACACTGCTGATGTGAAACGAAAAATCCCATACGAAAACAACATGACGAAACCATAAACGAAAACATTCGTTGTGCTTTTCGTTTTGTGGTACGCCATTCGACCAGCGAAATTGATGATTACACCAGATTGTTTTGAGAAGTCTCTATTCACTTTTCGCACAAAATTAATTGGACGGGCCATTTATTAGTTGTGGAAAATGACATTTGGGTTTGTTCTTGTTTTTATTTGTTGCTTCTATCACTACAGCATGGCTTTCTTCGACTTTGAGCCTGATTATACGGTTCGTTTTTCCGTTCGTTTCGTCTTTCGTGTTTTTGACAGGCACGAACGTTCATGATTACATGGTTCGCGAAAATACGTACGTACTTCCATTCGTTATTTTGACGTTCATAGAATTGGGGGTTGTTTCGTAAGAAAATAATCAGTAGTAATAAATAAAAATATTTTTTAATCACTTATTTCGCAAATACAAACGTATAGGCTGGAATTATTGCATTTACATGGCTGCCACACCAATCATCAGATTCCTTTCAGTGGAGCTTAGTCTTTATGTTCAATTTTAATTTATAAATTAGTGCCGTGAATTGGAATCGAACATTGACCAGCTACCTCTGAGGTCTATGCATAGGCACTAATTTATAAATTAAAATTGAACATAAAGACTAAGCACCACTGAAAGGAATCTGATGATTGGTGTGGCAGCCATGAAATTACATTAATTCCAGCCAAAATACAAAGGTGGTAGCCCACTCAAGTGGTTGTTGAACATTCAAACATTCATAAATAAATATAAATGACGGAGCGAAAGCTATGCAGCCTAACTGCGAGTGTGTTATCACACAAAAAACCCTATTGAACAAATGTATAGATATTAGGTGTATCCAATTACGAAAAACTATTTTTCAATTCAATAATTTTTGTTCAAATCGTTTTTTGCTGACATCGAGGAGCATTGTGGTTGCCAAATCAGAAACGTCAAAGTTCATCCAGAAAAAGTCTTGAAATTTTCATTCCTGCTTTCGTTACTTCCTTCACTCTACATTTCTACTCCCCTCACCAAGGCTGTCAAAAAGACGAAAGACGAAACAACCGAAAAAACGAATCGTGTAATCGGGCACTTTTGTCGTTAAATTTTATTTTATGTATTTGCAACTTGTGAAACTCTCCATGAATATTTGTCCGTTTTGCTTTCGTAAGCATTTCAGTGGCTTGACCACAGGAAATTTTCGTTTCGCATCAGCAGCGTTCTAGGCTAAACACACACACTGAACATAATTTTGTTCACAGAATAAAGGGACAAGTGTACTTATTTTAAAGGATTTCAGTAACGGTCTTTTGGAATAACAGCATGAGTAAACTTGTGCTGAATATTATCGCAAGAAAGGAATAAGGGAAAACTACACAATTAAGTTTGACTTGTGCTGTTTTTCCTTGTGCAAAGTTATAGTAGAAAATGACTTATGTAATTTTTTTCTAGACTATAATTTTTTCTAGGCTATGGGAGGTAGAATCACATATTTTTAAACTGAATTAAATTCATTAGTGCTTAGTTACGATATACCACACACTTTTATTCTAATATTCGTTATTTCTATGTTTCCTCAATTTAATATCTAGATATTGTGAAAGAGGCAGAGGAGTAACTGCATTACTATATTACTATGTATTTAACCAAAAGTGTGACTTCAGAAGACCCATTGACGCCTCTGCAAAATTTTTACTATGGAAAAAATATATTAATTACTGGCGGAACTGGATTTTTAGGAAAAAGTAAGTTTCCTATGAAGAGACGATGAGTCTAATTTTTGAAATATGTTCTTTTTTAAACGTTTATTATTAAATTATCGCATTTCTTTTAAAGTTCTACTTAATAAACTATTCACATCATGCCCTGGAGTTGATATGATATATATTCTCATTAGGAATAAAAAAAATAAAGACGTACAAACGAGAGTTGAAGAGATATTCCATGATCCGGTAAGTTTTTTTTTTAAATAAGATATGTTTTTTGTTAAGTATATCTTCATTAGCGTTCTGAAATCAGTTAACTTAAATAGATCCTACCTTATACAAGGTGGCGCTCGGCAGACGGATTGATTTGAATCGATCATAACTTCCTTTCTAATACTACTGGGCCAAATGAGGTAATTTTGTTGCAAATTTCCGAATCAGATCCGAAATCACTTATTTTCCATACAAATTCTCGTCCAGCGGGAATCAGTTTCAAAAGCTCTGAAAAGCTTTTGTATGAAAATATCAATAAACTTTACTCAACAACCTAAAACAGAAAGAGAAAACAACGAAAAATAAACGCTTAACTGCCATTCCAAATTCAAAATAAAATGAGATTAAAAACGAAATTAGCAAATTTGATAATGAAAACACTTTTGTTGGTAATTTTCAAAATTACCTCATTTCGGCTCTAATGAAAACGTAGTATAATGGTCACAGAATGTTAAATGTGTGGTAATTTTAAAGAATGGGACAGGAAATATTTTTAACCCTTAGTTCAGTTCATCAGCGTGTTTTTTGTGTGCTAGCCTATTTTGCAAATGCCCGCTCGAGAGCAGAATGCCTTCCGTACATTTCAATATCGCTCCTCGCGGTCAATTTCCCGTGTGAAATTTATTTTTTCGTTTTGTTTTCCAGAGTACTAAAAATGTGTCCAGAAAATATCGAGAGGATGCAAACTGCATTTAAACATTCACTTTTTAAACAGGCGGGTGCCCTTGGCATAGATACTGTTAGTAAAATCGAAGTTATCTTAATAAAATGCATACATTATATCTTAACTAATATATAAATATATTCCTATTATACTGTTGAGCTGAGAAATTCACAATATAATATTGTTCACACATGTTACTTAATAACATGTGGGTGTGTGCAGGGATTGATTTAATGTTTTCTTATATTTTACCTCAATAGTATAGCCATTAATTTGATACCTCACTTTTTAATCTACCTCCTATATTAGCGTCACAATTAATTTTTTTAAATTCATAAAAAATCGAATAAAATCCATAGAAATGCTCAAATATATATTACATATATTAAATTCAAAACTTGATGAAATTTTTTTTTATTTCAAAAAGCTAATGATGTATGTTTATAGGTGTAACCTTCTTCTATAAATATGTCAATAATTTTGTATTTCTAAATCTAACGGGAAAAAAAGAACGGGTAATTTAATAAATAAATAACAAAAAAAGCTACATTTAGACAACTTTAGAGGTTTCAAAATTGAGCAAACCTTAATAGTTCTTAATAAATTATACATGAAATTTAATAGAAATTTATAACTTAAATTCGTGTGTAAAAATTATTGCAATATATTAAAAAAAATGTGTACTAAAAATGCGTTTTAATGAAAAATCAACTTATTTTTTCGTAATTTAAATTCAAAAGTTAATCCAAAATTTATATTTTTGAAAAAAACAAAGGATGCACATTTTTAGGTGTAGCTTTCTTTTACAAATATGTGATAATTTTGTATTTGTAAATCTAACGGGAAAAAAGTAGGGGCAATTTAATAAAATAAATCACAAAAAAAGCTCCATTTAGCCAAATTAAGAGGTTTAAAACTTGAGTTATACTTTATAGTTCATAACAAATGATACATGAATTTGAGGTAAAAATTTATAATATAAATTCCAGTGTTAAAATTTTTGCTAAATCTTAAAAAAATTCATACTAAAAATGTGATTTAGTGAAAAATCAATTCAATTTTTGGTACTTTAAATGCAAAAGTTAATAAAAAATTGATAAATTTTGAAAAACAAAACTGACACACCCAATTGCTCTAATCCTCTTCTAAAATATTGCTAATAAATGTTTACTGATTATTTCAACAAAAACCACTCTAAAATTAGTTTTATTGATTTATTTACCAAAAAATCATGCCTTTTCAACGAATTTTATTTTTATTATTTCACCACGCCCATAAAATATTTTCAAATTTAAAAATTATAAATTCTGAAAATCTGATAAAAATTTTGATATACAAAAAATAAATGGGCATTGCTCACAAGCTGCACAAAATAATTTCAAATATAAATATTTTTTACAGATAAAATCTACAAATATTTTAGTAATTTTATATTTGTAAATCTAAAAGGAAAAAAGTAGGGACAATTTAATGAGATAATGAGCCAATTTAAAGAGGTTTCAAACTTGAGTAATACTTAATAGTTCATAACAATTGATACATGAATTTGAGGTAGAAATATATAATCTAAATTGCTGTGTTAAAGGTTTTGCAAAATCTTAGAAAAAATTCAAACAAAAAATGTGATTTAGTGAAAAATCAATTCGATTTTTGGTACTTTCAGTGCAAAACTTAATACAAAATTGATAAATTTTGAAAAACAAAACCAACCCACCAATTGATCTAATCCTCTTCTGAAATATTGTTAGTAAAAGTAAAGTGATTATTACAACAAAAGCTACTCTAAAATTAGTTTTATTGATTTATATACCAAAAAAAAATGCAGAATCGATCATGCTTTTCCAACGACTTTTATTTTTATATTTTCACCACGCCCATACAATATTTTTAAATTTAAAAATTATAAACCTTGAAAGTCTAATAAAAATGTTGATATATTAAACATAACTTTGCGTTGCTCACAAGCTTCACAAAATAATTTCAAATATTAAAATTTTACATAAGAAATATTTTTTACAGATAAAATCCAGAAAAAAAATTTAAAATTGTCAATTTATCTGCATAAGATTGGCTATAAATCAAAAAGTACTAATCCGAATTACAAAGTTTAGATGTCTATGGAAAGGTCATTGTTTCACTATTTAAATACATACAAAAGATTAATAGACAACAATAAAAATTTAAAGACATACGGTTGAAATTGAATTATTTTGATTAAATAGTGAATATTATAATTTTTTATGTAACCGATTATCGAAATTTAAATTTTATAATAATTTGTACCAATCAGCAATTATTTTGGTATATAAAACATATTCCTACGATAACCGTTAGCTTTAATATGGATTTTTAAACATAATTGAAAGAAAAATTTTGCAAAAATCCAGTCTATTGGTCGATAAAATTGTTTCTTTTTGGAAAAAATATACTTAAGATACCTGTAAATAGCCATAACTTGGGCAATACTTTTTTGATATTTATAAATTAGGTATCCAATGAAAGGTTATAAGACATACAAAATTTTTAAAATAAAAAATAATTCACTTTCGTCACAAAATAAATTGTTAAAAGGGAAAGAATTTGCCATAATGCGAAAAATTCATACCTTTTGAGTAAAGTTACTTAGAAAATTGTTAAAAGTTAATGAAAAATTTATAAATTTTGAAAAACTAATAACACACAATTTAAGGTGTTACATTCTTCTACAAATATGTTAGAAATTTTATATTTGTAAATCTAAAGGAAAAAAAGTAGGGGCAATTTAATGAGATAAATCACAATAAAGCTCCATTTAGCCAAATTTAGAGGCTTCAAACTTTAGTAATGGCTGATAGTTCATAACAAATGATTCTAACAAATTATAAAGACTACGGTAGAAATTTATAATCTAAATTTCTGTGTTAAAATTTTTGCAAAATCTTAAAAAAAAATCATATTAAAAATGTGATTTAGTGAAAAATTAATTCTATTTTTGGTACTTTTAAAGCAAAAGTTAATACAAAATTGATAAATTTTGAAAAACAAAACGAAGACACCAATTGCTCTAATCCTCTTCTTAAATATTGCTAATAAATATTTAGTGATCATTTCAACAATAGCCACTCCAGAATTAGCTTTATTGATTTATTTACCAAACAAAATGCAAAATGGATCATGGACACAAAACATAACTGTGCGTTGCTCACAAGCTTCACAAAATAATTTCAAATATTAAAATTTTACATTAGAAATATTTTTTACAGATAAAATCCAGAAAAAAATTCAAAATCGTCAATTTATCTGCATAAAATGGGATCTAAATCGGAAAGTGCTTATTCGAATTTCAAAATTTAGATGTCTTTGGAAAGGTTGTTGTCTCACTATTTAAATACATTGAAAATATTAATAGAAAACCATACAATTTTAAAGACGGGTTCGATTAAACAGATGGCAGGATTATGAACATGTCCAGAAAAAATCCAATGGAGTCCGAAAAATCTATGTCCACATGCAGCGACCGACATGGCGAAAAATATAACTTTTTGAACAAGACATGAGCGTTGTACAAAGCTTAGCTATAAGATTTTACGCTCAAGTGCGTATGAGTTTTTTGCCTGGTTTTTGTTGAATGTGTAAGTGAATGTAAGAATGTTGGAAAACATAATAAGTAGTGATGAAAGGCTAATATATGGCATGATATAATTCTCAAGTAAGTAAAAATGCGCTGGTTGTTGATTGGATTGTGGTGGAAGGTAAAAGCTTAACCAATCATGTTTGATTTACATGGTCTGTGAAAAAGTTATGCTGAAATCAACACGGCGAATACTTTCACAATCTCCCAAATCAGTGAGAAACATTCGCTCCGTAGAGTAAATCATTCACATGTATAACAAAAATGGTAACAGCAATGCTATAAGAGCAAAAACTGCCGTATTATAGCTCCTCTCTTCTGTGCGTTGCAGGTCGTGTGACGAAATTTCAAAATAAAGCAAACCATACAAATTTTTCAAATGTTTTCTTACAAGTAGGTGTCTTTAGCATAGATATTTAGAAGTACGTACGCTTTTATATTTATAATAATTAACACTTGCACAATATTTCTATCCTTTGAAAATTGAGAACATGAATGATGTTGAAAATTTATTGATGTCGGGAATAAGTTTTCCTGGGGAATCGGGTGGTCAATTCATCGAATTTATTTCAGAGATATTCACGACAGCAGATATATTTTCAAGGAAAACTATTTTCCACGGGAAATTTTTTTTTCAAGATTTGTTAACAAAACTATCCTTTATAAAAAGGGACCCGGGCAACGCCGGGTGTTTCCGCTAGTTACCTTATATAAGCATGGACTAACAATTTTTTCGTAACAGCCATAATTTGTATTATATCATTATTTCAAGAAAATTACGAAAAGTTGAAAATACCGTTTTTTGCTCTTTACTCCCAAGTGACAAATTTTTCGGGCAATGTTTTATGCTTATATGGTAGATTTTAGTATTCCGTAGAAAAAATATTATAATACTTT
The DNA here is from genome assembly GCA_949320155.1 of Melangyna quadrimaculata. Taxonomy (NCBI): domain Eukaryota; kingdom Metazoa; phylum Arthropoda; class Insecta; order Diptera; family Syrphidae; genus Melangyna; species Melangyna quadrimaculata. Next base: position 16,701,366 of record OX439486.1, read on the forward strand.
CTTACTTTTTTATATTGCGATTTGAAAAATGGTCAAATTTCGAAAATAAAGGATTTTTTCAGAGATGTATGTGGTGGTGGTCGTAGTTAGGCTAAGGTCTATTTCACCTGCTATAAGTGATGGTTATCAGTAGTGATGGGAATAATCGAATGATTTCAATAATCGAGATATTAGTATTCCAGTGATCAAAATAATCGAATGATCATTCGAATTAAAAAATAGTAAAACAATGGGAATGGTTTACACCAATTTTTTGCTCGTCTGCAATAGATACTTAAGCCTTTAAATTTTAAGTACCTTTAAAATTAATTAATTGTTATTATTAAGTAATTAAATAATGACCTACCATAAAATAAAAAGACAAAACCAGTCAAAAACATGAAAGCCACGTGCAAAAACAATCCAAAATATTTGTAAACATAACGGTAACATAAAATAAAGAGTGAAAAAATATTCAAAAAGATGCTTAACAAATGCCAAACTCCAACATGACCACAGCCAATTCTATAAAACCACTCGTTTCTTTTGTTCATTCATACAAAATGAAGAAAAGAAATCTTTCGATTCTTCCATTATCATTCGGTAAGAACATTAACTGCAGTGAGAGGAGGCTCGAGATCCAACAGCCGAGAAAAGAAATAAGAATGAAAGACAACAAAGAGAAACATAAATAAAATAATACAGATGCAGACAGAACACACTCAATGGCTGTGTCTGTGTACGACTTACGGTTACGATTAATACGCGTTGAATTCATTTATACAATCACGAACAGCACAATCAACACTCAATTTCTCAATTATGTGTATTTGACTTCTCGTTCTTGCACTGCTATTACAATTATTTATTATAACATTAAATTTATACGTTGGTATTGGTAGGTAGAATGGGTATGGAAAATCATTCGAATGATTTGGGTGAAAAAGAATCGAGATATCTCGAGATGTTGCATGAATCGATTATAATCGATTAAATCATTCGAATGCGCCCATCACTAGTTATCAGTCAATAGGAGGGTAATTGCCATTGGTAGGTTTGCGGGGTAGTAAAAGGTGTAAGGATTGAATAGATCAGAGTCAAGGCTAATTCCGTGAGCAACGCCTGCGAAAATTTGTTTGACGCTTGAGTCGGTAATCGCAGGTGCTGACTGGATAATAAATGACTTTTCGAAAAAGGGTCACAATTTTAAATTGATAAAATTATACTCATTTTGTATGGTTTTGATGAAGAAAATTGGAGATTTTATTTTAACTAGCTAAAGAGTTGTAGAAAGTAACATAAATGTATAAACTGTACATATTGTTGTATTTTACTAAGGGTTCGCAAATAAAACTTATTTCCTTTATTCAAACTGAAACTGCAATTAATTCACAAAATAAAACGCTTTTTATTTCAAATACTTTTCTTTTATTATAACCAAGCACAAGTATGCAGCTCTTTATTCACACTGACATTTATTCATTCACTTTCAAAATCAAACTGCCCTTTTCGGACTGGTGGCCCTGTATTTATATCCGAAATAAAAAGTTCTAGAATTTTCTAGGGTTCTGGATTCTGCTAGATGATTCTTTTTCGTTTCGTTCAATTATTCCAGTAGCCTGGACACCAACCGTGATGGATTTAATTATTTATTTCACTCAAAGATGGCGCGGAAAGTTTGTACTAATGTGTAGTTGTTTACATAACTGGGCATATTCACCACATTGCCCCCCTCTTAGGATTGATCGTCCCGATTTAATCCATTATTCCCACCGTTATAACGATGTAAACGGTCGCAGTATACTACTTTAAGCTTACCCCTTACTCCTCTCTGAATGCGAAAAACCACATCATTGATTCGCTTCACAACGGTATATGGGCCTTCCCAGTTTTGTTGTAGTTTTGGTGACAGTCCCTTTTGTCGGTGAGGATTGTAAAACCACACCAGGTCTCCTTCTTGGAATCCCATCGTTGTTGCACGGGTGTCGTTCCGTGTTTTCATCCTATCACTAGCGGTTTTTATGTGTTTCCTTGTCCGTTGATGAATGTCAATGAGTCTTTCTTTGAGGTATCCACATATTCATCTGACCTTTCCGGTTTCATGGTATGGCATCTAAATTTGACTTCACTGGGCAGCCGTATTGTTGTGCCAAATAGGATCTCCGATGGTGTATGTCCTGTTGAACTATGAACCGCACTGCGATAGGCCATCAAGAACAATGGAATATGGCGGTCCCAGTCTCGTTGGTAGTCACCTACAACCTTGGACAGATGTTTTTTAAGAGTCCTGTTGAATCGTTCTACCATCCCATCAGATTGTAGATGAAGCGGTGTTGTCCTCGTCCTCTTGATGCCAAGGAAAGAGCAAACCTCCTGAAAGATGTTAGATTCGAAGTTCCTACCTTGGTCAGAATGCAGTTCCAAAGGTACGCCGAACCTGCTTACCCAATTGAAGATAATCTGATCAACAACTGTTTTAGTTTCTTGATTTGTGATGGCAAATGCCTCAGGCCACTTGCTGAAGTAATCCATGACTGCAAGGATGTATCGGTTTCCGCTGTTGGTCTCCGGAAACGGACCTGCGACATCTACTGCTATTCTTTCGAAAGGTGTGCCCACATTGTACTGTTGCATTTTACTTTGAAGCTTTCTACCTGGTCCCTTGGTAGCAGCACAAGTATCACATTTTCGGCACCACTTTTCGACATCATCTCTTGTATGTAGCCAGTAGAACCGTTGTCGTATCTTCTCCAGCGTTTTATTGACTCCCAAATGACTTCCAGATGCTCCATCATGCATCTCTCGAAGAACGTCATTAACCTTTGACATAGGCACTATCAACTGCATCAGATAAGACTTGCCATCTGCAGATTCCCATTTGCGCCTTAGTACTCCTTCGTGCACATGAAGTGAGTCACACTGTGCCCAATATGCTTTGAGAGCTAGACTTCTATCGCAGATGTCACCCCATTCTGGTTTTTCTCCGTGTTCCTTCCATGCAAGAATGGGTTCTATATCCGAGTCTTCTTGTTGGGCAGTCCTCAGTTCTTCATTGCTCCAACCGTAAATGGGATCTATTCGTTGGATGGCAACCGCTTCCTTTTCTTCTTGACGCGTGCAATGCTTACAGTCCTGTTAACAAGGTCGTCGAGACAATGCATCTGCCTTCGAGTGCAACTTTCCTCTTCGATGTTGAATTTCGTAGTCGTATGTCTGCAGTCTCTCGACCCATCTTGCTACTTGACCTTCGCACCATGGTCTGTTCGAAGGAGGAACTTCTGTCCATAGATGTACTTATGGGAGTGCTTTGTTGCCAAAATCAAAGCTAGAAGTTCCCTTCTGGTGACGCAATAATTGCGCTCTGGCCTCGAGAGCACCTTGCTGTAGTAAGCGACGACTTTTTCTTCTTCTTCATGGACTTGCGACAGCACAGCTCCAATTCCGACGTACCTGGCACCGGCATCGATGATGAAAGGTTTTCCAGGAGTCGGAAAGGTCAGCACAGGAGCATTACACAAACGTAGCTTGAGTTCCTGAAAACTTTTCTCGCACTCACCTGACCATTTGAACGGCTTCCCCTTTTCAGTAAGCTGATGCAAGCTCTTAGCGATTCCAGCAAAGTCCTTCACAAAGCGCCGATAATATGTGGCTAGACCAAGAAAGCTGCGGAGCTGATGTTTATCCTGTAGTGTTGACCATTTCTTCACAGTTTCAACTTTCTCAGGATCAGTCTTTACTCCCTGGGATGAGATGATATGTCCCAGGTATTTAACTTCGGTCTTTAGGGGGCACATTTATCTGGATTTAATTTTAAGTGTGCTTCTCGAAGCCTCTGAAATACAGCCTTAAGGTTTTCACAATGCTCGTCAAAAGTTTTTCCATAAACAATGACATCGTCCAAATATACAAGGCATGATTTCCAAGTAAGGCCTTGAAGAACACACTTCATCAGACGCTCAAATGTTGCCGGAGCGTTGCGCAGTCCGAATGGCATCACTTTAAACTGCCACAGACCATTTCCGGTTGAGAAAGCTGTCTTCTCTCGATCTTCTGGATGGATTTCTACCTGCCAGTAGCCACTCTTCAACTCTAACGTCGAGAACCATTGAGCTCCTTCCATTGCATCCAATGTATCGCTGATTCTGGGCAGAGGGTAGCTGTCTTTCTTTGTCACATCGTTCAGCCTACGTTAGTCCACACAAAATCGGGTGCTTCCATCTTTCTTTTTGACAAGAACAACTGGTGACGCCCAAGGGCTTTTGGAATTTTCGATTAGACCATCTTTCTTCATTGTCGATATCATTTCTTCAACTTCGGCTTGTTTGGCTAATGGGAGACGTCTTGCTGGTTGTCGTATTGGTCTCGCATCACCTGTGTCGATTCGATGCTGTACCAGTTGTGTTCGACCATACTGCCCACTCGGTGAAGAAAATTTATCAGTGTACTCATGAAGAAGGCTTCCAGCAACACTAAGCTGATGTTGACTTAGATTGGATGGCTTGAGAATTTTGGCTTTCATGGAACTGAATTTTCCGGGGTCCATGGTTCTTCTGCGTTCATTTCTGTGATTTTAGTAATTGCGGTCACAGATTCACATTTTCCAATTACTTCTCCTTTCTTGAGTTTGACCTCGTACGGTTTGATGTTCAGAATCCGTACGGGTACCATGTTGCTCTTTGGTTCCACAAGAGTCTTCCCTAAGATGATGTTTTGGGAAGATTGCTCAGACTCTGGTTCCACCATAAGGTATCGATGGCTACCTAGATCGCCCTCTATTTTCGTCCAAACAAACACTTCTGAAGAGGCAGGCAAGCATATGTCTTCTTTGATGACAGTTCTTAGAGTTGATGAGTTTTCGTTGCCATAAAACATAGGAATCTATACATTTTGGTACTTCTACACTTGCTTAGCGATATCCAGAATCACTCCGTGCTCTTTCATAAAGTCGATTCCAACTATGCACTCATCACATATATCTGTTACCAAAAATAGATGCGAAAACTCTAATTCTGCCAAACGGATTTTAAGACGAACTTCTCCATATACTCTTGCTGCCTCACCTGTCGCAGTTTTAAGACGGTAGCTATTGGTGTTATGAAGCCACGTCATCTTAACCAAGTCTCTCCGCACAATGGAGGCTGTGGCACCGGTGTCAATTGTAGCCACGTGTTTCTTGCCATTTAATGTGGCGTCCACTGTCAGACTCTTATTGTTTCGTTTAGTCTGCGAGACTTGGATTGTGGTTCTGGGCCCGTCGATACCAGGGCGAGCAGGAGCGATGATGTTATTGCTTACCTGTTCGCGGGTATAATTCCTGTTTCCACAATGTTGACAGGCGACTCTTCTTGGTGTCAATCTGCACTGGCGCAGGAGATGTCCGGTTTTGTTGCAATTCCAACAGCAGGTCCTTCTCGCTGACTTCTATGGAATTCCTCAACTTCAAGTTCTCTTACCCGATGAACTCCAAAGGAAGCCTGTTCTGATGCTTCCATAGTCAGAGCGAACGCTAATGCTTCAGAAAGCGTGCGTTTTCCAGCAGTTCGAATTGCTCGCTGGAGGTTGATGTCGGAAACTGCACAGACAAAAGCCTCCGCTGCTAGCTGGTTGGTAATTTCATCGCCTGCAGTCGGGTATGCTAGGTGTGCCAACCGTTCGATGTCTGCTTGGAGTTGTTGCAGACTTTCACCTCTTTTCTGGACTCTGGTATTGAGCTAGACGCGGAAAACTTCTTGCATATGGCTATCTCCGAAGCGTTTGTCAATAGCCTGAACAAGAGCCGTTCCGGTCTGCTGGTATGGTTTGCAAAAGTTCAGCAGCAGAACCCCTAAGGGCAAGCGTCAGGGCAATATACTTGTCTTCGTCATCCCAGCCATTTGTCGTTGCGGCTGCCTCAAACTGCTTCTTGTAGATTGACCAAGAAGTTTGTCCATCAAAGGTTGGTGGATGCATTTCCTTTTTCCTTGAGCAGTCACCAGAACTTTCTCGAACCTTTATTTTTCGAACTTTTTCTAACTCAATGGCAAAGTTCTGCTTTTTGTCTTCAAATTTTTAGAACCTTGTGTCAACTTTCGAGAACTGTTTTTCGACGTTTTCAACACGTTCATCAAGAGCCATGAATTTATTTTCAAATGAGTTTAGCTTACTCTCGATTAGGTTTTTCTGGTCGTCTAGAAGGTACCTTTGCTCGTTGCGTTGTTCTTCCAATCGTACAAGCAGATTCTCTTGGTCATTCTTCTGTTCATTTCGTTGTTCTTCAAACTGGGCGAGCAGCTGAGCCATCATATTGCTAATGTCTATCGTTGTACTTACTTGCTCTTCCGGCATTTCAATTTCAAATAGAAGCGTGTCTGGATTTTCATCGTGTTGCCTTAAATCTTCTTGCAGACGAAAAATGAGGTAATTTTTCGTTCCAGCAGTAGGAAGGCCTCGTCTGTTTAGTTCTGTTTTAAGTTCAACACAATTCAATGCATTCACAATTTTACCCATTTTTTTTCTATTTTGTTCTTATATTTTTGGGTGTCACTTTTCACAAACACCTTTCTTATTTGTTCACTAATCTACACACTTTATCAATTTTTTTTCACCGTCAATTATCTGAATTCCCAGATTAAATAAGTTTTATTCCACTTTTTCTGACACCAATGTTGTATTTTACTAAAACAAACTGAAACTGCAATTAATTCACAAAATAAAACGCTTTTTATTTCAAATACTTTTCCTTTATTATAACCAAGCACAAGTATGAAACTCTTTATTCACACTGACATTTATTCATTCACTTTTAAAATCAAACTGCCCTTTTCGGACTGGTGGCCCTGTATTTATATCCGAAATAAAGGGTTCTAGAATTTTCTAGGGTTCTGGATTCTGCTAGATGATTCTTTTTCGTTTCGTTCAATTATTCCAGTAGCCTGGACACCAACCATGATGGATTTAATTATTTATTTCACTCAAAGATGGCGCGGAAAGTTGTACTAATGTGTGGTTGTTTACATAACTGGGCATATTCACCACAATATATTAGGCAAATATCAAATAATCTTATTGCAGATTTTCAACTATTTTGTTTTAATAAACCCCTCTGAATAGCCAAATAATAATTTGGTGAGGATTCTTCACAGACGTAAAAATTGAAGTTTCAAAATGATCTTAGGGCACTGTATTCTGGAATCTATAAGGCCAGTCGTCAGAGACGACTTTATTTGAATCCGAGTACGTCAAACTATTTTCTGATACTGCCATCTTGAGTTTTGTAGACCTAGTTGGAAAATGGCAATTTTTCCTCTCCAAATAAATGATTTGTAAGGCAAAAATTTAATTGGGACATTTGTATGGGTTGGTTTAGAGTTTATTTTTGGCTTTTGGGACACTAGATTTGAATAAGATTGTTAAAGTTATGATTTTTCTGAGAAGTCGGAAGTATTGGGTCTTAAGCTGCAGATTTTTTGCGGTTCAGAATCCTGTTTTTCATTATTTTCATCGTATGGGATGAAAAATCCTTTTCATGACATCTTTGTGAAGTAATGTATATCCAATGAATCTGGACACATGCTTTTCTTTAAAATAATGTTTTTTTATCTAAATTTTTGTGGCTAAACTAAAACTTTGTTTTAAAAGTGGCATTTCAAGAAATGTCCATGTCTCTTGTGAAGAGAGTGGGGCCAACTTCTCAGCTATAGTTTTTCATTAAAAGATCCAAGAGGTTTGTAGGGATCACGCCTTGGTCCTAACAATGAATTTTTCATTAAAGGGCCTCCAACCGAGCTGTAGGTACCCCAAACAGAGCTATAGTGCATCCAATCGAGCTGTAGAGGCCTCAAACAGAGATCTAGGGTCCTTCACGAGAGGTGTAAGGACCTCCAGCTGAGCTCAAAGGCATCTAAAAGAGCTGTAGAGGCCTTCAACAGAGCTCTAAAGTCATTCAAGAGAGGTTTTGTGGTCTACAACAGAGCTGTAGAGGCCTTCCAAGTTCCGTTTGGTGGAATAAAAGCTCAACGTACTGAGGGAGACCTTCAAAGGACTCATTTTAGTGGGAAGCTTTTCCCTTAAAGAACAAAAAGTACTGGAGATGCTTCTGTGTAGTTTTTGCTCATCTAGAGGCCCACCGAGCAAAACCCCGGAGTCGAATGCTTTTTGAACATCTATCAGGCAGGCTATAGTGGTCTCTCTTTAAATAAGAGCCAGGGTTGTATCAGCGTGAAGCTTATACAACGGATCGAAGGTAAAGTAAGATGCTTTGAACTCAAATTGGTTTTCCTGCACTATACTCATTAAAGTGCACGGTGAGCGAAGTTTGTTGAGGATCAGCATTTCAAGCAGTTTGCTGAGGTTTGGGGAGGAAATAAATTGGACAAAAATGTGTAATACAATTTTCTGTTCGTTTCTTTGGGATTAGAAATATAAATTGCGGTCAGGAGTAGAGAGGTAGAGGATATTATGTGTATTCACCAAATGTTGTCTGGTGAGCTTCTCCCGTCCTTCTACAGGCTTACTTACTTTACTTTACTTTTGATGGCGCTCACAGCCCAGGATGGGCTTCGACCTCAACTAACAAGCCCTTCGAGCCAGCTCTGTCCCTAGCTAGCTGCTTCCAGTTGCGCACACCGAGTGCTTTGATGTCGTCATTCACTTGATTGCGCCACCTGTTACGGGTTCTTCCTCTGCTGTTTACCCCATCGGGGTTGGATTCGAAGACTCGTCGGGCAGGTGCGCTGCTGTCCATACGCTCCACGTGCCCCAGCTATCTCAGCCACTGTATTTTCAGCTTTTTGACCAGGTCAACGTCGCTGTATAGCCCGTATAGCTCGTCGTTAAATCTTCTCCTCCATACCCCTTCGATACACATGGGACCGAAAATCACACGAAGAATCTTCCTCTCAAAGCACCCTAGCAGATTTTTATCCGAATCTTTCAGTGTCCATGCTTCTAACCCATAAGGCAGGACCGGGATGATAAGGGTCTTGTATAAAGTCTCCTTGGTTCTCTGAGAGAAGGCCGTACTACTTAAATGCCTTCTTAGACCGAAGAAACAGCGGTTGGCAAGAGTAATTCTTCGCTTGATCTCTGCACTGGTGTCATTCTGCGATGTAATAGTGGAGCCCAGGTAGACAAAGTCCTTGACAACTTCGCAGTTATATCTGTCCATCGTTATATTTTGCCCGAGTCGACGATGTTCAAATTCCTCTCTCGATGACAGCATATACTTCGTCTTGTCCTCATTAACCGCCAATCCCATTTTAGCCGCCTCCGATTCAATGCTCGCAAATGCCCCAGGCACAGCTCGCTTCGTTCTGCCGACAATGCCTATGTCAGCCGCATATGCAAGCAATTGAACGGACTTTTGATAGATTGTACCGCTGGTGTTGACATGTGCGTTGCGTACAATGGCTTCAAGAACGATGTTGAATAGGTTGCATGATAACGCGTCACCTTGCCTCAATCCTTTCTCAACATCAAAGGAATCGGTGGTGTTCTTACCAATTTTGACGGAGCAGCGAGATTTCTCCATCGTCATCCTGCACAGGCGGACGAGTTTGGCAGGGATGCCGAGACTCGACATGGCTCTGTATAATTCGTCCCTTTTTACGCTATCATACGTGACTTTAAAATCGATAAAAAGGTGGTGTGTATCGATCTGGAATTCCCGGGATTTTTCTAAAATCTGTCGGAGTGTGAACATTTGATCGACAGTTGACTTGCCTGGCCTAAAACCGCATTGATAGGGGCCGATCAGATCGTTGACAAAAGGTTTTAAGCGGTCACACAGGATGGCCGACAAGATTTTATAAGCGACGTTTAGGAGACTAATTCCTCTGTAGTTGGTACATTTCAGAACATCTCCCTTTTTATGGATGGGGCACACTATACCGAGGTTCCATTCATCGGGCATACTTGCCTCCGACCAAATTTTGCAGATAAGCTGGTGTATGCTCCTAGCCAATTCATCTCCCGGTGATTTAAATAGTTCGGCTTGTAAGCCATCCGCACCAGCAGCCTTGTACGCTTAGGTTTGGATATCGCCAGCCGTACTTCGGTTAGGTCGGGTGGACGGAACTCTTGGCCATCATCGTCCAAGTTGAATGGAGCGTTCTGCCTATTAGCGGCATCTTGGCTGTCTTCACCATTAAGCAGTCTAGAGAAGTGTTCTTTCCAGATCCTCAGCACTGACTGTTTGTCTACTACCATATTCCCACTCTCATCTCGGCAGGCTTCCGTTCTAGCCTTGAATCCTTGGGTGGATCGCTTCACCATCTGATAACATTTTCGAACATCTCCCCTACCGCTACAACCCTCAATAGACTCTACCGCCCGCTTCTCGTGCTCTCTCTTTTTCCTCCTGAGAAGTCGGCGTTCCTCTTTTCGTTTCAGCCCGTAGAGCTCCCGGGCCACTCTCTCAGCAGCTCCGAGTATCTTTTGAGTTTCTCCCTGAGGTCTCGTTTGCTTCCGAGAGGGTTATGGTGGGAGGTAGGGGATGCCTGGATTTACACTCTTCACGGGCTTTCTGCTGACCGGCCATGGCTCCTTGAATGCATTTTTGCATGAAAGGACCCTGGCTGAATCGGCGGAATGTGGGTGTGGAGCTACAAGAGAGGATTGGAGGCATGTACTTGTTGAGTGTCCGCGATATGCCCACTTCAGGGATCTCTCTGCTATGTGTATTGTGCGGATAGGTGACGCTTGGGATTTTAGTCGTGTCCTCTTAACAAAGGAGACGACTGACAATCTTGCCATCTATGCTGAGCGGGTTTTCCGAACTCGATGACAGTAGTGGCATTGTGTTGGTTTTTGTTTTAGACACTGCTAGGTAATTGGGGTTCTCCCATTGAAGGTCTCTGTTGGCAGGACTTGACTTCATGTTCACATGAAGTCAGGGTTGATTGCTCTAGATCTGCATGGGGCTTAGTGCGGACTGCGGCTATGTGCTTCCGGGGTCACCTGGTGCTCTGTCAGGTAGGACATCGTCCGCAACTCCTTGGGCTTATGGGTGGTTGTGTTCGGGCGGGAACGGGGCTTTTCAGTCTCATCCTGACTCGCTCGCTGCTGGTCATGGGTTCTCCCCAATGCTTCCCCCTGCTATGGTGAAAGCGCCCTTTGTACCTGGGTCTTAACCTGGTGACACTGGGGCAGGATCTATGGTAGGGGATGGTGTGGGGTTTGGGGTGCCTGCCATGTGTGCCTGGATGACCTGATCATGTGCCTTGCTATTGGGGGCGCGTCGATCTGGGGGTGCATAGTGACTTGCGGCTCGTGCGTGAATTTACTGATTGCAACTGGCAGTAGTTGATATGTGTGTCCTTGTTTTAGCTTTTGGTCATGCTGTCGGGGGTTTGGACTCACAGTATGGATGAGTGCATGCATTATCTATGCGTGCGCTCTGTAAAGGGTATTCGTGTTGTTGGTGTTGAACGGCCTGGGCAGTGCATGCTCAGGTCCTCGCTTGTTGAGAATTTCGGGTATTGTAGGTTGATGTAGGTTGGATAGGCTGAAGTGGGCTTTTGGGTGTAAGGTCTGTACACTCGGCCGCTGACTTCTACCTTGGCCAGCGGTCCGAGTGTGCATATCTGAGGTTGCTAGGCCTCGAGCTTTGAGGAGCTCATCCAGAAGTAACCTTTACGGTTGCGAAGCTCCACCGGAAGCTTTATTCTGGTACCACGGGAGACAGGTGCCACCGGGTCGGTCTGTCTAGTGGCATTTTTGACACTGGTTGGTCCGGCTCGGTCTGTCTATGAGGTAGGCCCCCTTGTGGGAGTATCGTGGTGGCTGTGGTTGGTCAATTCGTGACAGCATATGGCATGTAGGACCTCTATTAGGGGTTCTGGGTGCAAGAGGTGCTAGATAGACCTCGCTCTTCAGCAAAGGGTGTGGGCATGCCTCAACATGTTCACAGAATTGCTACTGGGGTGGTTAACACTTCCTCAGGGTGGTGGTCAACACTAAATTTGACTCCGTTATTGTGGGTAGGCTCACCGTGGAATAAGGTCTTAGTTGGCAGGTGTCCACGTTAAACTGAATTTCGATTCTGTTTCACCTAGTAGGTTCTTGACTCGGTTTACTGCTAACAAGTCGGTGTCCTATTCTAACACTTTGAAGAAAACGTCCTTCTGGAAAGGAATGATGAAGCTTTGTTGGCGTTGAATTTCAGAGCTCTCAAATGGTTGATGGTATCTTCCGACAGCTGTTATCTTCAAAAGAATAATGCACTTCCGGTCCTCCTTTGAAGTAAATAAGTGTTTGCGTTTTTTATATACGAGTCTTCAAGATTGTCTTGTACCTGTTGACATTAACTACAGTGTTGTTGGGTTTTGTTGCAGCGAGAAGAAAATGGCGATACATTACTGCCGATGACAGGTTGTAGCACACAATCGGGGGTTGCATCTTTCTGGGGCTCGCTGTCTTCTTTTCGGCTGTTTCCTTCGGTGTGATGAAGCTTATACTTGGTCAAGGGTGTTTCCTCTAAGCCGGTATACACAAGATCAATACCAACAATAATATTTCATGAACTTATTTATTTACCCCTCAGATCCTATCATTCCTGGGCTATATTCAATCAATGCGTATCTTGTTATTCTAATTTTAAATGATTATTCATATTTGTTGCGTTTAGGTACTTTTTTCCTGGTGCAGACAGAGCAGTTATCATTAATTTCATGTGCAGTTTCAATTGAAAATCAGCAGACACCATAAGGCCTTAATTTTTGGAAGTCGTATTTTTCATTATTAAATAACTAACCATTTTTTATTGAATCAATGCGACAAGAAATAATTAACCAAACGAACAGCAAAAGTGAGGAAATTCTCTGAGGAATAATTGCGTTTAGATTTCTGAGTTCTGTGAGATCGCATAAACATTAACGGGTTATTTAACTTAGGGGTAGAATTAGCTTAGGTGATAGTTGAATGCCACTGTTTTAATATTTAATTTTGATCATCAACTTTTCTCTGTTCTGCGTAAGGTGATCGTTTAAAATGTTCGATTACTGTTGTGTTCGGCCAGCTGTTGTGTTTTGCTATGCACTGCACATACATAAGTACTGATATTTTATTCCTGCAAAATTGTAAGTATACCTTGATTAAATTAGTTATGAATTAGCATTTTTCTTTTTTATGGAAATCCTTTAATAAAGGAGAGCAGAGCTGGTAAAGTCCTACAATCTACAATGCCCTTACAAGCATCAATAAGAACTGGTGCAGTCCTTGAATGAATGTATCAATTCGGGGTATGATGCACTGCGATCTTAGATCTATTGTGCCCCCACCTAGAGCTGAATGATATCGCTCACTTAAAGCTCATCCTTCAAAGATAAAACCACCGTTAAATCCCATACGAAGACAGAATATAATAGATTTTTGCAGGTAGAATATGGCTTGGAAGGAAGAGTGGACAAAAGTGGTATTTTCTGACGAAAAAAATTCAATTATGGTGGCCCGGACGGATATAATTACTATTTTCATGTTATAAGGGAAAAACCAAGGTTTCTGGAGTGCCTTCATAGCCGAGAAGGCGGTGTAATGGCGTAGGGTGCGATTTTCTGGTTTTGAACTATTGTTCTGGACTTTCCCACATTAAAAATGATGGCAAACTCCTGCAAGGAAATACTGCAAGAAGCTTTCCCTAAGTTTAACGATGTCTTTGGACCAATACCATGGACATTTCAACAAGAAAACTTGCCAATCCTTAACGCAAGGATCATTAACAGTTGGATATCCGAGAAAAATGTTACCTTACTTCAATGGCCACCGTATTCTCAGGACCTTAATATTAATGAAACGTATGAGGATGGATGGTTCGTAAAGTTTACGATTCTGACCGACAATATGAGGACAAAGAATCACTTATTGCTGCAATCAAAGAAGCGTAAAGTGCAATTTCTTTAAATTATACAAAATAACTGCATGATTCAGTCTCCAAATGGGGTTTTTAAGTTATTTCAAACAAAGATGGTAGCAAACATATTAAAATATGATTACGAATAGAAAACTACCCAATTTGACTGCACTTTTTCAATTTGTTTCCTTAATTAAGAGAATGTTTCTATTCAAGTGTCGCACAAAAAACAGTGTTTTGAATGAAGTAATTAGAAAAGTGGTAAAAAATAACCTAATGGTATTTTGCTGAATTATTCTTTCTCTGCACTTTTATTCGCAATAGTTTCCTCTTATAGGAACGAAAACCAAAAGGTGAATTTATAAATTTACCAAAGCGCTACACGCTTAGACAGTAACCAAAAAGTTTGTTTCTATTCAAGTGGAGTGGAGTGTATATCTAGAAACTAAAAACTTTTGCAGAGTAAGTGACCATTCCTCGGTCAGAAATTGAGCGAAAGAGCCGGAAACGTTTTTTCCTTCAGTATTTAACAGAAAACTATAGTATATAATTATATTTTCTATTTCATTTAACGTCTTCTTTTCTTTGAATAAACTAGAAAACTGATAATTTTTTGCAAAAGAAATAACTTCCAGGAACGAAGAACCGGAGTTTTTAGTGCAAAATAACGACGTTTATCCCATTAAATTGGGTTTAAATAAACTCCGTTTATTAATTTTTCCTCAAACTCCGTTTCTAGGCGCGATCAAAAATAAACTTGTTTGATTTTCAGCGATCCAGCAACTTACCTTCGCGTGCGTCGGTCGCACAAACTCCATTTCTAATAAGGACACTCCCCTACACTTATGGGGTTTGTTTGTTGAAAGCTTGTGTGATGTAGCTTTAGCGATTTGAAAATAAACATGTGCAACCGTACTACTTCATCGCGCGACCGCGTTTATGTTGTAATTAGGACACATTGTTGATTTGTTAACGTTTGATATTTTGATCGTCGCTCGTTGTTCGATCGCGCTATGAGTGCTAATTAGGACGTAGCCTTAGAACCTCTCCCTCATATTCACCAACGATCTCCTGTCGAAACCTTCTAATGTGTGTGCAACACACACCACCTTCTGCGGAATAATTATATATCCGATGTCGCCTGAAGTGGTGGTAAGTGTTTAAATTTTCTTCGACGATACAAGAATTTTTTTTGGCTGTAATATAATTCTATGCATAAAAAGCTTTCATTTGTCTAAAACTAGAGTGAATTTCTCATATTAGGACGAGTACTATAACAACCCACTTAGTTCTATTGGACAGAATACAAAAGAGAGCTGTAAGAATATTATAGGTGATATTAATATAATGAAATCATTTGCATCCCTTAAAAATCTTCGCAATGTTTCATGTCTTTCCTTATTTTATTTAAGAAGTTTCTGGAAGAAAGAAAAGAATAAATGAATTTAATTAGTGCTAGGGGAAAGTAGTAGATGGAGTTTGTGGATAAGGGCGTTATCCATACACTGTCGAATGCTTACTCAACATCCAGAAGGCATTCGAATGTAAATCGATAGCTGTTAAGGACATTGGTGATGTCATGGTGGAATTTCAGGAGCGGAGGAAGTGTTGAATGTTTTTCCCGAAATACGAACTGCTTTTCAGAGATAATGCTGTTTTCGTTGTAGAACTTCTTGATCTTCCTGAGTATCAGCTCTTCCAAGAGCTTGCTAAAGTTTCTGAGAAGGGATATCGGCCTGTAGTTTGAGAGCATGTTCCTGGCACTTTTTTTTAATAATTTTAACTATATGCCTGTAAGACCTCAGGTCTTTTAAATGCAATACACGGCACTAGTTAGAACAAATAGAAGGAAAGGAAAGATTTTTGTTGGCACCGTGGATTGAGAATAAGATGTTAATTATCTCATGAAATTCCACGGGTGGCATCCAGTTGAAACTAGGGAATATATAAAAGGATGCAACCTAGACTGGGGCTCGAACCCACACGTCCAAATTGCCATTGCCACCTCTCTGTGAAATAGCCACGATCTTAGCAGTTTTTTTTTTATTTTTGGGGGAAAAATCCGTTGTAGACGCTGCTGTGGAGGACGATAGCTAAGAAAATTATAACTGTGGTAGCTTCTTTATAATGAAGTTTGATGTCCCATCCAGTCCAGTTGACTTCTTTGGCTTGCTGTTGATGATTATCTCGACTATCTCCTCTGGGGTACTGAGGTTCGGGCTGCAGGACTGGTACAGCTGAACGAAGCTCTATCCAAGTAAGGCACCAAGGTTTGCTGTACGGATTTCTCCACTTCTTCAAGCGAGACTGGATCGGCAGATGAGTTTGGGGTGAAGTTCCCTTCAAAATAGTCGGCGAATGCTTTAGTGTTTTCCTGTGTTGTAATTATTTCTCATTTGTTGGTGACAATCGTTTTAGGCATAAGTGATTTTTTTCCAATCAGTCAGTTGATATTGTTGAGATATCAGGTCCAGGTTTGAATCTTCTGGAATTGGTTTTTGTTGTTGTGTTATACGGATTTCCTGAACATGATTTAATATTTTGTCGGTCTTTCCAAACTGCATGGTAGTTGATGGTGGTAGTATTGAGTTCAAAATAGTGGATCCCTTGCAGACTTTTTCTAAAGCGAAGCCTATGATTATATAGGTTTTGAATATATTCAGGAAGGTTCCGGTATACATCCTTTGACATCTTGGGTTGCTTTTAGCTGCCTAAGGAGTTAAAAACAGCCACTTCCATATAGTCGATGGCTGCGTCAATTTAAGCGTTCTGCAGGTTTCTATTTTGGGATTTCTTTCTGGAGTCTGCTTACATCCAGTCTTAAAAAGTTTATGAAGTTTCGGGTGGCTTTTTCAATAGAAAGGTGGTTTGTTGGAGTTTGACCATGACAGAATTTTAGTCCGTGTCGTTGGGTTCTATTGAACAAGTATAGTTGCTGATATCTGGAAGTAGGTATATAAAGAAAATCAGGTGATGAAAGGAAGAAGTCTAATGTTGATGGTGTTCTGGGAAAGGTTGGTTTTGGCTAAGAGACAGCAACCAAAGAGTGCTGGTAAATTTAGGTATCCAGTCAGTCAGTGATCGCCTTGCTTTCAGGAAGATAGTGGTATCCTGCGACAGGTGATACCTTACGTTGAAATTACCGCCGATGAATCCTAAGGTGCTTCCCTTGAGGATGCCGTTTGGGGCTGTGAAGGTCACTGTTAATACTTCTCATGCTGCATTGGCATGTGGTGATGATGGTTAAATCTTCATCTATTCCTAATTTAATGGTGATGTCGTTGGCTTCGTTCATGTAGATGCTTGTGGTGATGATTTCACTGTAGTTGGGGGAAATATTCTTTTTGTACGTATATCGCTGTGGCTCTTCGGAACTCATCCTTGTCTTTCCGGAAGGTTTCGTAACCGATGATATTGGTGTTGCTGCGTCTATTAAGGTTGGTGTATGAGGCAACCTTGGTTGCTGTTTTTCATGAACATGTAGAATTACGTCCTTGTTTCCAGGCTGTATACCGAACTCACGTTATATGTCAGTATATGAAGCTTCTTTTAATTCCATATTTAGAAGACGAAGGTGGACAAAGCCACGGACTTTTCTCCCTCAATCAGTTGACTATAGTTAGCTGGTACGGCACTTCGGGCTTCCCCCATGAAGGACAGGAGGTTAAAGATGCGCTAGACTTCATTGTTTAGGTTTATCGCCGTTGGGGGTCTGGTTGTCTTGTTTGGTGCTGTCTTTGCTGGTACAGGGATGACTTTGGCTGAGGTCTAAGTTGCTTTTGCTGATGTTGATGTTGGAGTATTGGTGCCGGTTCGGATGTTCCGTTTTACTTGGCCATTGCTGCGTAGCTGAATGCCAAACAGCCGAGCGGGTACCTTCACACATGTTGATTTATCAGCAAGTTCCTGGTTTGCCTTTTTTTCTTTTCGGTTAGGAGAGCCTTTGAGGTTGGACATCTCTTGATGCTGGCTGGATTGCCTTACTTCTAGCAGTTTGCACACCATACGTCCGTTTCGGTGTTCTTCTCTCGTTTGCATTTGCCGGGCAAAGCCTAGCACTTGACGCACACATACTGTCTTTCAAAATTGGTGGTAACATGTCAAGAGCGTCGGCAATTTCGGCACTGGACGATGTCGTTGGACTTAAGCCGTTTTCAATGAAACATGTGGTTCATTATCAGTGTCGTGAGAAAATTAAGCTGATGTCACGATTTGCTAAGTTCCACGACGAAGTTGCTGTAGATTTTTTTGTTGGCCCCTTTCGGCCAAAAAAGTGTGTGCAGCAGTAGGTTCTTTATTTCATCTCTGGGCGTGAAAGAGTTAAACTGGAAGTTTTTCTCCCTAAGAATTTTTTTAATTTTTTCCAAGGCTACTTTGCTTACAGCACTGATGATGGTTGTCTTCATGTTCCGATTCTTGACCGTAACTTTGGGTTGCTTCTCATTGCAATACTTTGTGTTGGCCTTGCTTGGGGTCTGCTTCGTCTTACGTCTCTTTTGTCATGGATGTTTTGATATAATAATAAGAGATCATCATCAGCATCCGAGGTGATCGGACGTGTTTTGGAGTCGCTCTGGAAAATTTGAAGGAAGTTAAATAATTTAAATAAATAAAATAAAATAAAATAAAATAAAATAAAATAAAATAAAATAAAATAAAATAAAATAAAATAAAATAAAATAAAATAAAATAAAATAAAATAAAATAAAATAGAATAAAATAAAATAGAATAAAATAAAATAAAATACAAATAAAAAATAGTAAAAATAAAATATTAAAATAATAAAATAATAAAAAAAACAGTAATAATAAAATATTAATACAAATATTCTAAAAAAATAAATAGAAATAAAATAAATATAATAAATAAAATAAAAAAAACGATAATAATAGATAAATAAATAAAATAAATTGAATAAATTAAATGATATCCGCGTCAGAACCCCCCTTAGATGTTTTGCCATGTATGCGCTGAACTTCTCGTCTACTCTTGTCCTCCGTAGCACTAGGCTATGGCGTGAAACTGTGTCGAAAGCCTTTGCTACATCGAGTGCCAGTACACATAGTGGGGCTCCATGTTTCCTTTTGTCCTTAATGAGCTATGGGGAGTGAAAGTGTTGGCAAAGCAGCAATCCAGGTTGGCGATTCATGTGTATCTTAACCACACTTAGCCTCGTAACTAAGAGTTTATGCAGGAGGCGAATTAGTGTTGACGATATTGTCATTGGGTAAAAGTTGGCTGGGTTGATGGCTTCTGAAGTAGTTTTAAACAATGTTGTTCGGCTTTGCTTCAGTGTTGGTGGGGTGCACTCCAGGAGTAACATGGCATTGTATAGGAGCGCCACTTTTGCGGCAGGAATGTCGAGCGATTTTCTGCAGGGTGATGTTGTATGAATGGCTCATGTGAATTCTCGATTTCCTTGGTGTTATTTTCGGATTTGATGTTCGGCAGCCGTACCGTTTTATTTTCCTTTTGAATGCTTTTACCATACCCTTTGCATAAATCCTTGATGTATCATCCAGCTTCCTCGTATTGAAGTTTTTACAGTCTTGAATTTATTTAAGACTCAGGGTTAACTGTTTTGATAGGAATCATGTTGCCGACACCTTGTTTCTCTAGCGCCCATTATCAGCGGGAGAATTCTGATTTTGTTGTTGGGGTATCTGCGCTGTAGGCACTCGAGGAAATCTGTTGTGCTATAGGTTGCTATTTTCTGTGTGTTTTGAAGGGCCAGTGTTTCGGGTCCTTCCCAATGAACCCCGACATCACACACTATTGTGAGGTTATTCTTTGTGAGAATGCCGTCGGGCTACTTTAGGATTCCATTCTACCCACGGATTCGCGGCTCTATCTTGTACCGCAGCCGTCACAAGTCGTTTCTGCATGAAGTTGTGACGAGTGATGCGTTCCCAGTGTGAGCCTGGACACGCCTGAAGCACATGACAAAGGAATTCAAACTTGTTGCATTGCCGTCGACATCTCCGCTCCAATGGAGGGATCGATGGGTTTCTCCAGGTTGAAAGGAGGTTGAAGCAGAGCAGGATCGCTTTTGTGTAGTCCTCGCTGCTCCAGTATAGTGGCTGTTTGTAGACGAAGGAGGTACAGGTGGGGTTGTTAGAGAGCTGGTGTGATGGATTCTATTTCCAGAGTAGGAGTTTTTAAGCTTGATGGCATGATAGCTATGTCCGGCAGTTTGGTAAGCTTTGTTTGCCTGGAGGATTCCCCGTATTCTTTCAATCCAACTCTGGCCAAACGAAATAAAACCAGCTATAATCTCATCTGCAGATAATTTCTCTATCCGTTAAGTCACTTTGACTGAGATCCTGCTACAATAAAATTATACTCTGCAACAATAATAATATGGCGATATATGTATTTGAAAACCTTAATAAATTTAATAATATTGCTACTTTTCTTTTTCATATTTGATATTTACTCCATCAATCTTTCACCTGAAATTGTTTAAAAAAATTCGTTATCCTATATAAAGGTTTTTCAACATGACACCTTCAGGCATTTCTTGAGCCATGAACTAAAATATTCTGGGTCCGCTACCAAAAAATTATTAAAAACTTAATTCCAAAATGAATTATTTTCATTCTTTATTCAATTTTGACTTAGAAATTATTTATGTTTTTCATTAAGTTGAAATAATTTTTGGACCTAGAACATTTTTTGTAGAATTGCGTAATATATATTCTAGAATATTATTATATATTTTGCGCCCTTAATAATATGGCAATACATTTGAGAACTTTAATAAAATTTAATGATATTGCTTTTTGGACTTAAATTTTTTTTTGTTTTTTCACTTAGTTACGTTGTTATGTTCAAGGATTTTACTCCATTTTTGGGGCTTCTTTTCCGATCACGCGACTCCGTCGCTCCGCTAGGGGTATGTTCAGTCGTCTGGCAGGCACCTATGCTGTCAGTGCTTAATGCCAATTCTAAAAAGCAAAAAAAAACCGCGGGTCTTAGTTATTTTTCGTTTTTAAAAAGGAATTAATCCCGCAGAGGTTAATTCCTTTTTTTTTGGGAAATAACACCTGCGGGGGATAGTTCCGTGGACGTTAATGCACTGCACCAGCGGCATTATTTTTGGCACCACGGCGAATGTTCCATTAACTAGCCAACATTTCGACTGTGCAATGAGCCCTAGAGTTCGTTTCGTACCCAAAACAAAACAATATTTTTGTAAATCAATTCAGAAAAATCGATTCCCGTTGAACAAAAATTTGTCCGTCGACGTGACGGGCCGAAAATTATCTAGGATTCATATTTTTCCTCCAAGCTTTCGGACTCCTTTATTTGGCCCGCACATCGTGGATCTTCATTTCTGGTGTTCTGTTTTTTTTTTAGAATAAAGGTTCGGCATATAGTAAATTTGAATCTGCGATGTCTTTTTCAATTGCTTGAGGGGCAAGATTGTGGTTGGCAAACAGTTCTTTTAATTATGTAACTTTCTTTTGATTTGATGTTCGTCATCCTGCCCTTGCATATGAACGACTTACGTTCGGCGCAGCACCAAAAATCCCAACCTTCCTTATTTGTATTAAATTGTTGGAATATGTTACCTTGGAAAAAGAATGAAAAAAAAAGAATTTAGCTAAGGTAATAGAAAGTGAATTAATATTTTATAATTTTTCATTCGAATAAGTTCTCAAGTTTAGAGTAAAAATCATATCCCCAAAATATAAAAAGAACAGACAATTTATTTTAAAGTGTTGCAACATTAAATTTGCTGAAAACAACTGGGAACTAATCCACTGTCAGACTTAAAAAATGTCAGACACAACATAACGCAAAATTAAAACGTCAAACGCAAGATAGATGTAAGGTATAATGCAGCAAAATTCTAAGACTCATTTGACACTTGAGAACCCAATAAATTGCTATATATCTACACTTTCACTTTCATGGCTTTAGCGTAGAGTTGAGACGTCTGACGTGTTGTGCTGCTGTTGACCTCTAGCCTCTTAAAGTTGCTGCCGGCATGTTTACTGATCCGCTTTACCAAGTAATTATGTCTTGCGATGCGGGTTGTGTGTGAGATAGGGTATCTTCCCAAAATGTGGCTCACTGTCTCACGTCTTTCACATCCAGAGCGGCAAAACCGGGCGTCCGGTGGGTTTGATGGAAAACCCTTACATGGAAGCAGGTTAAAGCGGAGCAGCACTGCACGGATGTATTATTATGTATACGTTTCCAGTATTTGGGTGGTGTTGTTATAAAATTGAAGCTAGAAGATGTAGGAAGTTCTTAACAGTGCTCCGCACTTTCTTGTCTGCAATTTTAAGAATTTTACTAGTGATGTTAGGCTATTGAAAATAGTCGATAAATCGAGGGGTCAGAAATTCCTTTATAATAGATAGCTTTTGAACTGGCTTAAGAGGCGCCCCTTAAACTCTTTTAAGCTGCTCAGAAAGGTCGCCAATATTGCTTGGTGTTAGGCCACGGACATAAAACTGACGACCCAGATATTTAAATATGTTTTCAGCACTTAATACAGGAATATTCTCTGATCCGACAGAAAAGCAGGCACTAGACAAAGACCTTCTTAGCTGAAACGGTGCTGAGGAAGATGGCGGAGCATTTCTTGGCATTTAAGCTTACATGTTAAAAATGAAACTGTTCTATTAAGCATGCATCTGTCATCGTCTGGTGTTTTGGCGACTAGCACAAAGTCATCCGCATAGGCTAAGCTGCATAAATTATTTCCGTTGATGTTAATTCCGGTGAATTGATCGTTTAGTAAACAAACTTGCTCGTCCATAAAGATTTTGAAATGGATTGGTGAAACTGGATCGCCTTGTCTAATCCCTCTCAAGATTGGTACCGAGCCTATCGGATTGCCTTTGCAGGAGGTGCTGCATCCTGAATTACACGCTTTCACCAGGTTGATATATCTCTTGTCGACTTTTACTCTGTGAAGAGCGCGGGCAATAACATCGTGAGGAACGGAATCAAATGCAGCAGTCAGGTCCAATGAGATCAGTGTTATGGGGATACCTTTGAGACTATGATGTTTAATTAAACTATCGATCGACGAAGTGTTAGCGAAGCATCCATCGATTTTGGTAAACACCTTTGGCAATCGGCGAGCTCGATGCAGTTTAGTCTAGAAGCCATGATCTTGTTAAAACAACGTAATATAATTGATAATTTGGTAAAAGGGTGCCAGTTCTTAGGGTTTTCTTGTCCTGTAGATGTTTTAGGAATAAGTGTTGTTATATTTTATTTAGGTCATTTGGTAATTTCTTCTACAAGCAGGAAAGCGTTGAACAGAACACCACCGTAATGTTTCATGTCGTTCACTATTTTATAATCAGTGTTCTAGTGAAATAGCCAGTTGCATTCATCCCCTTAAACAATTCAACCGTAATACTCGCGCTTCTAGGAATGCCCATTAGTTTACCCTCAAGCCCAACTTCGGACGTACTGTTTAGTACAGAGATGCTTTTTTCAGTCCCACCACACGAATGTGGAATGCAATGCTTTAACCGGACCAATTTTCCCCTCTCATTTCGATATGCAAACATTCAAAACCAATGCGCATCGGTATCTCTTTTTAAATCCTCTCCTACTTACCTAATCGCTCGTGCTATGTTAAAAACATTTTAAATGTATTCCTTACCCCTTAAAGTTAATTTTGCGAGAGGAATTTTGCACAGTTCTTTTTTGCCGATACCGTCGTGCCCAGAGGCCTTCGATTTGAGGGATTTGATAGTTTTTTTTATCTCCTCAGTGGGGAACCGGTATCACCTTTGGTTCGTACCGTGAAGATATTATATTCGGTGAACCAGAATCAGCGAAAAGACCAAAGGTACTTCGATACTGACGGATTAAGTCTTGGGCACGTGCTGAAATTTCTTGCGTGGACCATGGTTTATTGTCCAAAAGTCGCTCCGCGTTACTTGACTAATAATGCTGGATTTACATGTATCTTCGTCTGCAAATATGAAGAAAAGTAGAGCGGGACAAATGTATGCCAAAATTCTGAGCGTGTGAAAGAGAACCATCAAGAAGATGAACATGTTCGTCTTCATATCTTCATTATGGCACTTCCTATAATCTGCATGTACGAAGATCTTCTGCATTTTGGTGTTCCCCCTCTATCCAACGTATGTATATTTTAATTTTGCATCCTCTTTTTTTGCAGAAGTTGGACGAAGATACATGTAAATCCACCATAAGAATTATACTCTTTCTGTGCTAATAGCGGTAACGGCATTTTGTTCATTGTGTGGCGTGGCCATTGTGTATTTGAAATAGGCTTTAACTGTATATCTGTCGTTAGACTTAAACAAACGGTGGGCCTACCCACAATATCAGGGCTGAGTAAAAACGCCAGCCAACGCCCCAGGGTCCTACCCCAGTACAATTTTATGAACATGTTAAGGCATGTTCACAACCCTTCCTGAGGAGCAAGGTGTATCTACACCTCTTGTGCCTTAAGGGTCTTAGGTGTTAAACAGATCCCTTAAGACACCATTCGTCCCGCAATTGGGTTGAAATCACAGCCACCACGATACTCACACTAGGGGCCTACCTCTTAGACAGGCTGGACCAAACAGCCTAGTGCCTAGGCACCAGAAAACTAGATGGTCCAGGGCTCCATTCTCCCGTGGTTCAGATTACAAGCCTCTGATCGAGCTTCGCAACCGTGAAGGTTACTTCCAGATGAACTTCCTTAAAAGTCCGAGGCCTGGCAACCTCAGTGTTTGAGTGTCCAATCATAAGCAGAAGTAGGGCTAATGATGAGACAGTACAAACACGTCGAAACAAAATGAAAACACCAAAAACCAAAACAACGGTGATAACCAACCCTCGTTGGTCTATCATCCAAACAACCCCACATCAACACAACTAATTTCACCTAACAAACCATTTCCGCTTTTGGAACAATGTGTTAGCAAAGGCCGCAAAGTTAATAGCAGTTGCCTTTGCTAAGAGAATCTCACTGAAAACCCATGAATTACCTAACCGCACCACTCCCATATCAGAAAGATTCCTGATATCAGAATAGAGCTCACATTCAAGCAAAACGTGTCGCCAGTCTTCGCTGACAGCCCTACATTGACACTCAGCCGTGTCGGCCAGGGCTCTCTGGTACAAGAATGCATTCAGAGAACCATGTCCAGTCAGCAAAAAGTTCGTGTAGAGCGTGTGCTGCAAATGCGGACGACCTCCTACAACCGGAATAAACTCAAAAGTTATTCTTCCTTTCTCACTACTTTCCCATCTAGATGGTCATCTAGATAGGACACACCTATCCATCACCTCCCTAATTTCTCGAAAGTTTAAAATTTCCCTACTTGCACTCACACACTCAGCACAGTCATTCAAGGACATTCTTAACCGCTTTTTCAACTTGTAGGTAAGTCATCTTCGGATCATCTCCAAGTCAAGGGGCGGTCTGTTTGCCAACACCTGAAGCGCATCAGTAGAGACAGTTCGGCAAGCTGGGAGCGAACCAAGGAGCATAATTCTCACTGTGGAGAGAATTTTGCTCCTGCCTGTTGTAGTCATTACAGCTCGGTATCATATTGACGCACCAAATCTTGCACAAGCAAGAAATAGCCCGTTGTATACGGTACAAACTGCACGACTTGTAAGGCCCCATTCAATCCTAAGAATACGCCAAACCGTTGGGACAAGAACGCTGAGCTTCTTCCTCACCATGTCAAGATGAGGGTTGAAATTCATCCTCTCTCCCACCATTATACCAAGGTATTTGACATTTGTCGCATACCATAGGGTCGGCCCCCCTGGGAACGCTGAAATATTCGGGGGACGACGTACATCTAGTTTGCCTTTTAACAGCATATTAGATGTTTTTCCCATCAAGACCTCGACTCCTACAGTACTTCCCCATGCTTGCACCTTTTCCATGACCAATCGGCCCTTGTTTTCTGGCTCGAGCCGACTCGAGCCTTCAACAAGAACCAAAAGGTCATCAGCAAAAGCACAAAGGTCGTTCAGCAGTGGATCCATCTCACACAATCCGTGGGACCAGCTGTTCTATCCGAGAAGTAACCCTTCCAGAGAGCTCCCTCCCTTCAACCCACCTCACCTAATCTTCTTTCAACTTTGCCCAGTCAAGGTAGTCGAAGGCGACCTTGAAGTCAATGAAAATGCCAAGTACGTACTCGACCATTGACTCTTTGACGGACCTCTTAACATGGAGCCACGCGGCATCGTTACTGCGTCCTGGCGTGAAGCCAAACTGAAAGGGACTCAACTCAAGTTCACACTCCATCAGTCTGTTCACCATGACTCTTTCCAGTACTTAACTAAGCACTGGAAGGAGACTGATGCCACGATAAGAACCTAGGATCAGACCTGATCTTATCGCTAGACTTTAGAAGTACGATTACTTTCGCACATTTCCATTACCGTGGGAAATAGTTCTCCCTGACACAGCTCGAGTTCAAGCTCATCAGGTAATCGGGGACCGCTAACCACATGGCTTTCACCATTTCGCCAGTCAGTCCATCGAAGCCTGTAGATTTCGTCGACTTGAGTCGATAGATTGCACTATCCACCTCCCTATTCTCTAAACTAGGAGCACAAGCTTGCCTGCCCGCTGACGGGGTAGCCGGGTGCTCACTCCTAGGGAAAAACGTCCTCATTAGAACCAAAACTGACTCCTTCCATGACGTGTGTATGGTTTCCCCTTCCTGGATGCAACCTACATCCAGAGCGGCGAAACCGGGCGTCCGGTGGGTTTGATGGAAAACCCTTACATGGAAGCAGGTTAAAGCGGAGCTGCACTGCACGGATGTATTATTATGTATACCTTTCCAGTATTTGGGTGGTGGTGTTATAAAATTGAAGCTAGAAGATGTAGGAAGTTCTTAACAGTGCTCTGCACTTTCTTGTCTGAAATTTTATGAATTTTACTAGTGATGTTAGGCTATTGAAAATAGTCGATAAATCGAGGGGTCAGAAATTCCTTTATAATAGATAGCTTTTGAACTGGCTTAAGAGGCGCCCCTTAAACTCTTTTAAGCTGCTCAGAAAGGTCGCCAATATTGCTTGGTGTTAGGCCACGGACATGAAACTGACGACCCAGATATTTAAATATATTTTCAGCACTTAATACAGGAATATTCTCTGATCCGACAGAAAAGCAGGCACTATTGTCGACAAAGACCTTCTTGGCTGAAACGGTGCTGAGGAGGATGGCGGAGCATTTCTTGGCATTTAAGCTTATGCACATACATGTTAAAAATGAAACTGTTCTATTAAGCATGCATCTGTCATCGTCTGGTGTTTTGGCGACTAGCACAAAGTCATCCGCATAAGCTAAGCCGCATAATTTATTTCCGTTGATGTTAATTCCGGTGAATTGATCGTTTAGTAAACAAACTTGCTCGTCCATAAAGATTTTGAAATGGATTGGTGAAACTGGATCGCCTTGTCTAATCCCTCTCAAGAGTGGTACCGAGCCTATCGGATTGCCTTTGCAGGAGGTGCTGCATCCTGAATTACACGCTTTCACCAGGTTGATATATCTCTTGTCGACTTTTACTCTGTGAAGAGCGCGGGCAATAACATCGTGAGGAACGGAATCAAATGCAGCAGTCAGGTCCAATGAGATCAGTGTTATGGGGATACCTTTGAGACTATGATGTTTAATTAAACTATCGATCGACGAAGTGTTAGCGAAGCATCCATCGATTTTGGTAAACACCTTTGGCAATCGGCGAGCTCGATGCAGTTTAGTCTAGAAGCCATGATCTTGTTAAAACAACGTAATATAATTGATAATTTGGTAAAAGGGTGCCAGTTCTTAGGGTTTTCTTGTCCTGTAGATGTTTTAGGAATAAGTGTTGTTATATTTTATTTAGGTCATTTGGTAATTTCTTCTACAAGCAGGAAAGCGTTGAACAGAACACCACCGTAATGTTTCATGTCGTTCGCTATTTTATAATCAGTGTTCTAGTGAAATAGCCAGTTGCATTCATCCCCTTCAACAATTCAACCGTAATACTCGCGCTTATAGGAATGCCCATTAGTTTACCCTCAAGCCCAACTTCGGACGTACTGTTAAGTACAGAGATGCTTTTTTCAGTCGCACCACACGAATGTGGAATGCTTTAACCGGACCAATTTTCCCCTCTCATTTCGATAGGCAAACATTCAAAACCAATGCGCATCGGTATCTCTTTTTAAATCCTCTCCTACTTACCTAATCGCTCGTGCTATGTTAAAAACATTTTAAATGTATTCCTAACCCCTTAAAGTTAATTTTGCGAGAGGAATTTTGCACAGTTCTTTTTTGCCGATACCGTCGTGCCCAGAGGCCTTCGATTTGAGGGATTTGATAGTTTTTTTTATCTCCTCAGTGGGGAACCGGTATCACCTTTGGTTCATACCGTGAAGATATTATATTCGATGAACCAGAATCAGCGAAAAGACCAAAGGTACTTCGATACTGACGGATTAAGTCTTGGGCACGTGCTGAAATTTCTTGCGTGGACCATGGTTTATTGTCCAAAAGTACCTTCGCGTTACTTGACTAATAATGCTGGATTTACATGTATCTTCGTCTGCAAATATGAAGAAAAGTAGAGCGGGACAAATGTATGCCAAAATTCTGAGCGTGTGAAAGAGAACCATCAAGAAGATGAACATGTTCGTCTTCATATCTTCATTATGGCACTTCCTATAATCTGCATGTACGAAGATCTTCTGCATTTTGGTGTTCCCCCTCTATCCAACGTATGTACATTTTAATTTTGCATCCTCTTTTTTTGCAGAAGTTGGACGAAGATACATGTTAATCCACCATAAGAATTATACTCTTTCTGTGCTAATAGCGGTAGCGGCATTTTGTTCATTGTGTGGCGTGGCCATTGTGTATTTGAAATGGGCTTCAACTGTATATCTGTCGTTAGACTTAAACACACGGTGGGCCTACCCACAATATCAGGGCTGAGTAAAAATGCCAGCCAACGCCCCAGGACAGTACAAGTCCTACCCCAGTACAATTTTATGAACATGTTAAGGCATGTTCACAACCCTTCCTGAGGAACAAGGTGTATCTACACCTCTTGTGCCTTAAGGGTCTTAGGTGTTAAACAGATCCCTTAAGACACCATTCGTTCCGCAATTGGGTTGAAATCACAGCCACCACGATACTCACACTAGGGGCCTACCTCTTAGACAGGCTGGACCAAACAGCCTAGTGCCTAGGCACCAGAAAACTAGATGGTCCAGGGCTCCATTCTCCCGTGGTTCAGATTACAAGCCTCTGATCGAGCTTCGCAACCGTGAAGGTTACTTCCAGATGAACTTCCTTAAAAGTCCGAGGCCTGGCAACCTCAGTGTTTGAGTGTCCAATCATAAGCAGAAGTAGGGCTAATGATGAGACAGTACAAACACGTCGAAACAAAATGAAAACACCAAAAACCAAAACAACGGTGATAACCAACCCTCGTTGGTCTATCATCCAAACAACCCCACATCAACACAACTAATTTCACCTAACAAACCATTTCCGCTTTTGGAACAATGTGTTAGCAAAGGCCGCAAAGTTAATAGCAGTTGCCTTTGCTAAGAGAATCTCACTGAAAACCCATGAATTACCTAACCGCACCACTCCCATATCAGAAAGATTCCTGATATCAGAATGGAGCTCACATTCAAGCAAAACGTGTCGCCAGTCTTCGCTGACAGCCCTACATTGACACTCAGCCGTGTCGGCCAGGGCTCTCTGGTACAAGAATGCATTCAGAGAACCATGTCCAGTCAGCAAAAAGTTCGTGTAGAGCGTGTGCTGCAAATGCGGACGACCTCCTACAACCGGAATAAACTCAAAAGTTATTCTTCCTTTCTCACTACTTTCCCATCTAGATGGTCATCTAGATAGGACACACCTATCCATCACCTCCCTAATTTCTCGAAAGTTTAAAATTTCCCTACTTGCACTCACACACTCAGCACAGTCATTCAAGGACATTCTTAACCGCTTCTTCAACTTGTAGGTAAGTCATCTTCGGATCATCTCCAAGTCAAGGGGCGGTCTGTTTGCCAACACCTGAAGCGCATCAGTAGAGACAGTTGGGCAAGCTGGGAGCGAACCAAGGAGCATAATTCTCACCGTGGAGAGAATTTTGCTCCTGCCTGTTGTAGTCATTACAGCTCGGTACAATATTGACGCACCAAATCTTGCACAAGCAAGAAATAGCCCGTTGTATACGGTACAAACTGCACGACTTGTAAGGCCCCATTCACTCCTAAGAATACGCCAAACCGTTGGGACAAGAACGCTGAGCTTCTTCCTCACCATGTCAAGATGAGGGTTGAAATTCATCCTCTCTCCCACCGTTATACCAAGGTATTTGACATTTGTCGCATACCATAGGGTCGGCCCCCCTGGGAACGCTGAAATATTCGGGGGACGACGTACATCTAGTTTGCCTTTGAACAGCATATTAGATGATTTCCCCATCGAGACCTCGACTCCTACACTACTTCCCCATGCTTGCACCTTTTCCATGACCTATCGGCCCTTGTTTTCCGGCTCGAGCCGACTCGAGCCTTCAACAAGAACCAAAAGGTCATCAGCAAAAGCACTTGCATTCCCTATTCTACAAAGGTCGTTCAGCAGTGGATCCACCTCACACAATCCGTGGACCAGCTGTTCTATCCGAGAAGTAACCCTTCCAGAGAGCTCCCTCCCTTCAACCCACCTCACCTAATCTACTTTCAACTTTGCCCAGTCAAGGTAGTCGAAGGCGACCTTGAAGTCAATGAAAATGCCAAGTACGTACTCGACCATTGACTCATTGACGGACCTCTTAACGTGAAGCCACGCGGCATCGTTACTGCGTCCTGGCGTGAAGCCAAACTGAAAGGGACTCAGCTCAAGTTCACACTCCATCAGTCTGTTCACCATGACTCTTTCCAGTACTTAACTAAGCACTGGAAGGAGACTGATGCCACGATAAGAACCTAGTATCAGACCTGATCTTATCGCTAGACTTTAGAAGTACGATTACTTTCGCACATTTCCATTACCGTGGGAAATAGTTCTCCCTGACACAGCTCGAGTTCAAGCTCATCAGGTAATCGGGGACCGCTGACCACATGGCTTTCACCATTTCGCCAGTCAGTCCATCGAAGCCTGTAGATTTCGTCGACTTGAGTCGATAGATTGCACTATCCACCTCCCTATTCTCTAAACTAGGAGCACCAGCTTGCCTGCCCGCCGACGGGGCAGCCGGGTGCTCACTCCTAGGGAAAAACGTCCTCATTAGAACCAAAACTGACTCCTTC
The DNA here is from genome assembly GCA_949320155.1 of Melangyna quadrimaculata. Taxonomy (NCBI): domain Eukaryota; kingdom Metazoa; phylum Arthropoda; class Insecta; order Diptera; family Syrphidae; genus Melangyna; species Melangyna quadrimaculata. Next base: position 16,732,457 of record OX439486.1, read on the forward strand.
CATGACGTGTGCATGGTTTCCCCTTCCTGGATGCAACCTATATTCAGCGACTTTTTTCCTCGGCAAATACGGTAGAGTTGGCCCCAGGGGTCCTCTCTGTACTGTTCGGTGAAGGCATTTCAAACGCTTTCCTTCGCTACGTAAAGCATCCTCTTGTATTCAGCCAATCCATGCCTTTAGGCATGTCTTGACTGATCCAAGTCTGCTCTCTCTGCGTTTCTGCTTTTTTGGAACTTCTTCCTAGGTCTCCTAACTAACCCGCGCTTAGCACTCAATTCGGGAGTCCACCACTTCACTCCTTTCGGATTTACCTTTTCTTTTGGTATCTCCGAAAGAGTGAGTCGTTTACGTCCCAAGTAGCCTCATTAAGTCTATCTACCTTACCATCCACGCTCATGGACTCAAAGATGGCAAGCGGCGTTGACGCAACCCTTCTCAAGATGTGAGTCTGGTACAACGTCCAATCGACGTTGCCCATCCTCCAGCGTTTCTTTCCCATATTCACCCGGTCGCACTGAATGTCGCTTTCGCGAGCGAACTCAATCTGAATTTGTTTGTGATCACTCACCCCCTAGCCACCTCGAACAACCCAGTGAAAATTGAAGAGTTGGTGCGCCGCATCGTTGACAAGTGTCACGTCAATGTCGCTACGTCCATTTGGGACATCAAACGTATAAAATTCGCTGAAATGATTAAGGGCAGACACCCGGTTTGCAATCATCCATTCACTCAGCTGTACCCCCCTATGGATTGATCGGCTTGAGGAGATAACTCCTTGAAGCTTGCTCTTCCAAAGGGGTCTCTTCGAACTACTCTCAAAAAAAAATCTAAGTACTGAAGATACGGTTCAATTTCCCTATCGTATTTGATAGGTACACAAAATCAATCTACCAAACTCACCCTCAACAGAAACGCAAATGCCGAACTGGATCTCATGAATGAGCATAGACACTGTGTTGACGTCGTTCACAACAAAAGTAACGTGTCCGGTACTGTTCGTGACCGACTTCATATGCGATGGCAGGTCCCTCACTGTTCTAATATTGTTATCATCAACACAGTAAGGCTCCTGCAACAACACAAAACTACAGCCGTCCCTTCTCATCAAGTGCCCCAAATCGTGCATTGCTGCTTGAGCACCGTTGCAATTTAATGACAGGATTTTTACTGCCATTTTAATTCCTGGCTATCTCCCTAGCAACCGCTGCACGGTAAACCGGGCAGTCGTTTGTCAGCATCAAGTGACCAGCCGGATGTCCTCTAAACGCGCAGTTGCGACAATGGATTGCATTTAAGCAACGACGCGCTCCGTTTCCCGACTGTACACACCTAAACCAAACACTTTCGATTGCCCTACACTGCGGCATCAGGTTATCAGTACCTAAGCACCTATAACAGCGCATAATTGGTGGATTCGCCCTGACTATAAAAAATGTGCTGAATGTAGCACCTGCCTTCATTCAGTAATGTTTCTGCCAACATATCACTGCATTCTAAGGTGACACTTATGGTCATATCAGCCATGGCTGTCCATGGTTTCGTGACCATAACTACCTCCAATAAAATAAAATAAAATATCCACTATCCACCTCCCTATTCTCTAAACTAGGAGCACCAGCTTGCCCGCCCGCCGACGGGGCAGCCGGATGCTCACTCTTAGGGAAAAACAACCTTATCAGAGCTAAAACTGACTCCTTCCATGACGTGTGCATAGTTTCCCCCTCTTGGATGCAACCTATATCCAGTGACTTTTTTCCCCGGCAAATACGGTAGAGTTGGCCCCAGGTGTCCTCTCTATTCTGTTCGGTGAAGGCAAATCGCTTTCCTTCGCTACGTAAAGCATCCTCTTGTATTCAGCCAATCTATGCCTGTAGGCATGTCTTGACTGATCCAAGTCTGCTCTCCCAGCGTTTCTGGCTTTTTGGAACTTCCTCCTAAGTCTCCTTACTAACCTGCGCTTAATGTCGCTGGCGTGAGCGAACTCAATCTGAATTAGATTGTGATCACTCACCCCCTCGCCACCTCGAACAACTCAGTGAAAATTGAAGAGTTGGTGCACCGCATCGTTGACAAGTTTCACGTCAATGTCGCTACTTCCATTTGGGCCATCAAATGTATAAAATTCGCTGATACGATTAAGGGCAGACACCCTGTTGGCAATCATCCACTCACTCAGCTGTACCCTCCTACGGATTGATCGGCTTGAGGAGATGACTCCTTGAAGCTTGCTCTTTCAAAGGGGTCGCTTCGAACTACTGTCAAAAGAAAATCTAAGTACTGAAGATACGGTTCAATTTCCATATCGTATTTGAAATAAAGGCTACACAAAAACAATCTACCAAACTCACCCTCAACAGAAACGCAAATGCCGAACTGGGACTCATGAATGAGCATAGACACTTTGTTGACGTCGTTCACAGCAACAGTAACGTGTCCGTTAATGTTCGTGTACGACTTCATATGCGATGGCAGGTCCCATTGTCCTGATGTTGTTATAATCAACACAGTAAGGCTTTTGCAACAACAAAACTACAGCCGTCCCTGCCCATCAAGTGCCCCAAATCGTGCATTGCTGCTTGAGCACCGTTGCAATTTAATACAATTTAAACCGGGCAGATATTTAAAATAGGCTTAATGTGTATAAATGTCGTAAGACTAAACAACACGGTGGGCCTACCAACAATATCAGGGCTGAGGATAAACGCCAGCCATCGCCCCAGGGCAGTACAAGTACTACCCCAGTACAATTTTATCGAAATGTTAAGGCATGTCCACACCCCTTGCTGAGGAGCGAGGTCTATCTCCACCTCTTGTGCCTTAAGGGTCTTAGGTGTTCAACAGATCCCTTAAGACACCATTTGTCCCGCAATTAGGTTGAAACCACAGCCACCATGATACTCCCACTAGGTAGCCTACCTCATAGACAAACTGGAACAAACAGCCTAATGCTTAGACACTAGAAACTTGATGGTCCAGGGGCTCTTGTCTCTCGTGGTTCAGACTATAAGCCTCTGATCGAGCTTCGCAACCGTGAAGGTTACTTCCAGATGGACGTCCTTAAAGTCCGTGGCCTGGCAACCTCAGTGTTTGAGTGTCCGACCATTAGCTGAAGTAAGGCCAATGATCAGACAGTTCAAACAACGCTGAAAGAAAAGAAAACAACATGTGTTAGAACATCATCCATCAAACTCAACCTACTGCACAAGAACTGATTCTAACCTATCAATGCGTTCCTGCCGCATTTGGAACAGCGTGTTCGCAAAGGCCGCAAAAATAGCAGAAGTTTCCCTTGTTAACAGAATCTCGCTGAAGACCCATGAATCCCCTGACCGCACCACTCCCATATCAGGAATATTCCTAATACCAGAAAAATCCGTACATTCAAGTATTAAGTGTCGCCAGTCTTCACTAACAGCCCCACACCTTCTCGGACAGGGCTCTCTGATGCAGGAATGCATTCATAGAACCATGTTCAGTCAGCAAAAAGATCGCGTAGAGCGTGCGTTGCAAATTCGGACGTCCTCCTTTATCCGGAATATACTCAAACGTTATTCTACCTTTCTCCCTTGTCTCCCATCTAGATTGCCATCTAGATAGGACACACCTATTCAATATCTCGTTTATCTCCCTAAAGTTTAAATTTTCCCTCCTTGCACTTACACACTCCCCCAGTCATGTAAGGACATCCTCAAGCGCTTCTTTAACTTGTAGGCAAATCCTCTACGAATCACCTCCAAGTCAAGGGGCGGTGCGTCCGTCAACACCTGAAGCGAATCAGTTGATACAGTTTGACAAGCCGGAAGCAAAGCAAGGAGCATGATTCTCTGAGTCGTGAGAATTTTGCTCATACCTGTGTCAGTCATTACAGCTCCGTACCATATCGACGCACCAAATGTTGCACAAGCAACAAATAGCCCGCCATATACGAACTGCACGACTAGTAAGGCCCCATTCACTTCGCAGAATACGGCGAGCCGTCGGGACTAGAACGGTGAGCTTCCTCCTCACCATGTCAAGATGAGAATTAAAGTTCATCCCCTCCCCCACCGTTATCTTAAGGTATTTGACTTCAGTCACATACCTAAGGGCCGGCCCCCCTGGAAACGCTGAGATTCTCGGCGGACGACGAACATCGAACTTCATTTAAAGTAGCATAATTGATGTTTTTTCCACCGCGATCCCGACTCCTACACTAGTTCCCCATGTTTGTACCATTTCCATGACCACTCGGCCCTTGTTTTTCAGCTCGAGCCGACTCGTGCCTTCAACAAGAACTAAAAGGTCATCAACAAAGGCACTTGCATTACCTATTCTACATAGATCATTTAACAGTGGGTCCATCATGATATTACAAATAACTGGACCACCGATAAATCCCTGAGGACAACCTCTCCACCAAAATACTCGCGTAATCAGTAGGACCAATCACTCGAGCCGCTCTGTCCGACAAGTAACTCTTCCAGAGCGCTCCTTCCCTAAAGCCAACCTCTCCTTACCTACTTTCTGCTTTGAACCAGTCAAGGTAGTCGAAGGCGCCCTTGAAGTCAATGAAGATGCCAAGTACATACTCGGCCACTGATTCATTGACGGAATTTTTAATGTGGAGCCACGCATCCTCGACACTGCGACCAGGCGTGAAGCCAAACTGGAATGGACTTGACTCAAGCTCGCACTCCATTAGTCTGTTCACCATGACTCTTTCCAGCACTGGAAGGAGACTGATGCCACGATAAGACCTAGGATCAGACTTGTTCTCATCACGAGACTTTAGAAGTACGATCACTTTCGCACACTTCCACTCCTGTGGAAAATACTTTTCCCTAACGCAGCTCGAGTAGAGACTCATCAGGTAATCGGGGACCGCTGACCACATGGCTTTCACCATTTCGCCAGTCAGCCCATCGAAGCCTGGAAATTTCCTTGACTTGAGCCGAAAGATAGCACTATCTACCTCCCTACTCTCTAATCTAGGAGCACCAGCATGCCCGCCCACCGACGGGGCAGCCTGATGCTAACTCCTGGGGAAAAACGACCTCATCAGGCTCACTGACTCCTTCCAAGCTGTGTGCGTGGTTTCCCCCTCTTGGATGCAACTTATATCAAGTGACTTTTTCCCTCTACAAATACGGTAGAGTTGGCCCCATGTGTCCTCTCTGTATTGCTTGGTGAAGGCATTCCAATAACTTTCTTTTGTTATAGGCATGTCTTGACTGTCTCTCCCAGCGTTTCTAGCTTTTTGGAATGTCCTTCTAAGTCTCCTAACTTATCTTCGTTTAGCATTCAGTTAAGGAGTTCACTACTTCACTCCTTTCGGATTTACCTTTTGGTAGCTCCGAAAGAGTGAGTCGTTTACATCCCAAAATGCCTAACGGCATGTCTTGACTGATCCAAGTCCGCTCTCCCAACGTTTCTAGCTTTTTGGAATGTCCTTCTAAGTCTCCTAACTTCTCTTCGTTTAGCATTCAGTTAAGGAGTCCACCACTTCACTCATTTCAGATTTACCTTTTGGTAGCTCCGAAAGAGTGAGTCGTTTACATCCCAAAATGCCTCATTAAGCCTATCTACCTTACCGTCTACGCTCATAGACTCAAAAATGGTAAGCGGCGTTGACGCAAACCTTCTCATGATGTGAGTCTGGTACAATGTCCAATCGCCGTTTCCCATCCTCCAGCGTTTCTCTCCCAAATCAACCAGGTCGCCCTGAATGTCGGCACGACCGAACTCAATCTGAATTAGATTGTGATCACTCACTCAGGCCCCTCACTGTCCTGACACAGTAAGGATCCTGCAACAACGCAAAACTACAGCCGTCCCTGCTCATCAAGTGCCCCAAGTCGAGCATTGCTGCTCAGGCATCACTACAATTTAATGACAGGATTTTTACTGCCATTTTAATTCCTGGCTTGCTCCCTAGCAACCGCTGCACGGTAAACCGGGCAGTCGTTTGTCAGCATCAAGTGACCAGCCGGATGTCCTTTAAACGCGCAGTCGCGACAATGGATTGCATTAAAGCAACGACGCGCTCCGTATCTTGACTGTCCACACCTAAAACAAATACTTTCAATTACCCTACACTGCGGCATCAGGTGGTCAATACCTAAGCACTTAAAAAAAACCGCACACTTAAGGTGTTCCTGGAATTAGTCTTGTCGAACTAAATCCTCGCACTTCACTTTCCGGCACACAATAACAATACAATTTTTTTTTTTTTTTCTAATTTTACAATTTATATTTATTATAAGCTCAATTTAGGGTTTACAATGTTTGTTTTTTTTTACAATTATTTAAGTCTTAGTCTAACATTTAATATCTGCGAGCACAGAAGGGGCTCTGCTTCGTTAAGTTTTTGGTTTTATATTACTTTTTTAATAAAAAGTGTCTTAAGCCTAACAATAATGTTTTTTTTCAATTTTTGATTTGATGAGCAGTGCTGACGGTCGTTGGTTGGTATGGTGGTGATGGGGTTCTTTTGTGAAGTTCCTTGTTGGTTTGAAGTTCAGTGGATCATCAAGCGGCTTTGGCCTCTGTGTTGCGTTCATGCAGCATCATAGATGTCGGAGCTGTCTTGTGATGGTAGTCCTTGGTTGGTGTATTCTGATGATGGGGCTGCTGATGGGGCTTTATTGGTCGTTTGGGGCTTCAACCTCTGTTGTACTGCGTTCCTGCAGCATCATAGAAATTTCCGAAGCTGTCTTCTGTTGATATTCCAAATGTTTGATCCATCATGGATAGCACCTGGAGATATCGGTCGTCTATGGCTGGGTTTCCTGAAATTAAATTAACAAGAGGACTGGGATGGGATGGGATTTTCCTTAGTATTTTTGTGCTAAGGTAGTGTATGTACTTGTCAATTGGGATAATTCCAGAAGCTTCGTAAAGCCTTTCGTTGCTATGATAGCGAAGGGAGTTGGGTTTTCTGTAGAGGGTTGTGCAATTGCGAAGGGCTTTCCGCTCAAATATTTGCATTATTTTCATATATGTTGGGCTTATTGTGTACCATATAGGGAAGCAATAAGTTAGTGTGGGGCGAATGAGTTGCTTGTAAAGCAGAAGTTTCGTCCTGCTTTGGAGACCACCTCTTACTCGCATAAGAGGACGTAGGAGAGATAAGGCATGGTTTGCCTTACGAAGAGGAAATTTGACATGTAGGTTAAATTTGAATCTTTCGAAGAAGTGAACTCCGAGGTATTTAACAGTTCGTTTAGGGGTGATTATTGAATTGTCAGGAAGTGACAGGGAGAGGTTTTTGCATTTCGTGGCTATGCCATTTTAACTCTGACTTAGAGGGGTTGATTTTTATTCCCCATTGCAGGTAATATTCCCAGAGTTGAAGGATATGTTCCTGCAACAACACAAAACTACAGCCGTCCCTTCCCATCAAGTGCCCCAAATCGTGCATTGCTGCTTGAGCACCGTTGCAATTTAATGACAGGATTTTACTGCCATTTTAATTCCTGGCTTTCTCCCTAGCAACCGCTGCACGGTAAACCGGGCAGTCGTTTGTCAGCATCAAGTGACCAGCCGGATGTCCTCTAAGCGCGCAGTTGCGACAATGGATTGCATTTAAGCAACGACGCGCTCCGTTTCCCGACTGTACACACCTAAAACAAACACTTTCGATTGCCCTACACTGCGGCATCAGGTTATCAGTACCTAAGCACCTATAACAGCGCATAATTGGTGGATTCGCCCTGACTATAAAAAAAATGCTTAATGTAGCACCTGCCTTCCTTCAGTAATGTTTCTGCCAACATATCACTGCATTCTAAGGTGACACTTATGGTCATATCAGCCATGGCTGTCCATGGTTTCGTGACCATAACTACCTCCAATAAAATAAAATAAAATAAAATAAAATAAAATAAAATAAAAAAAATAAAATAAAATGAAGTAAAATAAAATAAAATAAATTTAAATAAAATAAAATAAAATAAAACCAGAAGACCCGTGTGAAAATTTCACACATTCAATAAGGCTTTAAATTATCAAATAGAATGTTTGAAGAAAATTAATAAATTCTTTTTATTATTGATATGAACATATTATTTTTACAAAACCTCTTTGTTAACAATATTTGATGTAAGAATGAAATCTTTTTGAATATTTTGTTTATCATTTTCTTTAATAGATACATATTATGTTGTGTGCACTTTTTTATTTAGTTTAATAAGATTTTTTACTATTAAACTTAAATCTCAAAAATACATCTCTCAAAAACACAGCTAAAAATTCTTTTGGGGCCCCATAATTTAGCTATCTCACTGCATTCCGAACCTGTGTGAATGCATTTGTGTTTGTGTAACTCACACTGTTTTGAAAAAAGCCTCACTTTTTCCTCGATATTCCCGTTCCTCTATTTCTTCTTCTAAGATTTTAAATTAAAGAATGAATAAATATGTTTCTTTCATTCATGCACTCTAGAGATACTAAATGCATTCGGCTTTTTATAATGAGACAAAAGATTACAAACAACAGAGGTAGGTAACAAATATCTTTCTCCACCACTCACTCAATGTGCAAGCAAAAAAATAGGATTATACATTACAAAAGTAATAAATATGTTTCTTTCATTCATGCATGGTGTAACTAAAGAATGTTTCTCCCCAACTCACTCAAGGTGCGGCGAAAGAAGAGAGAATTTTGAATTACAAAAGTAATACATACATATTTTTCTCTTTCACTCATTCAATGGGTTAAAAGTGAGGTATTCTTTATGTCAAATGTTTCATTTATTGAATTTTTTAAAATTTTCGAAATTTATAGAAAACAGTGTGGTATAACATAAAGTTTTTGTGCACTGTCATGAGTATGTGTAAATTCCTATTCAGGAACTAACTATTTTATAAATGAGAAAAAAGGAGTTTGACAACAGAAATAATATATATGATGATAAAACAAAATAAAATAAAATAAAATAATAAGAGATCATCATCAGCATCCGAGGCTCTGGCAAATTTAAAGGAAGTAAAATAAATTAAATAAATAAAATAAAATAAAATAAAAAATAGTAAACATTAAAATAATAATACAAAACAGTAATAATAAAATATTAATAATAATATTCTAAAAAAATAAATAGAAATAAAATAAGTATTATAAATAAAATAAAAAAAACGATAATAATAGATAAATAAATTAAATAAATTAATTAAATTAAATAAATTAAATAAATTAAATAAATAAAGTAATAAAATAAATATAATAAATAAAATAAAATAAATAGAAGTTCAAACCCTGAGATCCTGAGATAAATAAATAAAATAAATTGAATAAATTAAATAAATTAAATGATATCCGCGTCAGAACGCCCCTTAGATGTTTTGCCATGTATGCGCTGAACTTCTCGTCTACTCTTGTCCTCCGTAGCACTAGGCTATGGCGTGAAACTGTGTCGAAAGCCTTTGCTACATCGAGTGCCAGTACACATAGTGGGGCTCCATGTTTCCTTTTATCCTTAATGAAACTATGGGGAGTGAAAGTGTTGGCAAAGCAGCAATCCAGGTTGGCGATTCATGTGTATCTTAACCACACTTAGCCTCGTAACTAAGAGTTTATGCAGGAGGCGAATTAGTGTTGACGATATTGTCATTGGGTAAAAGTTGGCTGGGTTGATGGCTTCTGAAGTAGTTTTAAACAATGTTGTTCGGCTTTGCTTCAGTGTTGGTGGGGTGTACTCCAGGAGTAACATGGCATTGTATAGGAGCGCCACTTTTGCGGCAGGAATGTCGAGCGATTTTCTGCAGGGTGATGTTGTATGAATGGCTCATGTGAATTCTCGATTTCCTTGGTGTTATTTTCGGATTTGATGTTCGGCAGCCGTACCGTTTTATTTTCCTTTTGAATGCTTTTACCATACCCTTTGCATAAATCCTTGATGTATCATCCAGCTTCCTCGTATTGAAGTTTTTACAGTCTTGAATTTATTTAAGACTCAGGGTTAACTGTTTTGATAGGAATCATGTTGCCGACACCTTGTTTCTCTAGCGCCCATTATCAGCGGGAGAATTCTGATTTTGTTGTTGGGGTATCTGCGCTGTAGGCACTCGAGGAACTCTGTTGTGCTATAGGTTGCTATTTTCTGTGTGTTTTGAAGGGCCAGTGTTTCGGGTCCTTCCCAATGAATGCCGACATCACACACTATTATGAGGTTATTCTTTGTGAGAATGCCGTCGGGCTACTTTAGGATTCCATTCTACCCACGGATTCGCGGCTCTATCTTGTACCGCAGCCGTCACAAGTCGTTTCTGCATGAAGTTGTGACGAGTGATGCGTTCCCAGTGCGAGCCTGGACACGCCTGTAGCACATGACAAAGGAATTCAAACTTGTTGCATTGCCGTCGACATCTCCGCTCCAATGGAGGGATCGATGGGTTTCTCCAGGTTGAAAGGAGGTTGAAGCAGAGCAGGATCGCTTTTGTGTAGTCCTCGCTGCTCCAGTATAGTGGCTGTTTGTAGACGAAGGAGGTACAGGTGGGGTTGTTAGAGAGCTGGTGTGATGGATTCTATTTCCAGAGTAGGAGTTTTTAAGCTTGATGGCATGATAGCTATGTCCGGCAGTTTGGTAAGCTTTGTTTGCCTGGATGATTCCCCGTATTCTTTCAATCCAACTCTGGCCAAACGAAATAAAACCAGCTATAATCTCATCTGCAGATAATTTCTCTATCCGTTAAGTCACTTTGACTGGGATCCTGCTCCAATAAAATTAAATTCAGCAACAATAATAATATGGCGATATATGTATTTGAAAACCTTAATAAATTTAATAATATTGCTACTTTTCTTTTTCGTATTTGATATTTACTCCATCAATCTTTCACCTGAAATTGTTTAAAAAAATTCGTTATCCTATATAAAGGTTTTTCAACATGACACCTTCAGACACCTTGAGCCATGAACTAAAATATTCTGGGTCCGCTACCAAAAAATTATTAAAAACTTAATTCCAAAATGAATTATTTTCATTCTTTATTCAATTTCGACTTAGAAATTATTTATTTTTTTCATTAAGTTGAAATAATTTTTGGACCTAGAATATTTTTTGTAGAATTGCGTAATATATATTCTAGAATATTATTATATATTTTGCGCCCTTAATAATATGGCAATACATTTGAGAACTTTAATAAAATTTAATGATATTGCTTTTTGGACTTAAATTTTTTTTTGTTTTTTCACTTAGTTACGTTGTTATGTTCAAGGATTTTACTCCATTTTTGGGGCTTCTTTTCCGATCACGCGACTCCGTCGCTCCGCTAGGGGTATGTTCAGTCGTCTGGCAGGCACCTATGCTGTCAGTGCTTAATGCCAATTCTAAAAATCAAAAAAGAACCCGCGGGTCTTAGTTATTTTTCGTTTTTAAAAAGGAATTAATCCCGCAGAGGTTAATTCCTTTTTTTTTTGGGAAATAACACCTGCGGGGGATAGTTCCGTGGACGTTAATGCACTGCACCAGCGGCATTATTTTTTGCACCACGGCGAATGTTCCATTAACTAGCCAACATTTCGACTGTGCAATGAGCCCTAGAGTTCGTTTTGTACCCAAAACAAAACAATATTTTTGTAAATCAATTCAGAAAAATCGATTCCCGTTGAACAAAAATTTGTCCGTCGACGTGACGGGCCGAAAATTATCTAGGATTCATATTTTTCCTCCAAGCTTTCGGACTCCTTTATTTGGCCCGCACATCGTGGATCTTCATTTCTGGTGTTCTGTTTTTTTTTTAGAATAAAGGTTCGGCATATAGTAAATTTGAATCTGCGATGTCTTTTTCAATTGCTTGAGGGGCAAGATTGTGGTTGGCAAACAGTTCTTTTATTTATGTAACTTTCTTTTGATTTGATGTTCGTCATCCTGCCCTTGCATATGAACGACTTACGTTCGGCGCAGCACCAAAAATCCCAACCTTCCTTATTTGTATTAAATTGTTGGAATATGTTACCTTGGAAAAAGAATGAAAAAAAAAGAATTTAGCTAAGGTAATAGAAAGTGAATTAATATTTTATAATTTTTCATTCGAATAAGTTCTCAAGTTTAGAGTAAAAATCATATCCCCAAAATATAAAAAGAACAGACAATTTATTTTAAAGTGTTGCAACATTAAATTTGCTGACAAAAACTGGGAACTAATCCACTGTCAGACTTAAAAAATGTCAGACACAACATAACGCAAAATTAAAACGTCAAACGCAAGATAGATGTAAGGTATAATGCAGCAAAATTCTAAGACTCATTTGACACTTGAGAACCCAATAAATTGCTATATATCTACACTTTCACTTTCATGGCTTTAGCGTAGAGTTGAGACGTCTGACGTGTTGTGCTGCTGTTGACCTCTAGCCTCTTAAAGTTGCTGCCGGCATGTTTACTGATCCGCTTTACCAAGTAATTATGTCTTGCGATGCGGGTTGTGTGTGAGATAGGGTATCTTTCCAAAATGTGGCTCACTGTCTCACGTCTTTCACATCCAGAGCGGCAAAACCGGGCGTCCGGTGGGTTTGATGGAAAACCCTTACATGGAAGCAGGTTAAAGCGGAGCAGCACTGCACGGATGTATTATTATGTATACGTTTCCAGTATTTGGGTGGTGTTGTTATAAAATTGAAGCTAGAAGATGTAGGAAGTTCTTAACAGTGCTCCGCACTTTCTTGTCTGCAATTTTAAGAATTTTACTAGTGATGTTAGGCTATTGAAAATAGTCGATAAATCGAGGGGTCAGAAATTCCTTTATAATAGATAGCTTTTGAACTGGCTTAAGAGGCGCCCCTTAAACTCTTTTAAGCTGCTCAGAAAGGTCGCCAATATTGCTTGGTGTTAGGCCACGGACATAAAACTGACGACCCAGATATTTAAATATGTTTTCAGCACTTAATACAGGAATATTCTCTGATCCGACAGAAAAGCAGGCACTAGACAAAGACCTTCTTAGCTGAAACGGTGCTGAGGAAGATGGCGGAGCATTTCTTGGCATTTAAGCTTACATGTTAAAAATGAAACTGTTCTATTAAGCATGCATCTGTCATCGTCTGGTGTTTTGGCGACTAGCACAAAGTCATCCGCATAGGCTAAGCTGCATAAATTATTTCCGTTGATGTTAATTCCGGTGAATTGATCGTTTAGTAAACAAACTTGCTCGTCCATAAAGATTTTGAAATGGATTGGTGAAACTGGATCGCCTTGTCTAATCCCTCTCAAGATTGGTACCGAGCCTATCGGATTGCCTTTGCAGGAGGTGCTGCATCCTGAATTACACGCTTTCACCAGGTTGATATATCTCTTGTCGACTTTTACTCTGTGAAGAGCGCGGGCAATAACATCGTGAGGAACGGAATCAAATGCAGCAGTCAGGTCGAATGAGATCAGTGTTATGGGGATACCTTTGAGACTATGATGTTTAATAAAACTATCGATCGACGAAGTGTTAGCGAAGCATCCATCGATTTTGGTAAACACCTTCGGCAATCGGCGAGCTCGATGCAGTTTAGTCTAGAAGCCATGATCTTGTTAAAACAACGTAATATAATTGATAATTTGGTAAAAGGGTGCCAGTTCTTAGGGTTTTCTTGTCCTGTAGATGTTTTAGGAATAAGTGTTGTTATATTTTATTTAGGTCATTTGGTAATTTCTTCTACAAGCAGGAAAGCGTTGAACAGAACACCACCGTAATGTTTCATGTCGTTCGCTATTTTATAATCAGTGTTCTAGTGAAATAGCCAGTTGCATTCATCCCCTTAAACAATTCAACCGTAATACTCGCGCTTCTAGGAATGCCCATTAGTTTACCCTCAAGCCCAACTTCGGACGTACTGTTAAGTACAGAGATGCTTTTTTCATTCGCACCACACGAATGTGGAATGCTTTAACCGGACCAATTTTCCCCTCTCATTTCGATCTGCAAACATTCAAAACCAATGCGCATCGGTATCTCTTTTTAAATCCTCTCCTACTTACCTAATCGCTCGTGCTATGTTAAAAACATTTTAAATGTATTCCTTACCCCTTAAAGTTAATTTTGCGAGAGGAATTTTGCACAGTTCTTTTTTGCCGATACCGTCGTGCCCAGAGGCCTTCGATTTGAGGGATTTGATAGTTTTTTTATCTCCTCAGTGGGGAACCGGTATCACCTTTGGTTCATACCGTGAAGATATTATATTCGGTGAACCAGAATCAGCGAAAAGACCAAAGGTACTTCGATACTGACGGATTAAGTCTTGGGCACGTGCTGAAATTTCTTGCGTGGACCATGGTTTATTGTCCAAAAGTCGCTCCGCGTTACTTGACTAATAATGCTGGATTTACATGTATCTGCGTCTGCAAATATGAAGAAAAGTAGAGCGGGACAAATGTATGCCAAAATTCTGAGCGTGTGAAAGAGAACCATCAAGAAGATGAACATGTTCGTCTTCATATCTTCATTATGGCACTTCCTATAATCTGCATGTACGAAGATCTTCTGCATTTTGGTGTTCCCCCTCTATCCAACGTATGTATATTTTAATTTTGCATCCTCTTTTTTTGCAGAAGTTGGACGAAGATACATGTTAATCCACCATAAGAATTATACTCTTTCTGTGCTAATAGCGGTAACGGCATTTTGTTCATTGTGTGGCGTGGCCATTGTGTATTTGAAATAGGCTTTAACTGTATATCTGTCGTTAGACTTAAACACACGGTGGGCCTACCCACAATATCAGGGCTGAGTAAAAACGCCAGCCAACGCCCCAGGGCAGTACAAGTCCTACCCCAGTACAATTTTATGAACATGTTAAGGCATGTTCACAACCCTTCCTGAGGAGCAAGGTGTATCTACACCTCTTGTGCCTTAAGGGTCTTAGGTGTTAAACAGATCCCTTAAGACACCATTCGTCCCGCAATTGGGTTGAAATCACAGCCACCACGATACTCACACTAGGGGCCTACCTCTTAGACAGGCTGGACTAAACAGCCTAATGCCTAGGCACCAGATAACTAGATGGTCCAGGTCTCCATTCTCCCGTGGTTCAGATTACAAGCCTCTGATCGAGCTTCGCAACCGTGAAGGTTACTTCCAGATGAACTTCCTTAAAAGTCTGAGGCCTGGCAACCTCAGTGTTTGAGTGTCCAATCATAAGCAGAAGTAGGGCTAATGATGAGACAGTACAAACACGTCGAAACAAAATGAAAACACCAAAAACCAAAACAACGGTGATAACCAACCCTCGTTGGTCTATCATCCAAACAACCCCACATCAACATAACTAATTTCGCCTAACAAACCATTTCCGCTTTTGGAACAATGTGTTAGCAAAGGCCGCAAAGTTAATAGCAGTTGCCTTTGCTAAGAGAATCTCACTGAAAACCCATGAATTACCTAACCGCACCACTCCCATATCAGAAAGATTCCTGAAATCAGAATGGAGCTCACATTCAAGCAAAACGTGTCGCCAGTCTTCGCTGACAGCCCTACATTGACACTCAGCCGTGTTGGCCAGGGCTCTCTGGTGCAAGAATGCATTTAGAGAACCATGTCCAGTCAGCAAAAAGTTCGTGTTGAGCGTGTGCTGCAAATGCGGACGACCTCATACAACCGAAATAAACTCAAAAGTTATTCTTCCTTTCTCAATACTTTCCCATCTAGATGGTCATCTTTTATCGAAAGTTTAAAATTTCCCTACTTGCACTCACACACTCAGCACAGTCATTCAAGGACATTCTTAACCGCTTCTTCAACTTGTAGGTAAGTCATCTTCGGATCATCTCCAAGTCAAGGGGCGGTCTGTTTGCCAACACCTGAAGCGCATCAGTAGAGACAGTTCGGCAAGCTGGGAGTGAACCAAGGAGCATAATTCTCACCGTGGAGAGAATTTTGCTCCTGCCTGTTGTAGTCATTACAGCTCGGTACCATATTGACTCACCAAATCTTGCACAAGCAAGAAATAGCCCGTTGTATACGGTACAAACTGCACGACTTGTAAGGCCCCATTCAATCCTAAGAATACGCCAAACCGTTGGGATAAGAACGCTGAGCTTCTTCCTCACCATGTCAAGATGAGGGTTGAAATTCATCCTCTCTCCCACCGTTATACCAAGGTATTTGACATTTGTCGCATACCATAGGGTCGGCCCCCCTGGGAACGCTGAAATATTCGGGGGACGACGTACATCTAGTTTGCCTTTGAACAGCATATTAGATGTTTTCCCATCGAGACCTCGACTCCTACAGTACTTCCCCATGCTTGCACCTTTTCCATGACCAATCGGCCCTTGTTTTCCGGCTCGAGCCGACTCGAGCCTTCAACAAGAACCAAAAGGTCATCAGCAAAAGCACTTGCATTCCCTATTCTACAAAGGTCATTCAGCAGTGGATCCATCTCACACAATCCGTGGGACCAGCTGTTCTATCCGAGAAGTAACCCTTCCAGAGAGCTCCCTCCCTTCAACCCACCTCACCTAATCTACTTTCAACTTTGCCCAGTCAAGGTAGTCGAAGGCGACCTTGAAGTCAATGAAAATGCCAAGTACGTACTCGACCATTGACTCATTGACGGACCTCTTAACATGGAGCCACGCGGCATCGTTACTGCGTCCTGGCGTGAAGCCAAACTGAAAGGGACTCAACTCAAGTTCACACTCCATCAGTCTGTTCACCATGACTCTTTCCAGTACTTAACTAAGCACTGGAAGGAGACTGATGCCACGATAAGAACCTAGGATCAGACCTGATCTTATCGCTAGACTTTAGAAGTACGATTACTTTCGCACATTTACATTACCGTGGGAAATAGTTCTCCCTGACACAGCTCGAGTTCAAGCTCATCAGGTAATCGGGGACCGCTAACCACATGGCTTTCACCATTTGCCCAGTCAGTCCATCGAAGCCTGTAGATTTCGTTGACTTGAGTCGATAGATTGCACTATCCACCTCCCTATTCTCTAAACTAGGAGCACCAGCTTGCCTGCCCGCCGACGGGGCAGCCGGGTGCTCACTCCTAGGGAAAAACGTCCTCATTAGAACCAAAACTGACTCCTTCCATGACGTGTGTATGGTTTCCCCTTCCTGGATGCAACCTACATCCAGAGCGGCGAAACCGGGCGTCCGGTGGGTTTGATGGAAAACCCTTACATGGAAGCAGGTTAAAGCGGAGCTGCACTGCACGGATGTATTATTATGTATACCTTTCCAGTATTTGGGTGGTGGTGTTATAAAATTGAAGCTAGAAGATGTAGGAAGTTCTTAACAGTGCTCTGCACTTTCTCGTCTGAAATTTTAAGAATTTTACTAGTGATGTTAGGCTATTGAAAATAGTCGATAAATCGAGGGGTCAGAAATTCCTTTATAATAGATAGCTTTTGAACTGGCT
This sequence comes from Melangyna quadrimaculata, assembly GCA_949320155.1. Classification (NCBI taxonomy): domain Eukaryota; kingdom Metazoa; phylum Arthropoda; class Insecta; order Diptera; family Syrphidae; genus Melangyna; species Melangyna quadrimaculata. Next base: position 16,749,794 of record OX439486.1, read on the forward strand.
TAAGAGGCGCCATTTAAACTCTTTTAAGCTGCTCAGAAAGGTCGCCAATATTGCTTGGTGTTAGGCCACGGACATGAAACTGACGACCCAGATATTTAAATATGTTTTCAGCACTTAATACAGGAATATTCTCTGATCCGACAGAAAAGCAGGCACTATTGTCGACAAAGACCTTCTTGGCTGAAACGGTGCTGAGGAGGATGGCGGAGCATTTCTTGGCGTTTAAGCTTATGCACATACATGTTAAAAATGAAACTGTTCTATTAAGCATGCATCTGTCATCGTCTGGTGTTTTGGCGACTAGCACAAAGTCATCCGCATAGGCTAAGCTGCATAATTTATTTCCGTTGATGTTAATTCCTGTGAATTGATCGTTTAGTAAACAAACTTGCTCGTCCATAAAGATTTTGAAATGGATTGGTGAAACTGGATCGCCTTGTCTAATCCCTCTCAAGATTGGTACCGAGCCTATCGGATTGCCTTTGCAGGAGGTGCTGCATCCTGAATTACACGCTTTCACCAGGTTGATATATCTCTTGTCGACTTTTATTCTGTGAAGAGCGCGGGCAATAACATCGTGAGGAACGGAATCAAATGCAGCAGTCAGGTCCAATGAGATCAGTGTTATGGGGATACCTTTGAGACTATGATGTTTAATTAAACTATCGATCGACGAAGTGTTAGCGAAGCATCCATCGATTTTGGTAAACACCTTTGGCAATCGGCGAGCTCGATGCAGTTTAGCCTAGAAGCCATGATCTTGTTAAAACAACGTAATATAATTGATAATTTGGTAAAAGGGTGCCAGTTCTTAGGGTTTTCTTGTCCTGTAGATGTTTTAGGAATAAGTGTTGTTATATTTTATTTAGGTCATTTGGTAATTTCTTCTACAAGCAGGAAAGCGTTGAACAGAACACCACCGTAATGTTTCATGTCGTTCGCTATTTTATAATCAGTGTTCTAGTGAAATAGCCAGTTGCATTCATCCCCTTAAACAATTCAACCGTAATACTCGCGCTTATAGGAATGCCCATTAGTTTACCCTCAAGCCCAACTTCGGACGTACTGTTAAGTACAGAGATGCTTTTTTCAGTCGCACCACACGAATGTGGAATGCTTTAACCGGACCAATTTTCCCCTCTCATTTCGATATGCAAACATTCAAAACCAATGCGCATCGGTATCTCTTTTTAAATCCTCTCCTACTTACCTAATCGCTCGTGCTATGTTAAAAACATTTTAAATGTATTCCTTACCCCTTAAAGTTAATTTTGCGAGAGAAATTTTGCACAGTTCTTTTTTGCCGATACCGTCGTGCCCAGAGGCCTTCGATTTGAGGGATTTTATAGTTTTTTTATCTCCTCAGTGGGGAACCGGTATCACCTTTGGTTCATACCGTGAAGATATTATATTCGGTGAACCAGAATCAGCGAAAAGACCAAAGGTACTTCGATACTGACGGATTAAGTCTTGGGCACGTGCTGAAATTTCTTGCCTGGACCATGGTTTATTGTCCAAAAGTCGCTTCGCGTTACTTGACTAATAATGCTGGATTTACATGTATCTTCGTCTGCAAATATGAAGAAAAGTAGAGCGGGACAAATGTATGCCAAAATTCTGAGCGTGTGAAAGAGAACCATCAAGAAGATGAACATGTTCGTCTTCATATCTTCATTATGGCACTTCCTATAATCTGCATGTACGAAGATCTTCTGCATTTTGGTGTTCCCCCTCTATCCAACGTATGTAAATTTTAATTTTGCATCCTCTTTTTTTGCAGAAGTTGGACGAAGATACATGTAAATCCACCATAAGAATTATACTCTTTCTGTGCTAATAGCGGTAACGGCATTTTGTTCATTGTGTGGCGTGGCCATTGTGTATTTGAAATGGGCTTTAACTGTATATCTGTCGTTAGACTTAAACACACGGTGGGCCTACCCACAATATCAGGGCTGAGTAAAAACGCCAGCCAACGCCCCAGGGCAGTACAAGTCCTACCCCAGTACAATTTTATGAACATGTTAAGGCATGTTCACAACCCTTCCTGAGGAGCAAGGTGTATCTACACCTCTTGTGCCTTAAGGGTCTTAGGTGTTAAACAGATCCCTTAAGACACCATTCGTCCCGCAATTGGGTTGAAATCACAGCCACCACGATACTCACACTAGGGGCCTACCTCTTAGACAGGCTGGACTAAACAGCCTAGTGCCTAGGCACCAGAAAACTAGATGGTCTAGGTCTCCATTCTCCCGTGGTTCAGATTACAAGCCTCTGATCGAGCTTCGCAACCGTGAAGGTTACTTCCAGATGAACTTCCTTAAGAGTCTGAGGCCTGGCAACCTCAGTGTTTGAGTGTCCAATCATAAGCAGAAGTAGGGCTAATGATGAGACAGTACAAACACGTCGAAACAAAATGAAAACACCAAAAACCAAAACAACGGTGATAACCAACCCTCGTTGGTCTATCATCCAAACAACCCCACATCAACATAACTAATTTCGCCTAACAAACCATTTCCGCTTTTGGAACAATGTGTTAGCAAAGGCCGCAAAGTTAATAGCAGTTGCCTTTGCTAAGAGAATCTCACTGAAAACCCATGAATTACCTAACCGCACCACTCCCATATCAGAAAGATTCCTGAAATCAGAATGGAGCTCACATTCAAGCAAAACGTGTCGCCAGTCTTCGCTGACAGCCCTACATTGACACTCAGCCGTGTCGGCCAGGGCTCTCTGGTGCAAGAATGCATTCAGAGAACCATGTCCAGTCAGCAAAAAGTTCGTGTAGAGCGTGTGCTGCAAATGCGGACGACCTCATACAACCGAAATAAACTCAAAAGTTATTCTTCCTTTCTCAATACTTTCCCATCTAGATGGTCATCTTTTATCGAAAGTTTAAAATTTCCCTACTTGCACTCACACACTCAGCACAGTCATTCAAGGACATTCTTAACCGCTTCTTCAACTTGTAGGTAAGTCATCTTCGGATCATCTCCAAGTCAAGGGGCGGTCTGTTTGCCAACACCTGAAGCGCATCAGTAGAGACAGTTCGGCAAGCTGGGAGTGAACCAAGGAGTATAATTCTCACCGTGGAGAGAATTTTGCTCCTGCCTGTTGTAGTCATTACAGCTCGGTACCATATTGACGCACCAAATCTTGCACAAGCAAGAAATAGCCCGTTGTATACGGTACAAACTGCACGACTTGTAAGGCCCCATTCAATCCTAAGAATACGCCAAACCGTTGGGACAAGAACGCTGAGCTTCTTCCTCACCATGTCAAGATGAGGGTTGAAATTCATCCTCTCTCCCACCGTTATACCAAGGTATTTGACATTTGTCGCATACCATAGGGTCGGCCCCCCTGGGAACGCTGAAATATTCGGGGGACGACGTACATCTAGTTTGCCTTTGAACAGCATATTAGATGTTTTTCCCATCGAGACCTCGACTCCTACAGTACTTCCCCATGCTTGCACCTTTTCCATGACCAATCGGCCCTTGTTTTCCGTCTCGAGCCGACTCGAGCCTTCAACAAGAACCAAAAGGTCATCAGCAAAAGCACTTACATTCCCTATTCTACAAAGGTCGTTCAGCAGTGGATCCATCTCACACAATCCGTGGGACCAGCTGTTCTATCCGAGAAGTAACCCTTCCAGAGAGCTCCCTCCCTTCAACCCACCTCACCTAATCTACTTTCAACTTTGCCCAGTCAAGGTAGTCGAAGGCGACCTTGAGACCATTGACTCATTGACGGACCTCTTAACATGGAGCCACGCGGCATCGTTACTGCGTCCTGGCGTGAAGCCAAACTGAAAGAGACTCAACTCAAGTTCACACTCCATCAGTCTGTTCACCATGACTCTTTCCAGTACTTAACTAAGCACTGGAAGGAGACTGATGCCACGATAAGAACCTAGGATCAGACCTGATCTTATCGCTAGACTTTAGAAGTACGATTACTTTCGCACATTTCCATTACCGTGGGAAATAGTTCTCCCTGACACAGCTCGAGTTCAAGCTCATCAGGTAATCGGGGACCGCTAACCACATGGCTTTCACCATTTCGCCAGTCAGTCCATCGAAGCCTGTAGATTTCGTTGACTTGAGTCGATAGATTGCACTATCCACCTCCCTATTCTCTAAACTAGGAGCACCAGCTTGCCTGCCCGCCGACGGGGCAGCCGGGTGCTCACTCCTAGGGAAAAACGTCCTCATTAGAACCAAAACTGACTCCTTCCATGACGTGTGTATGGTTTCCCCTTCCTGGATGCAACCTACATCCAGAGCGGCGAAACCGGGCGTCCGGTGGGTTTGATGGAAAACCCTTACATGGAAGCAGGTTAAAGCGGAGCTGCACTGCACGGATGTATTATTATGTATACCTTTCCAGTATTTGGGTGGTGGTGTTATAAAATTGAAGCTAGAAGATGTAGGAAGTTCTTAACAGTGCTCCGCACTTTCTTGTCTGAAATTTTATGAATTTTACTAGTGATGTTAGGCTATTGAAAATAGTCGATAAATCGAGGGGTCAGAAATTCCTTTATAATAGATAGCTTTTGAACTGGCTTAAGAGGCGCCCCTTAAACTCTTTTAAGCTGCTCAGAAAGGTCGCCAATATTGCTTGGTGTTAGGCCACGGACATGAAACTGACGACCCAGATATTTAAATATGTTTTCAGCACTTAATACAGGAATATTCTCTGATCCGACAGAAAAGCAGGCACTATTGTCGACAAAGACCATCTTGGCTGAAACGGTGCTGAGGAGGATGGCGGAGCATTTCTTGGCATTTAAGCTTATGCACATACATGTTAAAAATGAAACTGTTCTATTAAGCATGCATCTGTCATCGTCTGGTGTTTTGGCGACTAGCACAAAGTCATCCGCATAAGCTAAGCTGCATAATTTATTTCCGTTGATGTTAATTCCGGTGAATTGATCGTTTATTAAACAAACTTGCTCGTCCATAAAGATTTTGAAATGGATTGGTGAAACTGGATCGCCTTGTCTAATCCCTCTCAAGATTGGTACCGAGCCTATCGGATTGCCTTTGCAGGAGGTGCTGCATCCTGAATTACACGCTTTCACCAGGTTGATATATCTCTTGTCGACTTTTACTCTGTGAAGAGCGCGGGCAATAACATCGTGAGGAACGGAATCAAATGCAGCAGTCAGGTCGAATGAGATCAGTGTTATGGGGATACCTTTGAGACTATGATGTTTAATAAAACTATCGATCGACGAAGTGTTAGCGAAGCATCCATCGATTTTGGTAAACACCTTCGGCAATCGGCGAGCTCGATGCAGTTTAGTCTAGAAGCCATGATCTTGTTAAAACAACGTAATATAATTGATAATTTGGTAAAAGGGTGCCAGTTCTTAGGGTTTTCTTGTCCTGTAGATGTTTTAGGAATAAGTGTTGTTATATTTTATTTAGGTCATTTGGTAATTTCTTCTACAAGCAGGAAAGCGTTGAACAGAACACCACCGTAATGTTTCATGTCGTTCGCTATTTTATAATCAGTGTTCTAGTGAAATAGCCAGTTGCATTCATCCCCTTAAACAATTCAACCGTAATACTCGCGCTTATAGGAATGCCCATTAGTTTACCCTCAAGCTTAACTTCGGACGTACTGTTAAGTACAGAGATGCTTTTTTCAGTCGCACCACACGAATGTGGAATGCTTTAACCGGACCAATTTTCCCCTCTCATTTCGATATACAAACATTCAAAACCAATGCGCATCGGTATCTCTTTTTAAATCCTCTCCTACTTACCTAATCGCTCGTGCTATGTTAAAAACATTTTAAATGTATTCCTAACCCCTTAAAGTTAATTTTGCGAGAGGAATTTTGCACAGTTCTTTTTTGCCGATACCGTCATTTTTTTTATCTCCTCAGTGGGGAACCGGTATCACCTTTGGTTCATACCGTGAAGATATTATATTCGGTGAACCAGAATCAGCGAAAAGACCAAAGGTACTTCGATACTGACGGATTAAGTCTTGGGCACGTGCTGAAATTTCTTGTGTGGACCATGGTTTATTGTCCAAAAGTCGCTTCGCGTTACTTGACTAATAATGCTGGATTTACTTGTATCTTCGTCTGCAAATATGAAGAAAAGTAGAGCGGGACAAATGTATGCCAAAATTCTGAGCGTGTGAAAGAGAACCATCAAGAAGATGAACATGTTCGTCTTCATATCTTCATTATGGCACTTCCTATAATCTGCATGTACGAAGATCTTCTGCATTTTGGTGTTCCCCCTCTATCCAACGTATGTAAATTTTAATTTTGCATCCTCTTTTTTTGCAGAAGTTGGACGAAGATACATGTTAATCCACCATAAGAATTATACTCTTTCTGTGCTAATAGCGGTAGCGGCATTTTGTTCATTGTGTGGCGTGGCCATTGTGTATTTGAAATGGGCTTCAACTGTATATCTGTCGTTAGACTTAAACACACGGTGGGCCTACCCACAATATCAGGGCTGAGTAAAAATGCCAGCCAACGCCCCAGGACAGTACAAGTCCTACCCCAGTACAATTTTATGAACATGTTAAGGCATGTTCACAACCCTTCCTGAGGAGCAAGGTGTATCTACACCTCTTGTGCCTTAAGGGTCTTAGGTGTTAAACAGATCCCTTAAGACACCATTCGTCCCGCAATTGGGTTGAAATCACAGCCACCACGATACTCACACTAGGGGCCTACCTCTTAGACAGGCTGGACCAAACAGCCTAGTGCCTAGGCACCAGAAAACTAGATGGTCCAGAGCTCCATTCTCCCGTGGTTCAGATAACAAGCCTCTGATCGAGCTTCGCAACCGTGAAGGTTACTTCCAGATGAACTTCCTTAAAAGTCCGAGGCCTAGCAACCTCAGTGTTTGAGTGTCCAATCATAAGCAGAAGTAGGGCTAATGATGAGACAGTACAAACACGTCGAAACAAAATGAAAACACCAAAAACCAAAACAACGGTGATAACCAACCCTCGTTGGTCTATCATCCAAACAACCCCACATCAACACAACTAATTTCACCTAACAAACCATTTCCGCTTTTGGAACAATGTGTTAGCAAAGGCCGCAAAGTTAATAGCAGTTGCCTTTGCTAAGAGAATCTCACTGAAAACCCATAAATTACCTAACCGCACCACTCCCATATCAGAAAGATTCCTGATATCAGAATGGAGCTCACATTCAAGCAAAACGTGTCGCCAGTCTTCGCTGACAGCCCTACATTGACACTCAGCCGTGTCGGCCAGGGCTCTCTGGTGCAAGAATGCATTCAGAGAACCATGTCCAGTCAGCAAAAAGTTCGTGTAGAGCGTGTGCTGCAAATGCGGACGACCTCCTACAACCGGAATAAACTCAAAAGTTATTCTTCCTTTCTCACTACTTTCCCATCTAGATGGTCATCTAGATAGGACACACCTATCCATCACCTCCCTAATTTCTCGAAAGTTTAAAATTTCCCTACTTGCACTCACACACTCAGCAAGGACATTCTTAACCGCTTCTTCAACTTGTAGGTAAGTCATCTTCGGATCATCTCCAAGTCAAGGGGCGGTCTGTTTGCCAACACCTGAAGCGCATCAGTAGAGACAGTTGGGCAAGCTGGGAGCGAACCAAGGAGCATAATTCTCACCGTGGAGAGAATTTTGCTCCTGCCTGTTGTAGTCATTACAGCTCGGTACCATATTGACGCACCAAATCTTGCACAAGCAAGAAATAGCCCGTTGTATACGGTACAAACTGCACGACTTGTAAGGCCCCATTCACTCCTAAGAATACGCCAAACCGTTGGGACATGAACGCTGAGCTTCTTTCTGACCATGTCAAGATGAGGGTTGAAATTCATCCTCTCTCCCACCGTTATACCAAGGTATTTGACATTTGTCGCATACCATAGGGTCGGCCCCCCTTGGAACGCTGAAATATTCGGGGGACGACGTACATCTAGTTTGCCTTTGAACAGCATATTAGATGTTTTCCCCATCGAGACCTCGACTCCTACACTACTTCCCCATGCTTGCACCTTTTCCATGACCTATCGGCCCTTGTTTTCCGGCTCGAGCCGACTCGAGCCTTCAACAAGAACCAAAAGGTCATCAGCAAAAGCACTTGCATTCCCTATTCTACAAAGGTCGTTCAGCAGTGGATCCACCTCACACAATCCGTGGGACCAGCTGTTCTATCCGAGAAGTAACCCTTCCAGAGAGCTCCCTCCCTTCAACCCACCTCACCTAATCTACTTTCAACTTTACCCAGTCAAGGTAGTCGAAGGCGACCTTGAAGTCAATGAAAATGCCAAGTACGTACTCGACCATTGACTCATTGACGGACCTCTTAACGTGAAGCCACGCGGCATCGTTACTGCGTCCTGGCGTGAAGCCAAACTGAAAGGGACTCAGCTCAAGTTCACACTCCATCAGTCTGTTCTCCATGACTCTTTCCAGTACTTAACTAAGCACTGGAAGGAGACTGATGCCACGATAAGAACCTAGTATCAGACCTGATCTTATCGCTAGACTTTAGAAGTACGATTACTTTCGCACATTTCCATTACCGTGGCAAATAGTTCTCCCTGACACAGCTCGAGTTCAAGCTCATCAGGTAATCGGGGACCGCTGACCACATGGCTTTCACCATTTCGCCAGTCAGTCCATCGAAGCCTGTAGATTTCGTCGACTTGAGTCGATAGATTGCACTATCCACCTCCCTATTCTCTAAACTAGGAGCACCAGCTTGCCTGCCCGCCGACGGGGCAGCCGGGTGCTCACTCCTAGGGAAAAACGTCCTCATTAGAACCAAAACTGACTCCTTCCATGACGTGTGCATGGTTTCCCCTTCCTGGATGCAACCTATATTCAGCGACTTTTTTCCTCGGCAAATACGGTAGAGTTGGCCCCAGGGGTCCTCTCTGTACTGTTCGGTGAAGGCATTACAAACGCTTTCCTTCGCTACGTAAAGCATCCTCTTGTATTCAGCCAATCCATGCCTTTAGGCATGTCTTGACTGATCCAAGTCTGCTCTCTCAGCGTTTCTGCTTTTTTGGAACTTCTTCCTAAGTCTCCTAACTAACCCGCGCTTAGCACTCAATTCGGGAGTCCACCACTTTACTCCTTTCGGATTTACCTTTTCTTTTGGTATCTCCGAAAGAGTGAGTCGTTTACGTCCCAAGTAGCCTCATTAAGTCTATCTACCTTACCATCCACGCTCATGGACTCAAAGATGGCAAGCGGCGTTGACGCAACCCTTCTCAAGATGTGAGTCTGGTACAACGTCCAATCGACGTTGCCCATCCTCCAGCGTTTCTTTCCCATATTCACCCGGTCGCACTGAATGTCGCTTTCGCGAGCGAACTCAATCTGAATTTGTTTGTGATCACTCACCCCCTAGCCACCTCGAACAACCCAGTGAAAATTGAAGAGTTGGTGCGCCGCATCGTTGACAAGTGTCACGTCAATGTCGCTACGTCCATTTGGGCCATCAAACGTATAAAATTCGCTGAAATGATTAAGGGCAGACACCCGGTTTGCAATCATCCATTCACTCAGCTGTACCCCCCTATGGATTGATCGGCTTGAGGAGATAACTCCTTGAAGCTTGCTCTTCCAAAGGGGTCTTTTCGAACTACTCTCAAAAAAAAATCTAAGTACTGAAGATACGGTTCAATTTCCCTATCGTATTTGATAGGTACACAAAATCAATCTACCAAACTCACCCTCAACAGAAACGCAAATGCCGAACTGGATCTCATGAATGAGCATAGACACTGTGTTGACGTCGTTCACAACAAAAGTAACGTGTCCGGTACTGTTCGTGACCGAGTTCATATGCGATGGCAGGTCCCTCACTGTTCTAATATTGTTATCATCAACACAGTAAGGCTCCTGCAACAACACAAAACTACAGCCGTCCCTTCTCATCAAGTGCCCCAAATCGTGCATTGCTGCTTGAGCACCGTTGCAATTTAATGACAGGATTTTGACTGCCATTTTAATTCCTGGCTTTCTCCCTAGCAACCGCTGCACGGTAAACCGGGCAGTCGTTTGTCAGCATCAAGTGACCAGCCGGATGTCCTCTAAACGCGCAGTTGCGACAATGGATTGCATTTAAGCAACGACGTGCTCCGTTTCCCGACTGTACACACCTAAAACAAACACTTTCGATTGCCCTACACTGCGGCATCAGGTTATCAGTACCTAAGCACCTATAACAGCGCATAATTGGTGGATTCGCCCTGACTATAAAAAATGTGCTGAATGTAGCACCTGCCTTCCTTCAGTAATGTTTCTGCCAACATATCACTGCATTCTAAGGTGACACTTATGGTCATATCAGCCATGGCTGTCCATGGTTTTGTGACCATAACTACCTCCAATAAAATAAAATAAAATAAAATAAAATAAAATAAAATAAAATAAAATAAAATAAAATAAAATAAAATAAAATAAAATATAATAAAATAAAATAAAAAAAATAAAATAAAATGAAGTAAAATAAAATAAAATAAATTTAAATAAAATAAAATAAAACCAGAAGACCTGTGTGAAAATTTCGCACATTCAATAAGGCTTTAAATTATCAAATAGAATGTTTGAAGAAAATTAATAAATTGTTTTTATTATTGATATGAACATATTATTTTTACAAAACCTCTTTGTTAACAATATTTGATGTAAGAATGAAATCTTTTTGAATTTTTTGTTTATCATTTTCTTTAATAGATACATATTATGTTGTGTGCACTTTTTTATTTAGTTTAATAAGATTTTTTTACTATTAAACTTAAATCTCAAAAATACATCTCTCAAAAACACAGCTAAAAATTCTTTTGGGGCCCCATAATTTAGCTATCTCACTGCATTCCGAACCTGTGTGAATGCATTTGTGTTTGTGTAACTCACACTGTTTTGAAAAAAGCCTCACTTTTTCCTCGATATTCCCGTTCCTCTGTTTCTTCTTCTAAGATTTTAAATTAAAGAATTAATAAATATGTTTCTTTCATTCATGCACTCTAGAGATACTAAATGCATTCGGCTTTTTATAATGAGACAAAAGATTACAAACAACAGAGGTAGGTAACAAATATCTTTCTCCACCACTCACTCAATGTGCAAGCAAAAAAAGAGGATAATACATTACAAAAGTAATAAATATGTTTCTTTCATTCATGCATGGTGTAACTAAAGAATGTTTCTCCCCAACTCACTCAAGGTGCGGCGAAAGAAGAGAGAATTTTAAATTACAGAAGTAATACATACATATTTTTCTCTTTCACTCATTCAATGGGTTATAAGTGAGGTATTCTTTATGTCAAATGTTTCATTTATTGATTTTTTTAAAATTTTCGAAATTTATAGAAAACAGTGTATAACATAAAGTTTTTGTGCACTGTCATGAGTATGTGTAAATTCCTATTCAGGAACTAACTATTTTATAAATGAGAAAAAAGGAGTTTGACAACAGAAATAATATATATGATGATAAAACAAAATAAAATAAAATAAAATAATAAGAGATCATCATCAGCATCCGAGGCTCTGGCAAATTTAAAGGAAGTAAAATAAATTAAATAAATAAAATAAAATAAAATAAAATAAAATAAAAAATAGTAAAAATAAAATAATAATACAAAACAGTAATAATAAAATATTAATAATAATATTCAAAAAAAATAAATAGAAATAAAGTAAATATTATAAATAAAATAAAAAAAAACGATAACAAATTAAATAAATTAAATAAATTAAATAAATAAAGTAATAAAATAAATATAATAAATAAAATAAAATAAATAGAAGTTCAAACCCTGAGATCCCATTTAATCTTCCAATTAATTTGTCCACAAGGATATTTAACATAATTGGAGATAATGCGTCTCCTTGTTATACTCGATTGATGGGAACTGTCACCGGGTCTGCGCTGGATGATTTCCACGTCCTGACGCCCCTTAGATGTTTTGCCATGTACGCGCTGAACTTCTCGTCTACTCTTGTCCTCCGTAGCACTAGGCTATGGCGTGACACTGTGTCGAAAGCCTTTGCTACATCGAGTGCCAGTACACATAGTAGGGCTCCATGTTTCCTTTTGTCCTTAATGAGCTATGGAGAGTGAAAGTGTTGGCAAAGCAGCAATCCAGGTTGTTGATTCATGTGTATCTCAACCACACTTAGCCTCGTAACTAAGAGTTTATGCAGGAGGCGAATCAGTGTTGACGATATTGTAATTGGGTGAAAGTTGGCGGTGTTGATGGCTTCTGAAGTAGTTTTAAACAATGTTGTTTGGCTATGCTTCAGAGTTGGTGGGGTGTACTCCAGGTGTAACATGGCATTGTATAGGAGCGCCACTTTTGCGGCAGGAATGTCGAACAACTTCTGCAGGGTGATGTTGTATGAATGGCTCATGTGAACTCTCGATTTCCTTGGTGTTATTTTCGGATTTGATGTTCGGCAGCCGTACCGTTTTATTTTCCTTTTGAGCGCTATTGGTTATCATCCAGCTTCCTCGTATTGAAGTTTTTACAGTCTTGAATTTATTTAAGACTCAGGTTTTACTGTTTTGATAGGAATCGTGTTGCCGACACCATGTTTCTCTTGCGCCCGTAATCAGCGGGAGAATTCTGATTTTGTTGTTGGGGTATCTGTGCTGTAGGCACTCGAGGAACTCTGGTGTGATATAGGTTGCCATTTTCTGTGTGATTTGAAGGGCCAGTGTTTCGGGTCCTTCCCAATAAACCCCGACATCACACACTATTGTGAGGTTATTCTTTGTGAGAATGCCGTCGGGCTACTTTAGAATTCCATTCTAGCCTCGGATTCGCGGCTCGATCCCGAACCTCAGCCGTCACAAGTCGTTTCTGCATGAAGTTGTGACGATTGATGCGTTCCCAGTGAAAGGCTGGACACGCCTGTACCACATGACAAAGGGATTCTAACTTGTTGCATTGCCGTCGACATCTTCGCTCCGATGGGGGGTTCGGTGGGATTCTCCTGGTTGGAAGGGGGTTGAAGCAGAGTATGATCGCTTTTATGTTGTCCTCGCTGCTCCAGTATAGTGGCTGTTTGTAGATGAAGGAGGTACAGGTGCGGTTGTTAGAGAGCTGGTGTGATGGATTCCATTTGCAGAGTAGGAGTTTTTAAGCTTGGTGGCATGATAGCTATGTCCGGCAGTTTGGTAAGCTTTGTTTGCCTGGATGATTCCCCGTATTCTTTCAATCCAACTCTGGCCAAACGAAATAAAACCTGCTATAGTCATATCTGCAGATAATTTCTCTATCCTGTCACTGGGATCCTGCTCCAATAAAATTATACTCGGCAACAATAATAATATGGCGATATATGTATTACTTACTTTACTTTTGATAGCGCTCACAGCCCAGGATGGGCTTCAGCCTCAACTAACAAGCCCCTCCAGCGAGCTCTGAGCATGATTCTCTGAGTCGTGAGAATTTTGCTCCTTCCTGTTGCAGTCATTAGAGCTCCGTTCTATATTGACGCACCAAATGTTGCACAAGCAACAAATAGCCCACCGTATACGATACGAACTGCACGACTAGTAAGGCCCCATTCACTTCAAAGAATACGACGTGCCGTCGGGACTAGAACGGTGAGCCTCTTCACCATGTCAAGATGAGGATTAAAGTTCATCCTCTTCCCCACCGTTATCCCAAGGTATTTGACTTCAGTCACATACCTTAGGGCCGGCTCCCCTGGAAACGCTCAAATATTCTGTGGACGACGCGACGTACACCTAGTTTTCCTCACCGAGACCTCGACTCCTACACTATTTACCAATGCTTGCACCTTTTCCATGATCAATCGGCCCTTGTTTTTCAGCTCGAGCTGACTCGAGCCTTCAACAAGAACCAAAAGATCATCAGCAAAAGCAATTGCATTCCTCATTCTACAAAGGTCGTTCAGCAGTGGATCCATCATGAGCGTCCAAATAATTGGACCTCCCACTGACCCCTGAGGACAACCTATCTCCACTGAAAAACTCACACAATCCGTGGGACCAATCACACGACCTCTTAACGTGGAGCCACGCGTCATCGGTACTGCGTCCTCGCGTGAAGCCAAACTGAAATAGACTCGGCTCAAGCTCGCACTCCATCAGTCTGTTCACCATGACTCTTTCCAGTACTTAACCAAACACTGGAAAGAGACTGATGCCACGATAAGACCTAGGATCAGACCTGATCTTATCGCTTGACTTTAGAAGTACGATTACTTTCGCACATTTCCCTTCCCGTGGGAAATAGTTCTCCCTGATACAGCTCGAGTAGTAGCCCGTAGCGTAATGGTAAGTGCGTTCGACTGTCACGCTGGAGGCCTCGTCCAACTAAAAACTAAAAAAGTTTTTTTCAGGGCTACTGCCTCTTGCGAGGAATTGACAAATCCTCCAAGAGTATCACTTGTCACTAAGTGCTTCTCGTCTAGCCGTTCGGATTCGGCATAAAATTGTAGGTCCCTTCCATTCCTGTCGAAAGGCGCACATAGGAATGGTTGCGAGTTGTTAGTCACTAGGCCCTGGTTCTTCATGAGCCGTTGTGCCACCCGATTTATTTATTTATTTTTTTTGACACAGCTCGAGTACAAGCTCATCAGGTAATCGGGGACCGCTGACCACATGGCTTTCACCATTTCGCCAGTCAGTCCATCGAAGCCTGGAGATTTCGTCGACTTGAGTCAATAGATTGCACTATCCACCTCCCTATTCTCTAAACTAGGAGCACCAGCTTGCCCGCCCGCCGACGGGGCAGCCGGATGCTCACTCTTAGGGAAAAACGACCTTATCAGAGCCAAAACTGACTCCTTCCATGACGTGTGCATAGTTTCCCCCTCTTGGATGTAACCTATATCCAGTGACTTTTTTCCCCGGCAAATACGGTAGAGTTGGCCCCAGGTGTCCTCTCTATTCTGTTCGGTGAAGGCAAATCGCTTTCCTTCGCTATGTAAAGCATCCTCTTGTATTCAGCCAATCTATGCCTGTAGGCATGTCTTGACTGATCCAAGTCTGCTCTACCAGCGTTTCTGGCTTTTTGGAACTTCCTCCTAAGTCTCCTTACTAACCTGCGCTTAATGTCGCTGGCGTGAGCGAACTCAATCTGAATTAGATTGTGATCACTCACCCCCTCGCCACCTCGAACAACTCAGTGAAAATTGAAGAGTTGGTGCACCGCATCATTGACAAGTTTCACGTCAATGTCGCTACTTCCATTTGGGCCATCAAATGTATAAAATTCGCTGATACGATTAAGGGCAGACACCCTGTTTGCAATCATCCACTCACTCAGCTGTACCCTCCTACGGATTGATCGGCTTGAGGAGATGACTCCTTGAAGCTTGCTCTTCCAAAGGGGTCTCTTCGAACTACTGTCAAAAAAAAATCTAAGTACTGAAGATACGGTTCAATTTCCCTATCGTATTTGATAGGTACACAAAAACAATCTACCAAACTCACCCAAAACAGAAACGCAAATGCCGAACTGGATCTCATGAATGAGCATAGACACTGTGTTGACGTCGTTCACAACAAAAGTAACGTGTCCGGTACTGTTCGTGACCGACTTCATATGCGATGGCAGGTCCCTCACTGTTCTAATATTGTTATCATCAACACAGTAAGGCGTGCATTGCTGCTTGAGCACCGTTGCAATTTAATGACAGGATTTTTACTGCCATTTTAATTCCTGGCTTTCTCCATAGCAACCGCTGCACGGTAAACTGGGCAGTCGTTTGTCAGCATCAAGTGACCAGCCGGATGTCCTCTAAACGCGCAGTTGCGACAATGGATTGCATTTAAGCAACGACGCGCTCCGTTTCCCGACTGTACACACCTAAAACAAACACTTTCGATTGCCCTACACTGCGGCATCAGGTTATCAGTACCTAAGCACCTATAACAGCGCATAATTGGTGGATTCGCCCTGACTATAAAAAATGTAGCACCTGCCTTCCTTCAGTAATGTTTCTGCCAACATATCACTGCATTCTAAGGTGACACTTATGGTCATATCAGCCATGGCTGTCCATGGTTTCGTGACCATAACTACCTCCAATAAAATAAAATAAAATAAAATAAAATAAAATAAAATAAATAAAATAAAATAAAATAAAAAAAAAAATAAAATGAAGTAAAACAAAATAAAATAAATTTAAATAAAATAAAATAAAACCAGAAGACCCGTGTGAAAATTTCGCACATTCAATAAGGCTTTAAATTATCAAATAGAATGTTTGAAGAAAATTAATAAATTCTTTTTATTATTGATATGAACATATTATTTTTACAAAACCTCTTTGTTAACAATATTTGATGTAATAATGAAATCTTTTTGAATTTTTTGTTTATCATTTTCTTTAATAGATACATATTATGTTGTGTGCACTTTTTTATTTAGTTTAATAAGATTTTTTACTATTAAACTTAAATCTCAAAAATACATCTCTCAAAAACACAGCTAAAAATTCTTTTGGGGCCCCATAATTTAGCTATCTCACTGCATTCCGAACCTGTGTGAATGCATTTGTGTTTGTGTAACTCACACTGTTTTGAAAAGAGCCTCACTTTTTCCTCGATATTCCCGTTCCTCTATTTCTTCTTCTAAGATTTTAAATTAAAGAATTAATAAATATGTTTCTTTCATTCATGCACTCTAGAGATACTAAATGCATTCGGCTTTTTATAATGAGACAAAAGATTACAAACAACAGAGGTAGGTAACAAATATCTTTCTCCACCACTCACTCAATGTGCAAGCAAAAAAAGAGGATTATACATTACAAAAGTAATAAATATGTTTCTTTCATTCATGCATGGTGTAACTAAAGAATGTTTCTCCCCAACTCACTCAAGGTGCGGCGAAAGAAGAGAGAATTTTAAATTACAGAAGTAATACATACATATTTTTCTCTTTCACTCATTCAATGGGTTATAAGTGAGGTATTCTTTATGTCAAATGTTTCATTTATTGAATATTTTAAAATTTTCGAAATTTATAGAAAACAGTGTATAACACAAAGTTTTTGTGCACTGTCATGAGTATGTGTAAATTCCTATTCAGGAACTAACTATTTTATAAATGAGAAAAAAGGAGTTTGACAACAGAAATAATATATATGATGATAAAACAAAATAAAATAAAATAAAATAAAATAATAAGAGATCATCATCAGCATCCGAGGCTTTGGCAAATTTAAAGGAAGTAAAATAAATTAAATAAATAAAATAAAATAAAATAAAAAATAGTAAAAATAAAATAATAATACAAAACAGTAATAATAAAATATTAATAATAATATTCTAAAAAAATAAATAGAAATAAAATAAATATTATAAATAAAATAAAAAAAAACGATAATAATAGATAAATAAATTAAATAAATTAAATAAATTAAATAAATAAAATAAATTAAATAAATAAAGTAATAAAATAAATATAATAAATAAAATAAAATAAATAGAAGTTCAAACCCTGAGATCCCATTTAATCTTCCAATTAATTTGTCCACAAGGATATTTAACATAATTGGAGATAATGCGTCTCCTTGTTATACTCGATTGATGGGAACTGTCACCGGGTCTGCGCTGGATGACATCCGCGTCCTGACGCCCCTTAGATGTTTTGCCATGTACGAGCTGAACTTCTTGTCTACTCTTGTCCTCCGTAGCACTAGGCTATGGCGTGACACTGTGTCGAAAGCCTTTGCTACATCGAGTGCCAGTACAAATAGTGGGGCTCCATGTTTCCTTTTGTCCTTAATGAGCTATGGAGAGTGAAAGTGTTGGCAAAGCAGCAATCCAGGTTGTTGATTCATGTGTATCTTAACTACACTTAGCCTCGTAACTAAGAGTTTATGCAGAAGGCGAATCAGTGTTGACGATATTGTAATTGGGTGAAAGTTGGCGGGGTTGATGGCTTCTGAAGTAGTTTTAAACTATGTTGTTCGGCTTTGCCTCAGAGTTGGTGGGGTGTACTCCAGGTGTAACATGGCATTGTATAGGAGCGTCACTTTTGCGGCAGGAATGTCGAGCAACTTCTGCAGGGTGATGTTGTATGAATGGCTCATGTGAATTCTCGATTTCCTTGGTGTTATTTTCGGACTTGATGTTCGGCAGCCGTACCGTTTTATTTTCCTTTTGAGCGCTATTGGTTATCATCCAGCTTCCTCGTATTGAAGTTTTTACAGTCTTGAATTTATTTAAGACTCAGGTTTTACTATTTTGATAGGAATCGTGTTGCCGACACCATGTTTCTCTAGCGCCCATTATCAGCGGGAGAATTCTGATTTTGTTGTTGGGGTATCTGTGCTGTAGGCACTCGAGGAACTCTGGTGTGCTATAGGTTGCCATTTTCTGTGTGATTTGAAGGTCCAGTGTTTCGGGTCCTTCCCAATAAACCCCGACATCACACACTATTGTGAGGTTATTCTTTGTGAGAATGCCGTCGGGCTACTTTAGAATTCCATTCTAGCCTCGGATTCGTACCGTATCGCTCGATCTCGAATCTCAGTGGTCACAAGTCGTTTCTGCATGAAGTTGTGACGATTGATGCGTTCCCAGTGCAAGGCTGGACACGCCTGTTCCACATGAAAAAGGGATTCTAACTTGTTGCATTGCCGTCGACATCTTCGCTCCGATGGGGGGTTCGGTGGGATTCTCCTGGTTGGAAGGAGGTTGAAGTAGAGTAGGATCGCTTTTATGTTGTCCTCGCTGCTCCAGTATAGTGGCTGTTTGTAGATGAAGGAGGTACAGGTGCGGTTGTTAGAGAGCTGGTGTGATAGATTCCATTTGCAGAGTAGGAGTTTTTAAGCTTGGTGGCATGATAACTATGTCCGGCAGTTTGGTAAGCTTTGTTTGTCTGGATGATTCCCCGTATTCTTTCAATCCAACTCTGGCCAAACGAAATAAAACCTGCTATAATCTCATCTGCAGATAATTTCTCTATCCTATCACTATGACTGGGATCCTGCTCCAATAAAATTATACTCGGCAACAATAATAATATGGCGATATATGTATTACTTACTTTACTTTTGATAGCGCTCACAGCCCAGGATGGGCTTCAGCCTCAACTTACAAGCCCCTCCGGCGAGATCTGAGCATGATTCTCTGAGTCATGAGAATTTTGCTCCTTCCTGTTGCAGTCATTAGAGCTCCGTTCTATATTGACGCACCAAATGTTGCACAAGCAACAAATAGCCCACCGTATACGATACGAACTGCACGACTAGTAAGGCCCCATTCACTTCGAAGAATACGACGTGCCGTCGGGACTAGAACGGTGAGCCTCCTCACTATGTCAAGATGAGGATTAAAGTTCATCCTCTTCCCCACCGTTATCCCAAGGTATTTGACTTCAGTCACATACCTTAGGGCCGGCCCCCCTGGAAACGCTCAAATATTCTGTGGACGACGCGACGTACATCTAGTTTTCCTCACCGAGACCTCGACTCCTACACTATTTACCAATGCTTGCACCTTTTCCATGATCAATCGGCCCTTGTTTTTCAGCTCGAGCTGACTCGAGCCTTCAACAAGAACCAAAAGATCATCAGCAAAAGCAATTGCATTCCCCATTCTACAAAGGTCGTTCAGCAGTGGATCCATCATGAGCGTCCAAATAATTGGACCTCCCACTGACCCCTGAGGACAACCTCTCTCCACTGAAAAACTCACACAATCCGTGGGACCAATCACACGACCTCTTAACGTGGAGCCACGCGTCATCGGTACTGCGTCCTCGCGTGAAGCCAAACTGAAACAGACTCGGCTCAAGCTCGCACTCCATCAGTCTGTTCACCATGACTCTTTCCAGTACTTTACCAAACACTGGAAAGAGACTGATGCCACGATAAGACCTAGGATCAGACCTGATCTTATCGCTTGACTTTAGAAGTACGATTACTTTCGCACATTTCCCTTCCCGTGGGAAATAGTTCTCCCTGATACAGCTCGAGTAGTAGCCTCGTCCACCTAAAAACTAAAAAAGTTTTTTTCAGGGCTACTGCCTCTTGCGAGGAATTGACAAATCCTCCAAGAGTATCACTTGTCACGAATAAGTGCTTCTCGTCTAGCCGTTCGGATTCGGCATAAAATTGTAGGTCCCTTCCATTCCTGTCGAAAGGCGCACACAGGAATGGTTGCGAGTTGTTAGTCACTAGGCCCTGGTTCTTCATGAGCCGTTGTGCCACCCGATTTATTTATTTATTTTTTTTGACACAGCTCGAGTACAAGCTCATCAGGTAATCGGGGACCGCTGACCACATGGCTTTCACCATTTCGCCAGTCAGTCCATCGAAGCCTGGAGATTTCGTCGACTTGAGTCAATAGATTGCACTATCCACCTCCCTTTTCTCTAAACTAGGAGCACCAGCTTGCCCGCCCGCCGACGGGGCAGCCGGATGCTCACTCTTAGGAAAAAACTACCTTATCAGAGCCAAAACTGACTCCTTCCATGACGTGTGCATAGTTTCCCCCTCTTGGATGCAACCTATATCCAGTGACTTTTTTCCCCGGCAAATACGGTAGAGTTGGCCCCAGGTGTCCTCTCTATTCTGTTCGGTGAAGGCAAATCGCTTTCCTTCGCTACGTAAAGCATCCTCTTGTATTCAGCCAATCTATGCCTGTAGGCATGTCTTGACTGATCCAAGTCTGCTCTCCCAGCGTTTCTGGCTTTTTGGAACTTCCTCCTAAGTCTCCTTACTAACCTGCGCTTAATGTCGCTGGCGTGAGCGAACTCAATCTGAATTAGATTGTGATCACTCACCCCCTCGCCACCTCGAACAACTCAGTGAAAATTGAAGAGTTGGTGCACCGCATCGTTGACAAAATTCACGTCAATGTCGCTACTTCCATTTGGGCCATCAAATGTATAAAATTCGCTGATACGATTAAGGGCAGACACCCTGTTTGCAATCATCCACTCACTCAGCTGTACCCTCCTACGGATTGATCGGCTTGAGGAGATGACTCCTTGAAGCTTGCTCTTCCAAAGGGGTCTCTTCGAACTACTGTCAAAAAAAAATCTAAGTACTGAAGATACGGTTCAATTTCCCTATCGTATTTGGTAGGTACACAAAAACAATCTACCAAACTCACCCTCAACAGAAACGCAAATGCCGAACTGGATCTCATGAATGAGCATAGACACTGTGTTGACGTCGTCCACAACAAAAGTAACGTGTCCGGTACTGTTCGTGACCGACTTCATATGCGATGGCAGGTCCCTCACTGTTCTAATATTGTTATCATCAACACAGTAAGGCTCCTGCAACAACACAAAACTACAGCCGTCCCTTCCCATCAAGTGCCCCAAATCGTGCATTGCTGCTTGAGCACCGTTGCAATTTAATGACAGGATTTTTACTGCCATTTTAATTCCTGGCTTTCTCCCTAGCAACCGCTGCACGGTAAACCGGGCAGTCGTTTGTCAGCATCAAGTGACCAGCCGGATGTCCTCAAAACGCGCAGTTGCGACAATGGATTGCATTTAAGCAACGACGCGCTCCGTTTCCCGACTGTACACACCTAAAACAAACACTTTCTATTGCCCTACACTGCGGCATCAGGTTATCAGTACCTAAGCACCTATAACAGCGCATAATTGGTGGATTCGCCCTGACTATAAAAAATGTGCTGAATGTAGCACCTGTCTTCCTTCAGTAATGCTTCTGCCAACATATCACTGCATTCTAAGGTGACACTTATGGTCATATCAGCCATGGCTGTCCATGGTTTCGTGACCATAACTACCTCCAATAAAATAAAATAAAATAAAATAAAATAAAAAAAATAAAATAAAATGAAGTAAAACAAAATAAAATAAAATAAAACCAGAAGACCCGTGTGAAAATTTCGCACATTCAATAAGGCTTTAAATTATCAAATAGAATGTTTGAAGAAAATTAATAAATTGTTTTTATTATTGATATGAACATATTATTTTTACAAAACCTCTTTGTTAACAATATTTGATGTAAGAATGAAATCTTTTTGAATTTTTTGTTTATCATTTTCTTTAATAGATACATATTATGTTGTGTGCACTTTTTTATTTAGTTTAATAAGATTTTTTACTATTAAACTTAAATCTCAAAAATACATCTCTCAAAAACACAGCTAAAAATTCTTTTGGGGCCCCATAATTTAGCTATCTCACTGCATTCCGAACCTGTGTGAATGCATTTGTGTTTGTGTAACTCACACTGTTTTGAAAAAAGCCTCACTTTTTCCTCTATATTCCCGTTCCTCTATTTTTTCTTCTAAGATTTTAAATTAAAGAATTAATATATATGTTTCTTTCATTCATGCACTCTAGAGATACTAAATGCATTCGGCTTTTTATAATGAGACAAAAGATTACAAACAACAGAGGTAGGTAACAAATATCTTTCTCCACCACTCACTCAATGTGCAAGCAAAAAAAGAGGATTATACATTACAAAAGTAATAAATATGTTTCTTTCATTCATGCATGGTGTAACTAAAGAATGTTTCTCCCCAACTCACTCAAGGTGCGGCGAAAGAAGAGAGAATTTTAAATTACAGAAGTAATACATACATATTTTTCTCTTTCACTCATTCAATGGGTTATAAGTGAGGTATTCTTTATGTCAAATGTTTCATTTATTGAATATTTTAAAATTTTCGAAATTTATAGAAAACAGTGTATAACATAAAGTTTTTGTGCACTGTCATGAGTATGTGTAAATTCCTATTCAGGAACTAACTATTTTATAAATGAGAAAAAAGGAGTTTGACAACAGAAATAATATATATGATGATAAAACAAAATAAAATAAAATAAAATAAAATAATAAGAGATCATCATCAGCATCCGAGGCTCTGGCAAATTTAAAGGAAGTAAAATAAATTAAATAAATAAAATAAAATAAAATAAAAAATAGTAAAAATAAAATAATAATACAAAACAGTAATAATAAAATCTTAATAATAATATTCTAAAAAAATAAATAGAAATAAAATAAATGTTATAAATAAAATAAAAAAAACGATAATAATAGATAAATAAATTAAACAAATTAAATAAATTAAATAAATAAAATAAATTAAATAAATAAAGTAATAAAATAAATATAATAAATAAAATAAAATAAATAGAAGTTCAAACCCTGAGATCCCATTTAATCTTCCAATTAATTTGTCCACAAGGATATTTAACATAATTGGAGATAATGCGTCTCCTTGTTATACTCGATTGATGGGAACTGTCACCGGGTCTGCGCTGGATGATATCCGCGTCCTGACGCCCCTTATATGTTTTGCCATGTACGCGCTGAACTTCTCGTCTACTCTTGTCCTCCGTAGCACTAGGCTTTGGCGTGACACTGTGTCGAAAGCCTTTGCTACATCGAGTGCCAGTACACATAGTGGGGCTCCATGTTTCCTTTTGTCCTTAATGAGCTATGGAGAGTGAAAGTGTTGGCAAAGCAGCAATCCAGGTTGTTGATTCATGTGTATCTCAACCAAACTTAGCCTCGTAACTAAGAGTTTATGCAGGAGGCGAATCAGTGTTGACGATATTGTAATTGGGTGAAAGTTGGCGGTGTTGATGGCTTCTGAAGTAGTTTTAAACAATGTTGTTTGGCTTTGCTTCAGAGTTGGTGGGGTGTACTCCAGGTGTAACATGGCATTGTATAGGAGCGCCACTTTTGCGGCAGGAATGTCGAGCAACTTCTGCAGGGTGATGTTGTATGAATGGCTCATGTGAATTCTCGATTTCCTGTTATTTTCGGATTTGATGTTCGGCAGCCGTACCGTTTTATTTTCCTTTTGAGCGCTATTGGTTATCATCCAGCTTCCTCGTATTGAAGTTTTTACAGTCTTGAATTTATTTAAGATTCAGGCTTTACTGTTTTGATAGGAATCGTGTTGCCGACACCATGTTTCTCTAGCGCCCGTAATCAGCGGGAGATTTTGATTTTGATTTTGTTGTTGGGGTATCTGTGCTGTAGGCACTCGAGGAACTCTGGTGTGATATAGGTTGCCATTTTCTGTGTGATTTGAAGGGCCAGTGTTTCGGGTCCTTCCCAATAAACCCCGACATCACACACTATTGTGAGGTTATTCTTTGTGAGAATGCCGTCGGGCTACTTTAGAATTCCATTCTAGCCTCGGATTCGCGGCTCGATCCCGAACCTCAGCCGTCACAAGTCGTTTCTGCATGAAGTTGTGACGATTGATGCGTTCCCAGTGAAAGGCTGGACACGCCTGTACCACATGACAAAGGGATTCTAACTTGTTGCATTGCCGTCGACATCTTCGCTCCGATGGGGGGTTCGGTGGGATTCTCCTGGTTGGAAGGGGGTTGAAGCAGAGTATGATCGCTTTTATGTTGTCCTCGCTGCTCCAGTATAGTGGCTGTTTGTAGATGAAGGAGGTACAGGTGCGGTTGTTAGAGAGCTGGTGTGATGGATTCCATTTGCAGAGTAGGAGTTTTTAAGCTTGGTGGCATGATAGCTATGTCCGGCAGTTTGGTAAGCTTTGTTTGCCTGGATGATTCCCCGTATTCTTTCAATCCAACTCTGGCCAAACGAAATAAAACCAGCTATAATCTCATCTGCAGATAATTTCTCTATTCTATCACTATGACTGGGATCCTGCTCCAATAAAATTATACTCGGCAACAATAATAATATGGCGATATATGTATTACTTACTTTACTTTTGATAGCGCTCACAGCCCAGGATGGGCTTCAGCCTCAACTAACAAGCCCCTCCAGCGAGCTCTGAGCATGATTCTCTGAGTCGTGAGAATTTTGCCCCTTCCTGTTGCAGTCATTAGAGCTCCGTTCTATATTGACGCACCAAATGTTGCACAAGCAACAAATAGCCCACCGTATACGATACGAACTGCACGACTAGTAAGGCCCCATTCACTTCGAAGAATACGACGTGCCGTCGGGACTAGAACGGTGAGCCTCCTCACTATGTCAAGATGAGGATTAAAGTTCATCCTCTTCCCCACCGTTATCCCAAGGTATTTGACTTCAGTCACATACCTTAGGGCCGGCCCCCCTGGAAACGCTCAAATATTCTGTGGACGACGCGACGTACATCTAGTTTTCCTCACCGAGACCTCGACTCTTACACTATTTACCAATGCTTGCACCTTTTCCATGATCAATCGGCCCTTGTTTTTCAGCTCGAGCTGACTCGAGCCTTCAACAAGAACCAAAAGATCATCAGCAAAAGCAATTGCATTCCCCATTCTACAAAGGTCGTTCAGCAGTGGATCCATCATGAGCGTCCAAATAATTGGACCTCCCACTCACCCCTGAGGACAACCCCTCTCCACTGAAAAACTCACACAATCCGTGGGACCAATCATACGACCTCTTAACGTGGAGCCACGCGTCATCGGTACTGCGTCCTCGCGTGAAGCCAAACTGAAACAGACTCGGCTCAAGCTCGTAGTCCATCAGTCTGTTCACCATGACTCTTTCCAGTACTTTACCAAACACTGGAAAGAGACTGATGCCACGATAAGACCTAGGATCAGACCTGATCTTATCGCTTGACTTTAGAAGTACGATTACTTTCGCACATTTCCCTTCCCGTGGGAAATAGTTCTCCCTGATACAGCTCGAGTAGTAGCCTCGTCCACCTAAAAACTAAAAAAGTTTTTTTCAGGGCTACTGCCTCTTGCGAGGAATTGACAAATCCTCCAAGAGTATCACTTGTCACGAATAAGTGCTTCTCGTCTAGCCGTTCGGATTCGGCATAAAATTGTAGGTCCCTTCCATTCCTGTCGAAAGGCGCACACAGGAATGGTTGCGAGTTGTTAGTCACTAGGCCCTGGTTCTTCATGAGCCGTTGTGCCACCCGATTTATTTATTTATTTTTTTTGACACAGCTCGAGTACAAGCTCATCAGGTAATCGGGGACCGCTGACCACATGGCTTTCACCATTTCGCCAGTCAGTCCATCGAAGCCTGGAGATTTCGTCGACTTGAGTCAATAGATTGCACTATCCACCTCCCTATTCTCTAAACTAGGAGCACCAGCTTGCCCGCCCGCCGACGGGGCAGCCGGATGCTCACTCTTAGAGAAAAACGACCTTATCAGAGCCAAAACTGACTCCTTCCATGACGTGTGCATAGTTTCCCCCTCTTGGATGCAACCTATATCCAGTGACTTTTTTCCCCGGCAAATATGGTAGAGTTGGCCCCAGGTGTCCTCTCTATTCTGTTCGGTGAAGGCAAATCGCTTTCCTTCGCTACGTAAAGCATCCTCTTGTATTCAGCCAATCTATGTCTGAAGGCATGTCTTGACTGATCCAAGTCTGCTCTCCCAGCGTTTCTGGCTTTTTGGAACTTCCTCCTAAGTCTCCTTACTAACCTGCGCTTAATGTCGCTGGCGTGAGC
Source organism: Melangyna quadrimaculata (assembly GCA_949320155.1). Classification (NCBI taxonomy): domain Eukaryota; kingdom Metazoa; phylum Arthropoda; class Insecta; order Diptera; family Syrphidae; genus Melangyna; species Melangyna quadrimaculata. The sequence goes on from OX439486.1 coordinate 16,776,197, forward strand.
GAACTCAATCTGAATTAGATTGTGATCACTCACCCCCTCGCCACCTCGAACAACTCAGTGAAAATTGAAGAGTTGGTGCACCGCATCGTTGACAAGTTTCACGTCAATGTCGCTACTTCCATTTGGGCCATCAAATGTATAAAATTCGCTGATACGATTAAGGGCAGACACCCTGTTTGCAATCATCCACTCACTCAGCTGTACCCTCCTACGGATTGATCGGCTTGAGGAGATGACTCCTTGAAGCTTGCTCTTTCAAAGGGGTCGCTTCGAACTACTGTCAAAAAAAAATCTAAGTACTGAAGATACGGTTCAATTTCAATATCGTATTTGATAGGTACACAAAAACAATCTACCAAACTCACCCTCAACAGAAACGCAAATGCCGAACTGGATCTCATGAATGAGCACAGACACTGTGTTGACGTCGTTCACAACAAAAGTAACGTGTCCGGTACTGTTCGTGACCGACTTCATATGCGATGGCAGGTCCCTCACTGTTCTAATATTGTTATCATCAACACAGTAAGGCTCCTGCAACAACACAAAACTACAGCCGTCCCTTCCCATCAAGTGCCCCAAATCGTGCATTGCTGCTTGAGCACCGTTGCAATTTAATGACAGGATTTTTACTGCCATTTTAATTCCTGGCTTTCTCCCTAGCAACCGCTGCACGGTAAACCGGGCAGTCGTTTGTCAGCATCAAGTGACCAGCCGGATGTCCTCTAAACGCGCAGTTGCGACAATGGATTGCATTTAAGCAACGACGCGCTCCGTTTCCCGACTGTACACACCTAAAACAAACACTTTCGATTGCCCTACACTGCGGCATCAGGTTATCAGTACCTAAGCACCTATAACAGCGCATAATTGGTGGATTCGCCCTGACTATAAAAAATGTACTGAATGTAGCACCTGCCTTCCTTCAGTAATGTTTCTGCCAACATATCACTGCATTCTTAGGTGACACTTATGGTCATATCAGCCATGGCTGTCCATGGTTTCGTGACCATAACTACCTCCAATAAAATAAAATAAAATAAAATAAAATAAAAAAAATAAAATAAAATGAAGTAAAACAAAATAAAATAAATTTAAATAAAATAAAAAAAAACCAGAAGACCCGTGTGAAAATTTCGCACATTCAATAAGGCTTTAAATTATCAAATAGAATGTTTAAAGAAAATTAATAAATTCTTTTTATTATTGATATGAACATATTATTTTTACAAAACCTCTTTGTTAACAATATTTGATGTAAGAATGAAATCTTTTTGAATTTTTTGTTTATCATTTTCTTAAATAGATACATATTATGTTGTGTGCACTTTTTTATTTAGTTTAATAAGATTTTTTACTATTAAACTTAAATCTCAAAAATACATTTCTCAAAAACACAGCTAAAAATTCTTTTGGGGCCCCATAATTTAGCTATCTCACTGCATTCCGAACCTGTGTGAATGCATTTGTGTTTGTGTAACTCACACTGTTTTGAAAAAAGCCTCACGTTTTCCTCGATATTCCCGTTCCTCTATTTCTTCTTCTAAGATTTTAAATTAAAGAATTAATAAATATGTTTCTTTCATTCATGCACTCTAGAGATACTAAATGCATTCGGCTTTTTATAATGAGACAAAAGATTACAAACAACAGAGGTAGGTAACAAATATCTTTTTCCACCACTTACTCAATGTGCAAGCAAAAAAAGAGGATTATACATTACAAAAGTAATAAATATGTTTCTTTCATTCATGCATGGTGTAACTAAAGAATGTTTCTCCCCAACTCACTCAAGGTGCGGCGAAAGAAGAGAGAATTTTAAATTACAGAAGTAATACATACATATTTTTCTCTTTCACTCATTCAATGGGTTATAAGTGAAGTATTCTTTATGTCAAATGTTTCATTTATTGAATTTTTTAAAATTTTCGAAATTTACAGAAAACAGTGTATAACATAAAGTTTTTGTGCACTGTCATGAGTATGTGTAAATTCCTATTCAGGAACTAACTATTTTATAAATGAGAAAAAAGGAGTTTGACAACAGAAATAATATATATGATGATAAAACAAAATAAAACAAAATAAAATAATAAGAGATCATCATCAGCATCCGAGGCTCTGGCAAATTTAAAGGAAGTAAAATAAATTAAATAAATAAAATAAAATAAAATAAAATAAAATAAAATAAAATAAAATAAAAAATAGTAAAAATAAAATAATAATACAAAACAGTAATAATAAAATATTAATAATAATATTCTAAAAAATAAATAGAAATAAAATAAATATTATAAATAAAATAAAAAAAAAACGATAATAATAGATAAATAAATTAAATAAATTAAATAAATTAAATGAATTAAATAAATTAAATAAATTAAATAAATAAAATAAATTAAATAAATAAAGTAATAAAATAAATATAATAAATAAAATAAAATAAATAGAAGTTCAAACCCTGAGATCCCATTTAATCTTCCAATTAATTTGTCCACAAGGATATTTAACATAATTGGAGATAATGCGTCTCCTTGTTATACTCTTCGATTGATGGGAACTGTCACCGGGTCTGCGCTGGATGATATCCGCGTCCTGACGCCCCTTAGATGTTTTGCCATGTACGCGCTGAACTTCTCGTCTACTCTTGTCCTCCGTAGCACTAGGCTATGGCGTGACACTGTGTCGAAAGCCTTTGCTACATCGAGTGCCAGTACACATAGTGGGGCTCCATGTTTCCTTTTGTCCTTAATGAGCTATGGAGAGTGAAAGTGTTGGCAAAGCAGCAATCCAGGTTGTTGATTCATGTGTATCTCAACCACACTTAGCCTCGTAACTAAGAGTTTATGCAGGAGGCGAATCAGTGTTGACGATATTGTAATTGGGTGAAAGTTGGCGGTGTTGATGGCTTCTGAAGTAGTTTTAAACAATGTTGTTTGGCTTTGCTTCAGAGTTGGTGGGGTGTACTCCAGGTGTAACATGGCATTGTATAGGAGCGCCACTTTTGCGGCAGGAATGTCGAGCAACTTCTGCAGGGTGATGTTGTATGAATGGCTCATGTGAATTCTCGATTTCCTTGGTGTTATTTTCGGATTTGATGTTCGGCAGCCGTACCGTTTTATTTTCCTTTTGAGCGCTATTGGTTATCATCCAGCTTCCTCGTATTGAAGTTTTTACAGTCTTGAATTTATTTAAGACTCAGGTTTTACTGTTTTGATAGGAATCGTGTTGCCGACACCATGTTTCTCTAGCGCCCGTAATCAGCGGGAGTTTTTGATTTTGATTTTGTTGTTGGGGTATCTGTGCTGTAGGCACTCGAGGAACTCTGGTGTGATATAGGTTGCCATTTTATGTGTGATTTGAAGGGCCAGTGTTTCGGGTCCTTCCCAATAAACCCCGACATCACACACTATTGTGAGGTTATTCTTTGTGAGAATGCCGTCGGGCTAATTTAGAATTCCATTCTAGCCTCGGATTCGCGGCTCGATCCCGAACCTCAGCCGTCACAAGTCGTTTCTGCATGAAGTTGTGACGATTGATGCGTTCCCAGTGCAAGGCTGGACACGCCTGTACCACATGACAAAGGGATTCTAACTTGTTGCATTGCCGTCGACATCTTCGCTCCGATGGGGGGTTCGGTGGGATTCTCCTGGTTGGAAGGGGGTTGAAGCAGAGTATGATCGCTTTTATGTTGTCCTCGCTGCTCCAGTATAGTGGCTGTTTGTAGATGAAGGAGGTACAGGTGCGGTTGTTAGAGAGCTGGTGTGATGGATTCCATTTGCAGAGTAGGAGTTTTTAAGCTTGGTGGCATGATAGCTATGTCCGGCAGTTTGGTAAGCTTTGTTTGCCTGGATGATTCCCCGTATTCTTTCAATCCAACTCTGGCCAAACGAAATAAAACCAGCTATAATCTCATCTGCAGATAATTTCTCTATTCTATCACTATGACTGGGATCCTGCTCCAATAAAATTATACTCGGCAACAATAATAATATGGCGATATATGTATTACTTTCTTTACTTTTGATAGCGCTAACAGCCCAGGATGGGCTTCAGCCTCAACTAATAAGCCCCTCTAGCGAGCTCTGAGCATGATTCTCTGAGTCGTGAGAATTTTGCTCCTTCCTGTTGCAGTCATTAGAGCTCCGTTCTATATTGACGCACCAAATGTTGCACAAGCAACAAATAGCCCACCGTATACGACACGAACTGCACGACTAGTAAGGCCCCATTCACTTCGAAGAATACGACGTGCCGTTGGGACTAGAACGGTGAGCCTCCTCACCATGTCAAGATGAGGATTAAAGTTCATCCTCTTCCCCACCGTTATCCCAAGGTATTTGACTTCAGTCACATACCTTAGGGCCGGCCCCCTGGAAACGCTCAAATATTCTGTGGACGACGCGATGTACATCTAGTTTTTTCCACCGAGACCTCGACTCCTACACTATTTACCAATGCTTGCACCTTTTCCATGATCAATCGGCCCTTGTTTTTCAGCTCGAGCTGACTCGAGCCTTCAACAAGAACCAAAAGATCATCAGCAAAAGCAATTGCATTTCCCATTCTACAAAGGTCGTTCAGCAGTGAATCCATCATGAGTGTCCAAATAATTGGACCTCCCACTGACCCCTGAGGACAACCTCTCTCCACTGAAAAACTCACACAATCCGTGGGACCAATCACACGAGCTGTTCTATCCTAGAAGTAACTCTTCCACAGAGCTCCCTCCGTACAACCCACCTCACCTAATCTACTTTCAACTTTGGCCAGTCAAGGTATCCGAAGGCGCCCTTGAAGTTAATGAAAATGCCAAGTACGTACTCGACAGACCTCTTAACGTGGAGCCACGCGTCATCGGTACTGCATCCTCCGTGAAGCCAAACTGAAACAGACTCGGCTCAAGCTCGCACTCCATCAGTCTGTTCACCATGACTCTTTCCAGTACTTTACCAAACACTGGAAAAAGACTGATGCCACGGTAAGACCTAGGATCAGACCTGATCTTATCGCTTAACTTTAGAAGTACGATTGCTTTCGCACATTTCCCTTCCCGTGGGAAATAGTTCTCCCTGACACAGCTCGAGTAGTAGCCCGTAGCGTAATGGTAAGTGCGTTCGACTGTCACGCTGGAGGTCTGGGATCGCTTTCCAGCCTCTTCCACCTAAAAACTAAAAAAGTTTTTTTCAGGGCTACTGTCTCTTGCGAGGAATTGACAAATCCTCCAAGAGTATCACTTGTCACGAATAAGTGCTTCTCGTCTAGCCGTTCGGATTCGGCATAAAATTGTAGGTCCCTTTCAGTAGCGTAATGGTAAGTGCGTTCGACTGTCACGCTGGAGGTCTGGGATCGCTTTCCAGCCTCTTCCACCTAAAAACTAAAAAAGTTTTTTTCAGGGCTACTGCCTCTTGCGAGGAATTGACAAATCCTCCAAGAGTATCACTTGTCACGAATAAGTGCTTCTCGTCTAGACGTTCGGATTCGGCATAAAATTGTAGGTCCCTTCCATTCCTGTCGAAAGGCGCACACAGGAATGGTTGCGAGTTGTTAGTCACTAGGCCCTGGTTCTTCATGAGCCGTTGTGCCACCCGATTTATTTATTTATTTTTTTTGACACAGCTCGAGTACAAGCTCATCAGGTAATCGGGGACCGCTGACCACATGGCTTTCACCATTTCGCCAGTCAGTCCATCGAAGCCTGGAGATTTCGTCGACTTGAGTCAATAGATTGCACTATCCACCTCCCTATTCTCTAAACTAGGAGCACCAGCTTGCCCGCCCGCTGACGGGGCAGCCGGATGCTCACTCTTAGGGAAAAACAACCTTATCAGAGCCAAAACTGACTCCTTCCATGGCGTGTGCATAGTTTCCCCCTCTTGGATGCAACCTATATCCAGTGACTTTTTTCCCCGGCAAATACGGTAGAGTTGGCCCCAGGTGTCCTCTCTATTCTGTTCGGTGAAGGCAAATCGCTTTCCTTCGCTACGTAAAGCATCCTCTTGTATTCAGCGAATCTATGCCTGTAGGCATGTCTTGACTGATCCAAGTCTGCTCTCCCAGCGTTTCTGGCTTTTTGGAACTTCCTCCTAAGTCTCCTTACTACCCTGCGCTTAATTTCGCTGGCGTGAGCGAACTCAATCTGAATTAGATTGTGATCACTCACCCCCTCGCCACCTCGAACAACTCAGTGAAAATTGAAGAGTTGGTGCACCGCATCGTTGACAAGTTTCACGCCAATGTCGCTACTTCCATTTGGGCCATCAAATATATAAAATTCGCTGAAACGATTAAGGGCAGGCACCCTGTTTGCAATCATCCACTCACTCAGCTGTACCATCTTACGGATTGATCAGCTTGAGGAGATGACTCCTTGAAGCTTGCTCTTTCAAAGGGGTCGCTTCGAACTACTGTCAAAAGAAAATCTAAGTACTGAAGATACGGTTCAATTTCCCTATCGTATTTGAAATAAAGGCTACACAAAAACAATCTACCAAACTCACCCTCAACAGAAACGCAAATGCCGAACTGGGACTCATGAATGAGCATAGACACTTTGTTGACTTCGTTCACAACAACAGTAACGTGTCCGTTAATGTTCGTGTACGACTTCATATGCGATGGCAGGTCCCACTGTCCTGATGTTGTTATCATCAACACAGTAAGGCTTTTGCAACAACAAAACTTCAGCCGTCCCTGCCCATCAAGTGCCCCAAATCGTGCATTGCTGCTTGAGCACCATTGCAATTTAATACAATTTAAACCGGGCAGATATTTAAAATAGGCTTAATATGTATAAATGTCGTAAGACTTAACAACACGGTGGGCCTACCAACAATATCAGGGCTGAGGATAAACGCCAGCCATCGCCCCAGGGCAGTACAAGTACTACCCCAGTACAATTTAACGAAATGTTAAGGCATGTTTACACCCCTTGCTGAGGAGCGAGGTCTTTCTCCACCTCTAGTGCCTTAAGGGTCTTAGGTGTTCAAAAGATCCCTTAAGACACCATTTGTCCCGCAATTAGGTTGAAACCACAGCCACCACGATACTCCCACTAGGTGGCCTACCTCATAGACAAACTGGAACAAACAGCCTAATGCTTAGACACTAGAAACTTGATGGTCCAGGGGCTCTTGTCTCTCGTGGTTCAGACTATAAGCCTCTGATCGAGCTTCGCAACCGTGAAGGTTACTTACAGATGGACGTCCTTAAAGTCCGTGGCCTGGCAACCTCAGTGTTTGAGTGTCCGACCATTAGCTGAAGTAAGGCCAATGATCAGACAGTACAAACAACGCTGAAAGAAAAGAAAACAATATGTGTTAGCACATCATCCATCAAACTCAACCTACTGCACAAGAACTGATTCTAACCTATCAATGCGTTCCTGCCGCATTTGGAACAGCGTGTTCGCAATGGCCGCAAAAATAGCAGAAGTTTCCCTTGTTAACAGAATCTCGCTGAAGACCCATGAATCCCCTGACCGCACCACTCCCATATCAGGAAGATTCCTTATACCAGAAAAATCCGTACATTGAAGTATTAAGTGTCGCCAGTCTTCACTAACAGCCCCACACCTTCTCGGACAGGGCTCTCTGATGCAGGAATGCATTCATAGAACCATGTCCAGTCAGCAAAAAGATCGCGTAGAGCGTGCGTTGCAAATGCGGACGTCCTCCTATATCCGGAATATACTCAAATGTTATTCTACCTTTCTCACTTGTCTCCCATCTAGATTGCCATCTAGATAGGACACACCTATTCAATATCTCGTTTATCTCCCTAAAGTTTAAATTTTCCCTCCTTGCACTTACACACTCCCCCAGTCATGTAAGGACATCCTCAAGCGCTTCTTTAACTTGTAGGCAAATCCTCTACGAATCACCTCCAAGTCAAGGGGCGGTGCGTCCGTCAACACCTGAAGCGAATCAGTTGATACAGTTTGACAAGCCGGAAGCAAAGCAAGGAGCATGATTCTTTGAGTCGTGAGAATTTTGCTCATACCTGTGTCAGTCATTACAGCTCCGTACCATATCGACGCACCAAATGTTGCACAAGCAACAAATAGCCCGCCATATACGAACTGCACGACTAGTAAGGCCCCATTCACTTCGCAGAATACGGCGAGCCGTCGGGACTAGAACGGTGAGCTTCCTCCTCACCATGTCAAGATGAGAATTAAAGTTCATCCCCTCCCCCACCGTTATCTTAAGGTATTTGACTTCAGTCACATACCTAAGGGCCGGCCCCCCTGGAAACGCTGAGATTCTCGGCGGACGACGAACATCGAACTTCATTTAAAGTAGCATAATTGATGTTTTTTCCACCGCGATCCCGACTCCTACACTAGTTCCCCATGTTTGTACCATTTCCATGACCACTCGGCCCTTGTTTTCCAGCTCGAGCCGACTCGTGCCTTCAACAAGAACTAAAAGGTCATCAGCAAAGGCACTTGCATTCCCTATTCTACATAAATCATTTAACAGTGGGTCCATCATGATATTACAAATAACTGGACCACCGATAAATCCCTGAGGACAACCTCTCCACCAAAATACTCGCGTAATCAGTAGGACCAATCACTCGAGCCGCTCTGTCCGACAAGTAACTCTTCCAGAGCGCTCCTTCCCTAAAGCCAACCTCTCCTAACCTACTTTCTGCTTTGAACCAGTCAAGGTAGTCGAAGGCGCCCTTGAAGTCAATGAAGATGCCAAGTACATACTCGGCCACTGATTCATTGACGGAATTTTTAATGTGGAGCCACGCATCCTCGACACTGCGACCAGGCGTGAAGCCAAACTGGAATGGACTTGACTCAAGCTCGCACTCCATTAGTCTGTTCACCATGACTCTTTCCAGCACTTTACCAAGTACTGGAAGGAGACTGATGCCACGATAAGACCTAGGATCAGACTTGTTCTCATCGCGAGACTTTAGAAGTACGATCACTTTCGCACACTTCCACTCCTGTGGAAAATAATTTTCCCTAACGCAGCTCGAGTAGAGACTCATCAGGTAATCGGGGACCACTGACCACATGGCTTTCACCATTTCGCCAGTCAGCCCATCGAAGCCTGGAAATTTCCTTGACTTGAGCCGAAAGATAGCACTATCTACCTCCCTACTCTCTAATCTAGGAGCACCAGCATGCCCGCCCACCGACGGGGCAGCCTGATGCTAACTCCTGGGGAAAAACGACCTCATCAGGCTCACTGACTCCTTCCACGCTGTGTGCGTGGTTTCCCCCTCTTGGATGCAACTTATATCAAGTGACTTTTTCCCTCTACAAATACGGTAGAGTTGGCCCCATGTGTCCTCTCTGTATTGCTCGGTGAAGGCATTCCAATAACTTTCTTTCGTTACGTAAAGCATCCTTTTCGGCCAATTCATGCCTATAGGCATGTCTTGACTGTCTCTCCCAGCGTTTCTAGCTTTTTGGAATGTCCTTCTAAGTCTCCTAACTTATCTTCGTTTAGCATTCAGTTAAGGAGTTCACCACTTCACTCCTTTTGGATTTACCTTTTGGTAGCTCCGAAAGAGTGAGTCGTTTACATCCCAAAATGCCTAACGGCATGTCTTGACTGATCCAAATCCGCTCTCCCAGCGTTTCTAGCTTTTTGGAATGTCCTTCTAAGTCTCCTAACTTCTCTTCGTTTAGCATTCAGTTAAGGAGTCCACCACTTCACTCCTTTCGGAATTACCTTTTGGTAGCTCCGAAAGTGTGAGTCGTTTACATCCCAAAATGCCCTCTGCTCCTTCTTTAGCCACCTGAGGCGCCTGGACTCCATTTTCTTATCGATACCAGCCTCATCTGCAGTTGGTGTTTTTAATTTTAAAAACTTCGTCTTTTTGCAACCGTTCAATTTCATCACCAGTGCTCTCGTAAGACTTCTCCTTACGCTTTGCACTTGGAATTTTAAATTCCTCGTCTTTTGTGAACGTGACTAGGTCAACGTCCTGCTTTTCGGACAAAAAATTTTGAGGTGTTAAATTTTCAAATAAACAACTCGTTAAGCACTGGCGTCAATGAACGTTTTCTGTACACTAAAAACCGCACACTTAAGGTGTTCCCGGAATTAGTCTTGTCGAACTAAATCCTCGCACTTCACTTTCCGGCACACAATAACAATACAATTTTTTTTTTTTTTTTTCTAATTTTACAATTTATATTTATTATAAGCTCAATTTAGGGTTTACAATGTTTGTTTTTTTTACAATTATTTAAGTCTTAGTCTAACATTTAATATCTGCGAGCACAGAAGGGGCTCTGCTTCGTTAAGTTTTTGGTTTTATATTACTTTTTTAATAAAAAGTGTCTTAAGCCTAACAATAATGTTTTTTTTTCAATTTTTGATTTGATGAGCAGTGCTGACGGTCGTTGGTTGGTATGGTGGTGATGGGGTTCTTTTGTGAAGTTCCTTGTTGGTTTGAAGTTCAGTGGATCATCAAGCGGCTTTGGCCTCTGTGTTGCGTTCATGCAGCATCATAGATGTCGGAGCTGTCTTGTGATGGTAGTCCTTGGTTGGTGTATTCTGATGATGGGGCTGCTGATGGGGCTTTATTGGTCGTTTGGGGCTTCAACCTCTGTTGTACTGCGTTCCTGCAGCATCATAGAAATTTCCGAAGCTGTCTTCTGTTGATATTCCAAATGTTTGATCCATCATGGATAGCACCTGGAGATATCGGTCGTCTATGGCTGGGTTTCCTGAAATTAAATTAACAAGAGGACTGGGATGGGATGGGATTTTCCTTAGTATTTTTGTGCTAAGGTAGTGCATGTACTTGTCAATTGGGATAATTCCAGAAGCTTCGTAAAGCCTTTCGTTGCTATAATAGCGAAGGGAGTTGGGTTTTCTGTAGAGGGTTGTGCAATAGCGAAGGGCTTTCCGCTCAAATATTTGCATTATTTTCATGTATGTTGGTCTTATTGTGTACCATATAGGGAAGCAATAAGTTAGTGTGGGGCGAATGAGTTGCTTGTAAAGCAGAAGTTTCGTCCTGCTTTGGAGACCACCTCTTACTCGCATAAGAGGACGTAGGAGAGATAAGGCATGGTTTGCCTTACGAAGAGTAAATTTGACATGTAGGTTAAATTTGAATCTTTCGAAGAAGTGAACTCCGAGGTATTTAACAGTTCGTTTATGGGTGATTATTGAATTGTCAGGAAGTGACAGGGAGAGGTTTTTGCATTTCGTGGCTATGCCATTTTGCGAAGGATTTCTAAAGCAGATTAACTCTGACTTAGAGGGGTTGATTTTTATTCCCCATTGGAGGTAATATTCCCAGAGTTGAAGGATATGTTCCTGCAACAACACAAAACTACAGCCGTCCCTTCCCATCAAGTGCCCCAAATCGTGCATTGCTGCTTGAGCACCGTTGCAATTTAATGACAGGATTTTTACTGCCATTTTAATTCCTGGCTTTCTCCCTAGCAACCGCTGCACGGTAAACCGGGCAGTCGTTTGTCAGCATCAAGTGACCAGCCGGATGTCCTTGAAACGCGCAGTTGCGACAATGGATTGCATTTAAGCAACGACGCGCTCCGTTTCCCGACTGTACACACCTAAAACAAACACTTTCGATTGCCCTACACTGCGGCATCAGGTTATCAGTACCTAAGCACCTATAACAGCGCATAATTGGTGGATTCGCCCTGACTATAAAAAAAATGCTTAATGTAGCACCTGCCTTCCTTCAGTAATGTTTCTGCCAACATATCACCGCATTCTAAGGTGACACTTATGGTCATATCAGCCATGGCTGTCCATGGTTTCGTGACCATAACTACCTCCAATAAAATTAAATAAAATAAAATAAAATAAAAAAAATAAAATAAAATAAAATGAAGTAAAATAAAATAAAATAAATTTAAATAAAATAAAATAAAACCAGAAGACCCGTGTGAAAATTTCGCACATTCAATAAGGCTTTAAATTATCAAATAGAATGTTTGAAGAAAATTAATAAATTCTCTTTATTATTGATATGAACATATTATTTTTACAAAACCTCTTTGTTAACAGTATTTGATGTAAGAATGAAATCTTTTTGAATTTTTTGTTTATCATTTTCTTAAATAGATACATATTATGTTGTGTGCACTTTTTTATTTAGTTTAATAAGATTTTTTACTATTAAACTTAAATCTCAAAAATACATCTCTCAAAAACACAGCTAAAAATTCTTTTGGGGCCCCATAATTTAGCTATCTCACTGCATTCCGAACCTGTGTGAATGCATTTGTGTTTGTATAACTCACACTGTTTTGAAAAAAGCCTCACTTTTTCCTCGATATTCCCGTTCCTCTATTTCTTCTTCTAAGATTTTAAATTAAAGAATTAATAAATATGTTTCTTTCATTCATGCACTCTAGAGATACTAAATGCATTCGGCTTTTTATAATGAGACAAAAGATTACAAACAACAGAGGTAGGTAACAAATATCTTTCTCCACCACTCACTCAATGTGCAAGCAAAAAAAGAGGATTATACATTACAAAAGTAATAAATATGTTTCTTTCTTTCATGCATGGTGTAACTAAAGAATTTTTCTCCCCAACTCACTCAAGGTGCGGCGAAAGAAGAGAGAATTTTAAATTACAGAAGTAATACATACATATTTTTCTCTTTCACTCATTCAATGGGTTAAAAGTGAGATATTCTTTATGTCAAATGTTTCATTTATTGAATTTTTTAAAATTTTCGAAATTTATAGAAAACAGTGTGGTATAACATAAAGTTTTTGTGCACTGTCATGAGTATGTGTAAATTCCTATTCAGGAACTAACTATTTTATAAATGAGAAAAAAGGAGTTTGACAACAGAAATAATATATATGATGATAAAACAAAATAAAATAAAATAAAATAAAATAATAAGAGATCATCATCAGCATATGAGGCTCTGGCAAATTTAAAGGAAGTAAAATAAATTAAATAAATAAAATAAAATAAAATAAAATAAAATAAAAAATAGTAAAAATAAAATAATAATACATAACAGTAATAATAAAATATTAATTATAATATTCTAAAAAAATAAATAGAAGTAAAATAAGTATTATAAATAAAATTAAAAAAACGATAATAATAGATAAATAAATTAAATAAATTAAATAAATTAAATAAATAAAATAAATTAAATAAATAAAGTAATAAAATAAATAAAATAAAATAAATAGAAGCGAAGTCTTCTGTGGATGACAGTTCAAACCCTGAGATCCCATTTAATCTTCCAATTAATTTGTCCACAAGGATATTTAACATAATTGGAGATAATGCGTCTCCTTGTTATACTCTTCGATTGATGGGAACTGTCACCGGGTCTGCGCTGGATGATATCCGCGTCCTGACGCCCCTTAGATGTTTTGCCATGTACGCGCTGAACTTCTCGTCTACTCTTGTCCTACGTAGCACTAGGCTATGGCGTGACACTGTGTCGAAAGCCTTTGCTACATCGAGTGCCAGTACACATAGTGGGGCTCCATGTTTCCTTTTGTCCTTAATGAGCTTTGGAGAGTGAAAGTGTTGGCAAAGCAGCAATCCAGGTTGTTGATTCATGTGTATCTTAACCACACTTAGCCTCGTAACTAAGAGTTTATGCAGAAGGCGAATCAGTGTTGACGATATTGTAATTGGGTGAAAGTTGGCGGGGTTGATGGCTTCTGAAGTAGTTTTAAACTATGTTGTTCGGCTTTGCCTCAGAGTTGGTGGGGTGTACTCCAGGTGTAACATGGCATTGTATAGGAGCGCCACTTTTGCGGCAGGAATGTCGAGCAACTTCTGCAGGGTGATGTTGTATGAATGGCTCATGTGAATTCTCGATTTCCTTGGTGTTATTTTCGGATTTGATGTTCGGCAGCCGTACCGTTTTATTTTCCTTTTGAGCGCTATTGGTTATCATCCAGCTTCCTCGAATTGAAGTTTTTACAGTCTTGAATTTATTTAAGACTCAGGTTTTACTGTTTTGATAGGAATCGTGTTGCCGACACCATGTTTCTCTAGCGCCCATTATCAGCGGGAGAATTCTGATTTTGTTGTTGGGGTATCTGTGCTGTAGGCACTCGAGGAACTCTGGTGTGCTATAGGTTGCCATTTTCTGTGTGATTTGAAGGGCCAGTGTTTCGGGTCCTTCCCAATAAACCCCGACATCACACACTATTGTGAGGTTATTCTTTGTGAGAATGCCGTCGGGCTACTTTAGAATTCCATTCTATCCTCGGATTCGTATCATATCGCTCGATCTCGAATCTCAGTGGTCACAAGTCGTTTCTGCATGAAGTTGTGACGATTGATGCGTTCCCAGTGCAAGGCTGGACACGCCTGTTCCACATGACAAAAGAATTCTAACTTGTTGCATTGCCGTCGACATCTTCGCTCCGATGGGGGGTTCGGTGGGATTCTCCTGGTTGGAAGGAGGTTGAATCAGAGTAGGATCGCTTTTATGTTGTCCTCGCTGCTCCAGTATAGTGGCTGTTTGTAGATGAAGGAGGTACAGGTGTGATTCCATTTGCAGAGTAGGAGTTTTTAAGCTTGGTGGCATGATAACTATGTCCGGCAGTTTGGTAAGCTTTGTTTGTCTGGATAATTCCCCGTATTATTTCAATCCAACTCTGGCCAAACGAAATAAAACCTGCTATAATCTCATCTGCAGATAATTTCTCTATCCTATCACTATGACTGGGATCCTGCTCCAATAAAATTATACTCGGCAACAATAATAATATGGCGATATATGTATTACTTACTTTACTTTTGATAGCGCTCACAGCTCAGGATGGGCTTCAGCCTCAACTTACAAGCCCCTCCGGCGAGATCTGAGCATGATTCTCTGAGTCATGAGAATTTTGCTCCTTCCTGTTGCAGTCATTAGAGCTCCGTTCTATATTGACGCACCAAATGTTGCACAAGCAACAAATAGCCCACCGTATACGATACGAACTGCACGACTAGTAAGGCCCCATTCACTTCAAAGAATACGACGTGCCGTCGGGACTAGAACGGTGAGCCTCCTCACCATGTCAAGATGAGGATTAAAGTTCATCCTCTTCCCCACCGTTATCCCAAGGTATTTGACTTCAGTCACATACCTTAGGGCCGGCCCCCTGGAAACGCTCAAATATTCTGTGGACGACGCGATGTACATCTAGTTTTTCCTCACCGAGACCTCGACTCCTACACTATTTACCAATGCTTGCACCTTTTCCATGATCAATCGGCCCTTGTTTTTCAGCTCGAGCTGACTCGAGCCTTCAACAAGAACCAAAAGATCATCAGCAAAAGCAATTGCATTCCCCATTCTACAAAGGTCGTTCAGCAGTGGATCCATCATGAGCGTCCAAATAATTGGACCTCCCACTCACCCCTGAGGACAAACCCTCTCCACTGAAAAACTCACACAATCCGTGGGACCAATCATACGACCTCTTAACGTGGAGCCACGCGTCATCGGTACTGCGTCCTCGCGTGAAGCCAAACTGAAACAGACTCGGCTCAAGCTCGTAGTCCATCAGTCTGTTCACCATGACTCTTTCCAGTACTTTACCAAACACTGGAAAGAGACTGATGCCACGATAAGACCTAGGATCAGACCTGATCTTATCGCTTGACTTTAGAAGTACGATTACTTTCGCACATTTCCCTTCCCGTGGGAAATAGTTCTCCCTGATACAGCTCGAGTAGTAGCCCGTAGCGTAATAGTAAGTGCGTTCGACTGTCACGCTGGAGGTCTGGGATCGCTTTCCGGCCTCGTCCACCTAAAAACTAAAAAAGTTTTTTTCAGGGCTACTGCCTCTTGCGAGGAATTGACAAATCCTCCAAGAGTATCACTTGTCACGAATAAGTGCTTCTCGTCTAGCCGTTCGGATTCGGCATAAAATTGTAGGTCCCTTCCATTCCTGTCGAAAGGCGCACACAGGAATGGTTGCGAGTTGTTAGTCACTAGGCCCTGGTTCTTCATGAGCCGTTGTGCCACCCGATTTATTTATTTATTTTTTTTGACACAGCTCGAGTACAAGCTCATCAGGTAATCGGGGACCGCTGACCACATGGCTTTCACCATTTCGCCAGTCAGTCCATCGAAGCCTGGAGATTTCGTCGACTTGAGTCAATAGATTGCACTTTCCACCTCCCTATTCTCTAAACTAGGAGCACCAGCTTGCCCGCCCGCCGACGGGGCAGCCGGATGCTCACTCTTAGGGAAAAACGACCTTATCAGAGCCAAAACTGACTCCTTCCATAACGTGTGCATAGTTTCCCCCTTTTGGATGCAACCTATATCCAGTGACTTTTTTCCCCGGCAAATACGGTAGAGTTGGCCCCAGGTGTCCTCTCTATTCTGTTCGGTGAAGGCAAATCGCTTTCCTTCGATACGTAAAGCATCCTCTTGTATTCAGCCAATCTATGCCTGTAGGCATGTCTTGACTGATCCAAGTCTGCTCTCCCAGCGTTTCTGGCTTTTTGGAACTTCCTCCTAAGTCTCCTTACTAACCTGCGCTTAATGTCGCTGGCGTGAGCGAACTCAATCTGACTTAGATTGTGATCACTCACCCCCTCGCCACCTCGAACAATTCAGTGAAAATTGAAGAGTTGGTGCACCGCATCGATGACAAGTTTCACGTCAATGTCGCTACTTCCATTTGGGCCATCAAATGTATAAAATTCGCGGATACGATTAAGGGCAGACACCCTGTTTGCAATCATCCACTCACTCAGCTGTACCCTCCTATGGATTGATCGGCTTGAGGAGATGACTCCTTGAAGCTTGCTCTTTCAAAGGGGTTGCTTCGAACTACTGTCAAAAGAAAATCTAAGTACTGAAGATACGGTTCAATTTCCATATCGTATTTGAAATAAAGGCTACACAAAAACAATCTACCAAACTCACCCTCAACAGAAACGCAAATGCCGAACTGGGACTCATGAATGAGCATAGACACTTTGTTGACGTCGTTCACAACAACAGTAACGTGTCCGTTAATGTTCGTGTACGACTTCATATGCGATGGCAGGTCCCACTGTCCTGATGTTGTTATAATCAACACAGTAAGGCTTTTTCAACAACAAAACTACAGCCGTCCCTGCCCATCAAGTGCCCCAAATCGTGCATTGCTGCTTGAGCACCGTTGCAATTTAATACAATTTAAACCGGGCAGATATTTAAAATAGGCTTAATGTGTATAAATGTCGTAAGACTTAACAACACGGTGGGCCTACCAACAATATCAGGGCTGAGGATAAACGCCAGCCATCGCCCCAGGGCAGTACAAGTACTACCCCAGTACAATTTTATCGAAATGTTAAGGCATGTCCACACCCCTTGCTGAGGAGCGAGGTCTATCTCCACCTCTTGTGTCTTAATGGTCTTAGGTGTTCAACAGATCCCTAAAGACACCATTTGTCCCGCAATTAGGTTGAAACCACAGCCACCACGATACTCCCACTAGGTGGCCTACCTCATACACAAACTGGAACAAACAGCCTAGTGCTTAGACACTAGAAACTTGATGGTCCAGGGGCTCTTGTCTCTCGTGGTTCAGACTATAAGCTTCTGATCGAGCTTTGCAACCGTGAAGGTTACTTCCAGATGGACGTCCTTAAAGTCCGTGGCCTGGCAACCTCAGTGTTTGAGTGTCCGACCATTAGCTGAAGTAAGGCCAATGATCAGACAGTACAAACAACGCTGAAAGAAAAGAAAACAACATGTGTTAGCACCTCATCCATCAAACTCAACCTACTGCACAACAACTGATTCTAACCTATCAATGCGTTCCTGCCGCATTTGGAACAGCGTGTTCGCAAAGGCCGCAAAAATAGCAGAAGTTTCCCTTGTTAACAGAATCTCGCTGAAGACCCATGAATCCCCTGACCGCACCACTCCCATATCAGGAATATTCCTAATACCAGAAAAATCCGTACATTCAAGTATTAAGTGTCGCCAGTCTTCACTAACAGCCCCACACCTTCTCGGACAGGGCTCTCTGATGCAGGAATGCATTCATAGAACCATGTTCAGTCAGCAAAAAGATCGCGTAGAGCGTGCGTTGCAAATTCGGACGTCCTCCTTTATCCGGAATATACTCAAACGTTATTCTACCTTTCTCCCTTGTCTCCCATCTAGATTGCCATCTAGATAGGACACACCTATTCAATATCTCGTTTATCTCCCTAAAGTTTAAATTTTCCCTCCTTGCACTTACACACTCCCCCAGTCATGTAAGGACATCCTCAAGCGCTTCTTTAACTTGTAGGCAAATCCTCTACGAATCACCTCCAAGTCAAGGGGCGGTGCGTCCGTCAACACCTGAAGCGAATCAGTTGATACAGTTTGACAAGCCGGAAGCAAAGCAAGGAGCATGATTCTCTGAGTCGTGAGAATTTTGCTCATACCTGTGTCAGTCATTACAGCTCCGTACCATATCGACGCACCAAATGTTGCACAAGCAACAAATAGCCCGCCATATACGAACTGCACGACTAGTAAGGCCCCATTCACTTCGCAGAATACGGCGAGCCGTCGGGACTAGAACGGTGAGCTTCCTCCTCACCATGTCAAGATGAGAATTAAAGTTCATCCCCTCCCCCACCGTTATCTTAAGGTATTTGACTTCAGTCACATACCTAAGGGCCGGCCCCCCTGGAAACGCTGAGATTCTCGGCGGACGACGAACATCGAACTTCATTTAAAGTAGCATAATTGATGTTTTTTCCACCGCGATCCCGACTCCTACACTAGTTCCCCATGTTTGTACCATTTCCATGACCACTCGGCCCTTGTTTTTCAGCTCGAGCCGACTCGTGCCTTCAACAAGAACTAAAAGGTCATCAACAAAGGCACTTGCATTACCTATTCTACATAGATCATTTAACAGTGGGTCCATCATGATATTACAAATAACTGGACCACCGATAAATCCCTGAAGACAGGGATAGAGTTGGCCCCATGGGTCTTCTCTGTATTGCTCGGTGAAGGCATTCCAATAACTTTCTTTCGTTACGTAAAGCATCCTCTTGTATTCGGCCAATTCATGCCTATAGGCATGTCTTGACTGATCCAAGTCCGCTCTCCCAGCGTTTCTAGCTTTTTGGAATGTCCTTCTAAGTCTCCTAACTTCTCTTCGTTTAGCATTCAGTTAAGGAGTCCACCACTTCACTCCTTTCGGATTTACCTTTTGGTAGCTCCGAAAGAGTGAGTCGTTTACATCCCAAGATGCCTCATTAAGCCTATCTACCCTACCATCTACGCTCATAGACTCAAAGATGGTAAGCGGCGTTGACGCAATCCTTCTCATGATGTGAGTCTGGTACAATGTCCAATCGACGTTTCCCATCCTCCAGCGTTTCTCTCCCAAATCAACCCGGTCGCCCTGAATGTCGGCACGAGCGAACTCAATCTGAATTAGATTGTGATCACTCACTCCATCGCCACCCCAAACAACCCTGTGAAAATTGAATAGCTGATACGCCGCATCATTAAGAAGTATTACTTGAATGTCGCTACGCCCATTTGGGCCGTCAAACGTATAAAACTCACTGAAACGATTAAGTGCAGACACACGGTTCGCGATCATCCACTCACTCAGCAGCAACCCCCTATGTATTGATCGGCTTGAGGATATGACTCCTTGAAGCTTACTCTTCCATAGGGGTGAAACTGCATTCGCGTCGATGCCGAAAATGACGGGATCGCTCCGAACTATTCTAAGTAACCTGTCTAATTAATTAGATATGGCTCAATTTATTATAAAATATAGACTACACAGAAACAACCTACCAAAATCCCCCTCAACATAGATGCAGATGCCGAATTGGGATTCGTGAATGAGCATAGACACTGTGTTGACGTCGTTCACAACAACAGCAGCGTGTCCGTTACTGTTAGTGAACGACTTTATATGCGATGGCAGGCCCCTCACTGTCCTGATGTTA
This sequence comes from Melangyna quadrimaculata, assembly GCA_949320155.1. Taxonomy (NCBI): domain Eukaryota; kingdom Metazoa; phylum Arthropoda; class Insecta; order Diptera; family Syrphidae; genus Melangyna; species Melangyna quadrimaculata. The sequence continues at coordinate 16,796,119 of OX439486.1, forward strand.
TTATAATCAACACAGTAAGGATCCTGCAACAACGCAAAACTACAGCCATCCCTGCTCATCAAGTGCCCCAAGTCGAGCATTGCTGCTCAGGCACCACTACAATTTAATGACAGGATTTTTACTGCCATTTTAATTCCTGGCTTTCTCCCTAGCAACCGCTGCACGGTAAACCGGGCAGTCGTTTGTCAGCATCAAGTGACCAGCCGGATGTCCTTGAAACGCGCAGTCGCAACAATGGATTGCATTAAAGCAACGACGCACTCCGTGTCTTGACTGTCCACACCTAAAACAAGTACTTTCAATTACCCTACACTGCGGCATCAGGTGGTCAATACCTAAGCACTTATAACAGTGCATAATTGGTGGATTCGCCCTGATTACAAAAGAAAAATGCTTAATGTAGCCCCTGCTTTCCTTCAATAATGTTTCTGCGGCCCTATCACTGCATTCTTAGGTGACACTTATGGTCATATCAGCCATGGTTGTCCATGGTTTCGTGACCATAAGTACCTCCTTCCTGAAAACCTCATCGGCCATCACACGGAAGTATAATTTCCGGAGATCACCCATGAAATCCTCAGGTGAAATAAGCTTATTCACCCTATGAACAACGACTCTGGGACTCGACTCCTTTTTCTGCTCAGCGGCTAAAGCTACTTCTGCAAATTTCTTGCTATTTTTAACTAAGTCTCTTTCCTTTGCAGAAGGCAATCTCATCAAACAACCTGCCTTTTTTTTGTTGGACCGAGTGGAAACGGACATTATCAAGAACGGGAGCTACCTCTTCCAAGATCTTCTTCTGTACAACTTTAGAAGACTCGTTTTTACTACTCTTGATCTGAAGGCCATAGGTTATCGGCTCAGGTTTAATCTCTGGAGCGGATACTATTGGCCCAATAGGACCAACCACCACCAGAAGAGTCAGTATTGGGGCCAATATTTTGTCCTGCACCATCACCCATTACGGGGGCCGCGTCAGCAAAAATTTTTCTTTATTTATTCCTATCACTAACAGCTTGGACAATATTCTGCTCAATAATATCAATTTTGTTTTGGACCCAGGGGGAAATCACAATTTGTTCAACAATATTAAACTTATTTTCAACCAACTTACCAACTTGGTTACCGGGCTTATGTGCCTTCGGTAATTCCAACGATAAAAGTCCACTTCCTGCAGCTTTAGAGTAATCTTCTACTTCCATTGTGGATACATCTCCTTCATCCGCATTATCCATTTGTTTAGCTTTTTGGATAGCGGCTGCCCTTTTCTCCTTCTTTAGCCTCCTGAGGCGCCTGGAATCCGTTTTCTTATCAATACCATCCTCATGTGCAGTTGCAGATTCATTGACGGAATTTTTAATGTGGAGCCACGCATCCTCGACACTGCGACCAGGCGTGAAGCCAAACTGGAATGGACTTGACTCAAGCTCGCACTCCATTAGTCTGTTCACCATGACTCTTTCCAGCGCTTTACAAAGTACTGGAAGGAGACTAATGCCACGATAAGACCTTGGATCAGACCTGTTCTCATCGCGAGACTTTAGAAGTACGATCACTTTCGCACACTTCCACTCCTGTGAAAAATAATTTTCCCTAACGCAGCTCGAGTAGAGACTCATCAGGTAATCGGGGACCGCTGACCACATGGCTTTCACCATTTCGCCAGTCAGCCCATCGAAGCCTGGAAATTTCCTTGACTTGAGCCGAAAGATAGCACTATCTACCTCCCTACTCTCTAATCTAGGAGCACCAGCATGCCCGCCCACCGACGGGGCAGCCTGATGCTAACTCCTGGGGAAAAACGACCTCATCAGGCTCACTGACTCCTTCCACGCTGTGTGCGTGGTTTCCCCCTCTTGGATGCAACTTATATCAAGTGACTTTTTCCCTCTACAAATACGGTAGAGTTGGCCCCATGGGTCCTCTCTGTATTGCTCGGTGAAGGCATTCCAATAACTTTCTTTCGTTACGTAAAGCATCCTTTTGAATTCGGCCAATTCATGCCTATAGGCATGTCTTTACTGATCCAAGTCCGCTCTCCCAGCGTTTCTAGCTTTTTGGAATGTCCTTCTAAGTCTCCTAACTTCTCTTCGTTTAGCATTCAGTTAAGGAGTCCACCACTTCACTCCTTTCGGATTTACCTTTTCGTAGCTCCGAAAGAGTGAGTCGTTTACATCCCAAAATGCCTCATTAAGCCTATCTACCTTACCATCTACGCTCATAGACTCAAAGATGGTAAGCGGCGTTGACGCAATCCTTCTCATGATGTGAGTCTGGTACAATGTCCAATCGACGTTTCCCATCCTCCAGCGTTTCTCTCCCAAATCAACCCGGTCGCCCTGAATGTCGGCACGAGCGAACTCAATCTGAATTAGATTGTGATCACTCACTCCATCGCCACCCCAAACAACCCTGTGAAAATTGAATAGCTGATACGCCGCATCATTAAGAAGTATTACTTGAATGTCGCTACGCCCATTTGGGCCGTCAAACGTATAAAACTCACTGAAACGATTAAGTGCAGACACACGGTTCGCGATCATCCACTCACTCAGCAGCAACCCCCTATGTATTGATCGGCTTGAGGATATGACTCCTTGAAGCTTACTCTTCCATAGGGGTGAAACTGCATTCGCGTCGATGCCGAAAATGACGGGATCGCTCCGAACTATTCTAAGTAACCTGTCTAATTAATTAGATATGGCTCAATTTATTATAAAATATAGACTACACAGAAACAACCTACCAAAATCCCCCTCAACATAGATGCAGATGCCGAATTGGGATTCGTGAATGAGCATAGACACTGTGTTGACGTCGTTCACAACAACAGCAGCGTGTCCGTTACTGTTAGTGAACGACTTTATATGCGATGGCAGGCCCCTCACTGTCCTGATGTTATTATAATCAACACAGTAAGGATCCTGCAACAACGCAAAACTACAGCCATCCCTGCTCATCAAGTGCCCCAAGTCGAGCATTGCTGCTCAGGCACCACTACAATTTAATGACAGGATTTTTACTGCCATTTTAATTCCTGGCTTTCTCCCTAGCAACCGCTGCACGGTAAACCGGGCAGTCGTTTGTCAGCATCAAGTGACCAGCCGGATGTCCTTGAAACGCGCAGTCGCAACAATGGATTGCATTAAAGCAACGACGCACTCCGTGTCTTGACTGTCCACACCTAAAACAAGTACTTTCAATTACCCTACACTGCGGCATCAGGTGGTCAATACCTAAGCACTTATAACAGTGCATAATTGGTGGATTCGCCCTGATTACAAAAGAAAAATGCTTAATGTAGCCCCTGCTTTCCTTCAATAATGTTTCTGCGGCCCTATCACTGCATTCTTAGGTGACACTTATGGTCATATCAGCCATGGTTGTCCATGGTTTCGTGACCATAAGTACCTCCTTCCTGAAAACCTCATCGGCCATCACACGGAAGTATAATTTCCGGAGATCACCCATGAAATCCTCAGGTGAAATAAGCTTATTCACCCTATGAACAACGACTCTGGGAATCGACTCCTTTTTCTGCTCAGCGGCTAAAGCTACTTCTGCAAATTTCTTGCTATTTTTAACTAAGTCTCTTTCCTTTGCAGAAGGCAATCTCATCAAACAACCTGCCTTTTTTTTGTTGGACCGAGTGGAAACGGACATTATCAAGAACGGGAGCTACCTCTTCCAAGATCTTCTTCTGTACAACTTTAGAAGACTCGTTTTTACTACTCTTGATCTGAAGGCCATAGGTTATCGGCTCAGGTTTAATCTCTGGAGCGGATACTATTGGCCCAATAGGACCAACCACCACCAGAAGAGTCAGTATTGGGGCCAATATTTTGTCCTGCACCATCACCCATTACGGGGGCCGCGTCAGCAAAAATTTTTCTTTATTTATTCCTATCACTAACAGCTTGGACAATATTCTGCTCAATAATATCAATTTTGTTTTGGACCCAGGGGGAAATCACAATTTGTTCAACAATATTAAACTTATTTTCAACCAACTTACCAACTTGGTTACCGGGCTTATGTGCCTTCGGTAATTCCAACGATAAAAGTCCACTTCCTGCAGCTTTAGAGTAATCTTCTACTTCCATTGTGGATACATCTCCTTCATCCGCATTATCCATTTGTTTAGCTTTTTGGATAGCGGCTGCCCTTTTCTCCTTCTTTAGCCTCCTGAGGCGCCTGGAATCCGTTTTCTTATCAATACCATCCTCATGTGCAGTTGCAGATTCATTGACGGAATTTTTAATGTGGAGCCACGCATCCTCGACACTGCGACCAGGCGTGAAGCCAAACTGGAATGGACTTGACTCAAGCTCGCACTCCATTAGTCTGTTCACCATGACTCTTTCCAGCGCTTTACAAAGTACTGGAAGGAGACTAATGCCACGATAAGACCTTGGATCAGACCTGTTCTCATCGCGAGACTTTAGAAGTACGATCACTTTCGCACACTTCCACTCCTGTGAAAAATAATTTTCCCTAACGCAGCTCGAGTAGAGACTCATCAGGTAATCGGGGACCGCTGACCACATGGCTTTCACCATTTCGCCAGTCAGCCCATCGAAGCCTGGAAATTTCCTTGACTTGAGCCGAAAGATAGCACTATCTACCTCCCTACTCTCTAATCTAGGAGCACCAGCATGCCCGCCCACCGACGGGGCAGCCTGATGCTAACTCCTGGGGAAAAACGACCTCATCAGGCTCACTGACTCCTTCCACGCTGTGTGCGTGGTTTCCCCCTCTTGGATGCAACTTATATCAAGTGACTTTTTCCCTCTACAAATACGGTAGAGTTGGCCCCATGGGTCCTCTCTGTATTGCTCGGTGAAGGCATTCCAATAACTTTCTTTCGTTACGTAAAGCATCCTTTTGAATTCGGCCAATTCATGCCTATAGGCATGTCTTTACTGATCCAAGTCCGCTCTCCCAGCGTTTCTAGCTTTTTGGAATGTCCTTCTAAGTCTCCTAACTTCTCTTCGTTTAGCATTCAGTTAAGGAGTCCACCACTTCACTCCTTTCGGATTTACCTTTTCGTAGCTCCGAAAGAGTGAGTCGTTTACATCCCAAAATGCCTCATTAAGCCTATCTACCTTACCATCTACGCTCATAGACTCAAAGATGGTAAGCGGCGTTGACGCAATCCTTCTCATGATGTGAGTCTGGTACAATGTCCAATCGACGTTTCCCATCCTCCAGCGTTTCTCTCCCAAATCAACCCGGTCGCCCTGAATGTCGGCACGAGCGAACTCAATCTGAATTAGATTGTGATCACTCACTCCATCGCCACCCCAAACAACCCTGTGAAAATTGAATAGCTGATACGCCGCATCATTAAGAAGTATTACTTGAATGTCGCTACGCCCATTTGGGCCGTCAAACGTATAAAACTCACTGAAACGATTAAGTGCAGACACACGGTTCGCGATCATCCACTCACTCAGCAGCAACCCCCTATGTATTGATCGGCTTGAGGATATGACTCCTTGAAGCTTACTCTTCCATAGGGGTGAAACTGCATTCGCGTCGATGCCGAAAATCACGGGATCGCTCCGAACTATTCTAAGTAACCTGTCTAATTAATTAGATATGGCTCAATTTATTATAAAATATAGACTACACAGAAACAACCTACCAAAATCCCCCTCAACATAGATGCAGATGCCGAATTGGGATTCGTGAATGAGCATAGACACTGTGTTGACGTCGTTCACAACAACAGCAGCGTGTCCGTTACTGTTAGTGAACGACTTTATATGCGATGGCAGGCCCCTCACTGTCCTGATGTTATTATAATCAACACAGTAAGGATCCTGCAACAACGCAAAACTACAGCCGTCCCTGCCCATCAAGTGCCCCAAGTCGAGCATTGCTGCTCAGGCACTACTACAATTTAGTGACAGGATTTTTAATGCCATTTTAATTCCTGGCTTTCTCCCTAGCAACCGCTGCACGGTAAACCGGGCAGTCGTTTGTCAGCATCAAGTGACCAGCCGGATGTCCTTGAAACGCGCAGTCGCAACAATGGATTGCATTAAAGCAACGACGCACTCCGTGTCTTGACTGTCCACACCTAAAACAAGTACTTTCAATTACCCTACACTGCGGCATCAGGTGGTCAATACCTAAGCACTTATAACAGTGCATAATTGGTGGATTCGCCCTGATTACAAAAGAAAAATGCTTAATGTAGCCCCTGCTTTCCTTCAATAATGTTTCTGCGGCCCTATCACTGCATTCTTAGGTGACACTTATGGTCATATCAGCCATGGTTGTCCATGGTTTCGTGACCATAAGTACCTCCTTCCTGAAAACCTCATCGGCCATCACACGGAAGTATAATTCCCGGAGATCACCCATGAAATCCTCAGGTGAAATAAGCTTATTCACCCTATGAACAACGACTCTGGGACTCGACTTCTTTTTCTGCTCAGCGGCTAAAGCTACTTCTGCAAATTTCTTGCTATTTTTAACTAAGTCTCTTTCCTTTGCAGAAGGCAATCTCATCAAACAACCTGCCTTTTTTTTGTTGGACCGAGTGGAAACGGACATTATCAAGAACGGGAGCTACCTCTTCCAAGATCTTCTTCTGTACAACTTTAGAAGACTCGTTTTTACTACTCTTGATCTGAAGGCCATAGGTTATCGGCTCAGGTTTAATCTCTGGAGCGGATACTATTGGCCCAATAGGACCAACCACCACCAGAAGAGTCAGTATTGGGGCCAATATTTTGTCCTGCACCATCACCCATTACGGGGGCCGCGTCAGCAAAAATTTTTCTTTATTTATTCCTATCACTAACAGCTTGGACAATATTCTGCTCAATAATATCAATTTTGTTTTGGACCCAGGGGGAAATCACAATTTGTTCAACAATATTAAACTTATTTTCAACCAACTTACCAACTTGGTTACCGGGCTTATGTGCCTTCGGTAATTCCAACGATGAAAGTCCACTTCCTGCAGCTTTAGAGTAATCTTCTACTTCCATTGTGGATACATCTCCTTCATCCGCATTATCCATTTGTTTAGCTTTTTGGATAGCGGCTGCCCTTTGCTCCTTCTTTAGCCTCCTGAGGCGCCTGGACTCCGTTTTCTTATCAATACCATCCTCATGTGCAGTTGCAGATTCATTGACGGAATTTTTAATGTGGAGCCACGCATCCTCGACACTGCGACCAGGCGTGAAGCCAAACTGGAATGGACTTGACTCAAGCTCGCACTCCATTAGTCTGTTCACCATGACTCTTTCCAGCGCTTTACAAAGTACTGGAAGGAGACTAATGCCACGATAAGACCTTGGATCAGACCTGTTCTCATCGCAAGACTTTAGAAGTACGATCACTTTCGCACACTTCCACTCCTGTGAAAAATAATTTTCCCTAACGCAGCTCGAGTAGAGACTCATCAGGTAATCGGGGACCGCTGACCACATGGCTTTCACCATTTCGCCAGTCAGCCCATCGAAGCCTGGAAATTTCCTTGACTTGAGCCGAAAGATAGCACTATCTACCTCCCTACTCTCTAATCTAGGAGCACCAGCATGCCCGCCCACCGACGGGGCAGCCTGATGCTAACTCCTGGGGAAAAACGACCTCATCAGGCTCACTGACTCCTTCCACGCTGTGTGCGTGGTTTCCCCCTCTTGGATGCAACTTATATCAAGTGACTTTTTCCCTCTACAAATACGGTAGAGTTGGCCCCATGTGTCCTCTCTGTATTGCTTGGTGAAGGCATTCCAATAACTTTCTTTCGTTCATGCCTATAGGCATGTCTTGACTGTCTCTCCCAGCGTTTCTAGCTTTTTGGAATGTCCTTCTCAGTCTCCTAACTTATCTTCGTTTAGCATTCAGTTAAGGAGTTCACCACTTTACTCCTTTCGGATTTACCTTTTGGTAGCTCCGAAAGAGTGAGTCGTTTACATCCCAAAATGCCTAACGGCATGTCTTGACTGATCCAAGTCCGCTCTCCCAGCGTTTCTAGCTTTTTGGAATGTCCTTCTAAGTCTCCTAACTTCTCTTCGTTTAGCATTCAGTTAAGGAGTCCACCACTTCACTCCTTTCTGATTTACCTTTTGGTAGCTCCGAAAGAGTGAGTCGTTTACATCCCAAAATGCCTCATTAAGCCTATCTACTTTACCGTCTACGCTCATAGACTCAAAAATGTTAAGCGGCGTTGCCGCAACCCTTCTCATGATGTGAGTCTGGTACAATGTCCAATTGACGTTTCCCATCCTCCAGCGTTTCTCTCCCAAATCAACCCGGTCGCCCTGAATGTCGGCACGAGCGAACTCAATCTGAATTAGATTGTGATCACTCACTCAGGCCCCTCACTGTCCTGATGTTATTATCATCAACACAGTAAGGATTCTGCAACAACGCAAAACTACAGCCGTCCCTGCTCATCAAGTGCCCCAAGTCGAGCATTGCTGCTCAGGCACCACTACAATTTAATGACAGGATTTTTACTGCCATTTTAATTCCTGGCTTTCTCCCTAGCAACCGCTGCACGGTAAACCGGGCAGTCGTTTGCCAGCATCAAGTGACCAGCCGGATGTCCTCTAAACGCGCAGTTGCGACAATGGATTGCATTTAAGCAACGACGCGCTCCGTTTCCCGACTGTACACACCTAAGACAAACACTTTCGATTGCCCTACACTGCGGCATCAGGTTATCAGTACCTAAGCACCTATAACAGCGCATAATTGGTGGATTCGCCCTGACTATAAAAAAATGCTTAATGTAGCACCTGCCTTCCTTCAGTAATGTTTCTGCCAACATATCACTGCATTCTAAGGTGACACTTATGGTCATATCAGCCATGGCTGTCCATGGTTTCGTGACCATAACTACCTCCAATAAAATAAAATAAAATAAAATAAAATAAAATAAAATAAAATAAAATAAAATAAAATAAAATAAAATAAAATAAAATAAAATAAAAAAAAAATAAAATAAAATAAAATAAAAAAAATAAAATAAAATGAAGTAAAATAAAATAAAATAAAATAAAATAAATTTAAATAAAATAAAATAAAACCAGAAGACCCATGTGAAAATTTCGCACATTCAATAAGGCTTTAAATTATCAAATAGAATGTTTGAAGAAAATTAAAAAATTCTTTTTATTAGTGATATGAACATATTATTTTTACAAAACCTCTTTGTTAACAATATTTGATGTAAGAATGAAATCTTTTTGAATTTTTTGTTTATCATTTTCTTTTATAGATACATATAATGTTGTGTGCACTTTTTTATTTAGTTTAATAAGATTTTTTACTATTAAACTTAAATCTCAAAAATAAATCTCTCAAAAACACAGCTAAAAATTCTTTTGGGGCCCCATAATTTAGCTATCTCACTGCATTCCGACCCTGTGTGAATGCATTTGTGTTTGTGTAACTCATTCTGTTTTGAAAAAAAAACCTCACTTTTTCCTCGATATTCCCGTTCCTCTATTTCTTCTTCTAAGATTTTAAATTAAAGAATTAATAAATATGTTTCTTTCATTCATGCACTCTAGAGATACTAAATGCATTCGGCTTTTTATAATGAGACAAAAGATTACAAACAACAGAGGTAGGTAACAAATATCTTTTTCCACCACTCACTCAATGTGCAAGCAAAAAAAGAGGATTATACATTACAAAAGTAATAAATATGTTTCTTTCATTCATGCATGGTGTAACTAAAGAATGTTTCTCCCCAACTCACTCAAGGTGTGGCGAAAGAAAAGAGAATTTTAAATTACAGAAGTAATACATACATATTTTTCTCTTTCACTCATTCAATGGGTTAAAGGTGAGGTATTCTTTATGTCAAATGTTTCATTTATTGAATTATTTAAAATTTTCGAAATTTATAGAAAACAGTGTGGTATAACATAAAGTTTTAGTGCACTGTCATGAGTATGTGTAAATTCCTATTCAGGAACTAACTATTTTATAAATGAGAAAAAAGGAGTTTGACAACAGAAATAATATATATGATGATAAAACAAAATAAAATAAAATAAAATAATAAGAGATCATCATCAGCATCCGAGGTGATCGGACGTGTTTTGGAGTCGCTCTGGCAAATTTAAAGGAAGTAAAATAAATTAAATAAATAAAATAAAATAAAAAATAGTAAAAATAAAATAATAATACAAAACAGTAATAATAAAATATTAATAATAATATTCTAAAAAAATTAATAGAAATAAAATAAATATTATAAATAAAATAAAAAAAACGATAATAATAGATAAATAAATTAAATAAATTAAATAAATGAAATAAATTAAATAAATAAAGTAATAAAATAAATATAATAAATAAAATAAAATAAATAGAAGCGAAGTCTTCTGTGGATGACAGTTCAAACCCTGAGATCCCATTTAATCTTCCAATTAATTTGTCCACAAGGATATTAAACATAATTGGAGATAATGCGTCTCCTTGTTATACTCTTCGATTGATGGGAACTGTCACCGGGTCTGCGCTGGATGATATCCGCGTCCTGACGCCCCTTAGATGTTTTGCCATGTACGCGCTGAACTTCTTGTCTACTCTTGTCCCCCGTAGCACTAGGCTATGGCGTGACACTGTGCCGAAAGCCTTTGCTACATCGAGTGCCAGTACACATAGTGGGGCTCCATGTTTTCTTTTGTCCTTAATGAGCTATGGAGAGTGAAAGTGTTGGCAAAGCAGCAATCCAGGTTGTTGATTCATGTGTATCTTAACCACACTTAGCCTCGTAACTAAGAGTTTATGCAGGAGGCGAATCAGTGTTGACGATATTGTAATTGGGTGAAAGTTGGCGGGGTTGATGGCTTCTGAAGTAGTTTTAAACAATGTTGTTCGGCTTTGCTTCAGAGTTAGTGGGGTGTACTCCAGGTGTAACATGGCATTGTATAGGAGCGCCACTTTTGGGGCAGGAATGTCGAGCAACTTCTGCAGGGTGATGTTGTATGAATGGCTCATGTGAAATCTCAATTTCCTTGGTGTTATTTTCGGATTTCATGATCGGCAGCCGAACCGTTTTATTTTCCTTTTGAGCGCTATTGGTTATCATCCAGCTTCCTCGTATTGAAGTTTTTACAGTCTTGAATTTGTTTAAGACTCAGGTTTTACTGTTTTGATAGGACAACATGTTTCTCTAGCGCCCATTATCAGCGGGAGAATTCTGATTTTGTTGTTGGGGTATCTATGCTGTAGGCACTCGAGGAACTCTGGTGTGCTATAGGTTGCCATTTTCTGTGTGATTTGAAGGGCCAGTGTTTCGGGTCCTTCCCAATAAACCCCGACATCACACACTATTGTGAGGTTATTCTTTGTGAGAATGCCGTCGGGCTACTTTAGAATTCCATTCTAGCCTCGGATTCGTACCGTATCGCTCGATCTCGAATCTCAGTGGTCACAAGTCGTTTCTGCATGAAGTTGTGACGATTGATGCGTTCCCAGTGCAAGGCTGGACACGCCTGTTCCACATGAAAAAGGGATTCTAACTTGTTGCATTGCCGTCGACATCTTCGCTCCGATGGGGGGTTCGGTGGGATTCTCCTGGTTGGAAGGAGGTTGAATCAGAGTAGGATCGCTTTTATGTTGTCCTCGCTGCTCCAGTATAGTGGCTGTTTGTAGATGAAGGAGGTACAGGTGTGATTCCATTTGCAGAGTAGGAGTTTTTAAGCTTGGTGGCATGATAACTATGTCCGGCAGTTTGGTAAGCTTTGTTTGTCTGGATGATTCCCCGTATTATTTCAATCCAACTCTGGCCAAACGAAATAAAACCTGCTATAATCTCATCTGCAGATAATTTCTCTATCCTATCACTATGACTGGGATCCTGCTCCAATAAAATTATACTCGGCAACAATAATAATATGGCGATATATGTATTACTTACTTTACTTTTGATAGCGCTCACAGCCCAGGATGGGCTTCAGCCTCAACTTACAAGCCCCTCCGGCGAGATCTGAGCATGATTCTCTGAGTCATGAGAATTTTGCTCCTTCCTGTTGCAGTCATTAGAGCTCCGTACTATATTGGCGCACCAAATGTTGCACAAGCAACAAATAGCCCACCGTATACGATACGAACTGCACGACTAGTAAGGCCCCATTCACTTCAAAGAATACGACGTGCCGTCGGGACTAGAACGGTGAGCCTCCTCACCATGTCAAGATGAGGATTAAAGTTCATCCTCTTCCCCACCGTTATCCCAAGGTATTTGATTTCAGTCACATACCTTAGGGCCGGCCCCCCTGGAAACGCTCAAATATTCTGTGGACGACGCGACGTACATCTAGTTTTCCTCACCGAGACCTCGACTCCTACACTATTTACCAATGCTTGCACCTTTCCATAATCAATCGGCCCTTGTTTTTCAGCTCGAGCTGACTCGATCCTTCAACAAGAACCAAAAGATCATCAGCAAAAGCAATTGCATTCCCCATTCTACAAAGGTCGTTCAGCAGTGGATCCATCATGAGCGTCCAAATAATTGGACATCCCACTGACCCCTGAGGACAACCTCTCTCCACTGAAAAACTCACACAATCCGTGGGACCAATCACACGACCTCTTAACATGGAGCCACGCGTCATCGGTACTGCGTCCTCGCGTGAAGCCAAACTGAAACAGACTCGGCTCAAGCTCGCACTCCATCAGTCTGTTTACCATGACTCTTTCCAGTACTTTACCAAACACTGGAAAGAGACTGATGCCACGATAAGACCTAGGATCAGACCTGATCTTATCGCTTGACTTTAGAAGTACGATTACTTTCGCACATTTCCCTTCCCGTGGGAAATAGTTCTCCCTGATACAACTCGAGTAGTAGCCCGTAGCGTAATGGTAAGTGCGTTCGACTGTCACGCTGGAGGTCTGGGATCGCTTTCCGGCCTCGTCCACCTAAAAACTAAAAAAGTTTTTTTCAGGGCTACTGCCTCTTGCGAGGAATTGACAAATCCTCCAAGAGTATCACTTGTCACGAATAAGTGCTTCTCGTCTAGCCGTTCGGATTCGACATAAAATTGTAGGTCCCTTCCATTCCTGTCGAAAGGCGCACACAGGAATGGTTGCGAGTTGTTAGTCACTAGGCCCTGGTTCTTCATGAGCCGTTGTGCCACCCGATTTATTTATTTATTTTTTTTGACACAGCTCGAGTACAAGCTCATCAGGTAATCGGGGACCACTGTCCACATAGCTTTCACCATTTCGCCAGTCAGTCCATCGAAGCCTGGAGATTTCGTCGACTTGAGTCAATAGATTGCACTATCCACCTCCCTATTCTCTAAACTAGGAGCACCAGCTTGCCCGCCCGCCGACGGGGCAGCCGGATGCTCACTCTTAGGGAAAAACGACCTTATCAGAGCCAAAACTGACTCCTTCCATGACGTGTGCATGGTTTCCCACTCTTGGATGCAACCTATATCCCAGGGTCCTCTCTTTTCTGTTCGCTGAAGGCAAATCGCTTTCCTTTGCTACGTAAAGCATCCTCTTGTATTCAGCCAATCTATGCCTGTAGGCATGTCTTGACTGATCCAAGTCTGCTCTCCCAGCGTTTCTGGCTTCTTGGAACTTCCTCCTAAGTCTCCTTACTAACCTGCGCTTAATGTCGCTGGCTTGAGCGAACTCAATCCACCTCGAACAACTCAGTGAAAATTGAAGAGTTGGTGCACCGCATCGTTGACAAGTTTCACGTCAATTCCATTTGGGCCATCAAATGTATTAAATTCGCTGAAACGATTAAGGGCAGACACCCTGTTTGCAATCATCCACTCACTCAGCTGTACCCTCCTACGGATTGATCGGCTTGAGGAGATGACTCCTTGAAGCTTGCTCTTTCAAAGGGGTCGCTTCGAACTACTGTCAAAAGAAAATCTAAGTACTGAAGATGCGGTTCAATTTCCCTATCGTATTTGAAATAAAGGCTACACAAAAACAATCTACCAAACTCACCCTCAACAGAAACGCAAATGCCGAACTGGGACTCATGAATGAGCATAGACACTTTGTTGACGTCGTTCACAAGAACAGTAACGTGTCCGTTAATGTTCGTGTACGACTTCATATGCGATGGCAGGTTCCACTGTCGTGATGTTGTTATCATCAACACAGTAAGGCTTTTGCAACAACAAAACTACAGCCGTCCCTGCCCATCAAGTGCCCCAAATCGTGCATTGCTGCTTGAGCACCGTTGCAATTTAATACAATTTAAACCGGGGAGATATTTAAAATAGGCTTAATGTGTATAAATGTCGTAAGACTAAACAACACGGTGGGCCTACCAACAATATCAGGGCTGAGGATAAACGCCAGCCATCGCCCCAGGGCAGTACAAGTACTACCCCAGTACAATTTTATCGAAATGTTAAGGCATGTCCACACCCCTTGCTGAGGAGCGAGGTCTATCTCCACCTCTTGTGCCTTAAGGGTCTTAGGTGTTCAACAGATCCCTTAAGACACCATTTGTCCCGCAATTAGGTTGAAACCACAGCCACCACGATACTCCTACTAGGTGGCCTACCTCATAGACAAACTGGAACAAACAGCCTAGTGCTTAGACACTAGAAACTTGATGGTCCAGGGGCTCTTGTCTCTCGTGGCTTAGACTATAAACTTCTGATCGAGCTTCGCAACCGTGAAGGTTACTTCCAGATGGACGTCCTTAAAGTCCGTGGCCTGGCAACCTCAGTGTTTGAGTGTCCGAACATTAACTGAAGTAAGGCCAATGATCAGACAGTACAAACAACGCTGAAAGAAAAGAAAACAACATGTGTTAGCACATCATCCATCAAACTCAACCTACTGCACAAGAAATGATTCTAACCTATCAATGCGTTCCTGCCGCATTTGGAACAGCGTGTTCGCAAAGGCCGCAAAAATAGCAGAAGTTTCCCTTGTTAACAGAATCTCGCTGAAGACCCATGAATCCCCTGACCGCACCACTCCCATATCAGGAAGATTCCTAATACCAGAAAAATCCGTACATTCAAGTATTAAGTGTCTCCAGTCTTCACTAACAGCCCCACACCGTCTCGGACAGGGCTCTCTGATGCAGGAATGCATTCATAAAACCATGTCCAGTCAGCAAAAAGATCGCGTAGAGCGTGCGTTGCAAATGCGGACGTCCTCCTACATCCGGAATAAACTCAAACGTTATTCTACCTTTCTCACTTGTCTCCCATCTAGATTGCCATCTAGATAGGACACACCTATTCAATATCTCGTTTATCTCCCTAAAGTTTAAATTTTCCCTCCTTGCACTTACACACTCCCCCAGTCATGTAAGGACATCCGCAAGCGCTTCTTTAACTTGTAGGCAAATCCTCTACGAATCACCTCCAAGTCAAGGGGCGGTGCGTCCGTCAACACCTGAAGCGAATCAGTTTATACAGTTTGACAAGCCGGAAGCGAAGCAAGGAGCATGATTCTCTGAGTCGTGAGAACTAAAAGGTCATCAGCAAAGGCACTTGCATTCCCTATTCTACATAGATCATTTAACAGTGGGTCCATCATGATATTACAAATATCTGGACCACTGATAAATCCCCTCTCCACCAAAATACTCGCGTAATCAGTAGGACCAATCACTCGAGCCGCTCTGTCCGACAAGTAACTCTTCCAGAGCGCTCTTTCCCTAAAGCCAACCTCTCCTAACCTACTTTCTGCTTTGAACCAGTCAAGGTAGTCGAAGGCGCCCTTGAAGTCAATGAAGATGCCAAGTACATACTTGGCCACTGATTCATTGACGGAATTTTTAATGTGGAGCCACGCATCCTCGACACTGCGACCAGGCGTGAAGCCAAACTGGAATGGATTTGACTCAAGCTCGCACTCCATTAGTCTGTTCACCATGACTCTTTCCAGCACTTTGCCAAGTACTGGAAGGAGACTGATGCCATGATAAGACCTAGGATCAGACCTGTTCTTATCGTGAGACTTTAGAAGTACGATCACTTTCGCACACTTCCACTCCTGTGAAAAATAATTTTCCCTAACGCAGCTCGAGTAGAGACTCATCAGGTAATCGGGGACCGCTGACCACATGGCTTTCACCATTTCGCCAGTCAGTCCATCGAAGCGTGGAGATTTGCTTGACTTGAGCCGAAAGATAGCACTATCTACCTCCCTACTCTTTAATCTAGGAGCACCAGCATGCCCGCCCACCGACTGGGCAGCCTGATGCTAATTCCTAGGGAAAAACGACATCATCAGGCTCACTGACTCCTTCCACGCTGTGTGCGTGGTTTCCCCCTCTTGGATGCAACTTATATCAAGTGACTTTTTCCCTCTACAAATACGGTAGAGTTGGCCCCATGTGTCCTCTCTGTATTGCTTGGTGAAGGCATTCCAATAACTTTCTTTCGTTCATGCCTATAGGCATGTCTTGACTCTTTCTCCCAGCGTTTCTAGCTTTTTGGAATGTCCTTCTAAGTCTCCTAACTTATCTTCGTTTAGCATTCAGTTAAGGAGTTCACCACTTCACTCCTTTCGGATTTACCTTTTGGTAGCTCCGAAAGAGTGAGTCGTTTACATCCCAAAATGCCTAACGGCATGTCTTGACTGATCCAAGTCCGCTCTCCCAGCGTTTCTAGCTTTTTGGAATGTCCTTCTAAGTCTCCTAACTTCTCTTCGTTTAGCATTCAGTTAAGGAGTCCACCACTTCACTCCTTTCTGATTTACCTTTTGGTAGCTCCGAAAGAGTGAGTCGTTTACATCCCAAAATGCCTCATTAAGCCTATCTACTTTACCGTCTACGCTCATAGACTCAAAAATGTTAAGCGGCGTTGACGCAACCCTTCTCATGATGTGAGTCTGGTACAATGTCCAATTGACGTTTCCCATCCTCCAGCGTTTCTCTCCCAAATCAACCCGGTCGCCCTGAATGTCGGCACGAGCGAACTCAATCTGAATTAGATTGTGATCACTCACTCAGGCCCCTCACTGTCCTGATGTTATTATCATCAACACAGTAAGGATTCTGCAACAACGCAAAACTACAGCCGTCCCTGCTCATCAAGTGCCCCAAGTCGAGCATTGCTGCTCAGGCACCACTTCAATTTAATGACAGGATTTTTACTGCCATTTTAATTCCTGGCTTTCTCCCTAGCAACCGCTGCACGGTAAACCGGGCAGTCGTTTGCCAGCATCAAGTGACCAGCCGGATGTCCTCTAAACGCGCAGTTGCGACAATGGATTGCATTTAAGCAACGACGCGCTCCGTTTCCCGACTGTACACACCTAAGACAAACACTTTCGATTGCCCTACACTGCGGCATCAGGTTATCAGTACCTAAGCACCTATAACAGCGCATAATTGGTGGATTCGCCCTGACTATAAAAAAATGCTTAATGTAGCACGTGCCTTCCTTCAGTAATGTTTCTGCCAACATATCACTGCATTCTAAGGTGACACTTATGGTCATATCAGCCATGGCTGTCCATGGTTTCGTGACCATAACTACCTCCAATAAAATAAAATAAAATAAAATAAAATAAAATAAAATAAAATAAAATAAA
Source organism: Melangyna quadrimaculata (assembly GCA_949320155.1). Taxonomy (NCBI): domain Eukaryota; kingdom Metazoa; phylum Arthropoda; class Insecta; order Diptera; family Syrphidae; genus Melangyna; species Melangyna quadrimaculata. The sequence continues at coordinate 16,813,642 of OX439486.1, forward strand.
ATAAAAAAAAATAAAATAAAATAAAATAAAAAAAATAAAATAAAATGAAGTAAAATAAAATAAAATAAATTTAAATAAAATAAAATAAAACCAGAAGACCCATGTGAAAATTTCGCACATTCAATAAGGCTTTAAATTATCAAATAGAATGTTTGAAGAAAATTAAAAAATTCTTTTTATTAGTGATATGAACATATTATTTTTACAAAACCTCTTTGTTAACAATATTTGATGTAAGAATGAAATCTTTTTGAATTTTTTGTTTATCATTTTCTTTTATAGATACATATAATGTTGTGTGCACTTTTTTATTTAGTTTAATAAGATTTTTTACTATTAAACTTAAATCTCAAAAATAAATCTATCAAAAACACAGCTAAAAATTCTTTTGGGGCCCCATAATTTAGCTATCTCACTGCATTCCGACCCTGTGTGAATGCATTTGTGTTTGTGTAACTCATTCTGTTTTGAAAAAAAAAAAACCTCACTTTTTCCTCGATATTCCCGTTCCTCTATTTCTTCTTCTAAGATTTTAAATTAAAGAATTAATAAATATGTTTCTTTCATTCATGCACTCTAGAGATACTAAATGCATTCGGCTTTTTATAATGAGACAAAAGATTACAAACAACAGAGGTAGGTAACAAATATATTTTTCCACCACTCACTCAATGTGCAAGCAAAAAAAGAGGATTATACATTACAAAAGTAATAAATATGTTTCTTTCATTCATGCATGGTGTAACTAAAGAATGTTTCTCCCCAACTCACTCAAGGTGTGGCGAAAGAAAAGAGAATTTTAAATTACAGAAGTAATACATACATATTTTTCTCTTTCACTCATTCAATGGGTTAAAGGTGAGGTATTCTTTATGTCAAATGTTTCATTTATTGAATTATTTAAAATTTTCGAAATTTATAGAAAACAGTGTGGTATAACATAAAGTTTTAGTGCACTGTCATGAGTATGTGTAAATTCCTATTCAGGAACTAACTATTTTATAAATGAGAAAAAAGGAGTTTGACAACAGAAATAATATATATGATGATAAAACAAAATAAAATAAAATAAAATAATAAGAGATCATCATCAGCATATGAGGCTCTGGCAAATTTAAAGGAAGTAAAATAAATTAAATAAATAAAATAAAATAAAATAAAATAAAAAATAGTAAAAATAAATAATAATACAAAACAGTAATAATAAAATATTAATTATAATATTCTAAAAAAATAAATAGAAATAAAATAAGTATTATAAATAAAATAAAAAAAAACGATAATAATAGATAAATAAATTAAATAAATTAAATAAATTAAATAAATAAAATAAATTAAATAAATAAAGTAATAAAATAAATATAATAAATAAAATAAAATAAATAGAAGCGAAGTCTTCTGTGGATGACAGTTCAAACCCTGAGATCCCATTTAATCTTCCAATTAATTTGTCCACAAGGATATTAAACATAATTGGAGATAATGCGTCTCCTTGTTATACTCTTCGATTGATGGGAACTGTCACCGGGTCTGCGCTGGATGATATCCGCGACCTGACGCCCCTTAGATGTTTTGCCATGTACGCGCTGAACTTCTCGTCTACTCTTGTCCTCCGTAGCACTAGGCTATGGCGTGACACTGTGTCGAAAGCCTTTGCTACATCGAGTGCCAGTACACATAGTGGGGCTCCATGTTTCCTTTTGTCCTTAATGAGCTTTGGAGAGTGAAAGTGTTGGCAAAGCAGCAATCCAGGTTGTTGATTCATGTATATCTTAACCACTAAGAGTTTATGCAGAAGGCGAATCAGTGTTGACGATATTGTAATTGGGTGAAAGTTGGCGGGGTTGATGGCTTCTGAAGTAGTTTTAAACTATGTTGTTCGGCTTTGCCTCAGAGTTGGTGGGGTGTACTCCAGGTGTAACATGGCATTGTATAGGAGCGTCACTTTTGCGGCAGGAATGTCGAGCAACTTCTGCAGGGTGATGTTGTATGAATGGCTCATGTGAATTCTCGATTTCCTTGGTGTTATTTTCAGACTTGATGTTCGGCAGCCGTACCGTTTTATTTTCCTTTTGAGCGCTATTGTTTATCATCCAGCTTCCTCGTATTGAAGTTTTTACAGTCTTGAATTTATTTAAGACTCAGGCTTTACTATTTTGATAGGAATCGTGTTGCCGACACCATGTTTCTCTAGCGCCCATTATCAGCGGGAGAATTCTGATTTTGTTGTTGGGGTATCTGTGCTGTAGGCACTCGAGGAACTCTGGTGTGCTATAGGTTGCCATTTTATGTGTGATTTGAAGGGCCAGTGTTTCGGGTCCTTCCCAATAAACCCCGACATCACACACTATTGTGAGGTTATTCTTTGTGAGAATGCCGTCGGGCTACTTTAGAATTCCATTCTATCCTCGGATTCGTATCATATCGCTCGATCTCGAATCTCAGTGGTCACAAGTCGTTTCTGCATGAAGTTGTGACGATTGATGCGTTCCCAGTGCAAGGCTGGACACGCCTGTTCCACATGACAAAAGAATTCTAACTTGTTGCATTGCCGTCGACATCTTCGCTCCGATGGGGGGTTCGGTGGGATTCTCCTGGTTGGAAGGAGGTTGAATCAGAGTAGGATCGCTTTTATGTTGTCCTCGCTGCTCCAGTATAGTGGCTGTTTGTAGATGAAGGAGGTACAGGTGTGATTCCATTTGCAGAGTAGGAGTTTTTAAGCTTGGTGGCATGATAACTATGTCCGGCAGTTTGGTAAGCTTTGTTTGTCTGGATGATTCCCCGTATTATTTCAATCCAACTCTGGCCAAACGAAATAAAACCTGCTATAATCTCATCTGCAGATAATTTCTCTATCCTATCACTATGACTGGGATCCTGCTCCAATAAAATTATACTCGGCAACAATAATAATATGGCGATATATGTATTACTTACTTTACTTTTGATAGCGCTCACAGCCCAGGATGGGCTTCAGCCTCAACTTACAAGCCCCTCCGGCGAGATCTGAGCATGATTCTCTGAGTCATGAGAATTTTGCTCCTTCCTGTTGCAGTCATTAGAGCTCCGTTCTATATTGACGCACCAAATGTTGCACAAGCAACAAATAGCCCACCGTATACGATACGAACTGCACGACTAGTAAGGCCCCATTCACTTCAAAGAATACGACGTGCCGTCGGGACTAGAACGGTGAGCCTCCTCACCATGTCAAGATGAAGATTAAAGTTCATCCTCTTCCCCACCGTTATCCCAAGGTATTTGACTTCAGTCACATACCTTAGGGCCGGCCCCCTGGAAACGCTCAAATATTCTGTGGACGACGCGATGTACATCTAGTTTTTCCTCACCGAGACCTCGACTCCTACACTATTTACCAATGCTTGCACCTTTTCCATGATCAATCGGCCCTTGTTTTTCAGCTCGAGCTGACTCGAGCCTTCAACAAGAACCAAAAGATCATCAGCAAAAGCAATTGCATTCCCCATTCTACAAAGGTCGTTCAGCAGTGGATCCATCATGAGCGTCCAAATAATTGGACCTCCCACTGACCCCTGAGGACAACCTCTCTCCACTGAAAAACTCACACAATCCGTGGGACCACTCACACGACCTCTTAACGTGGAGCCACGCGTCATCGGTACTGCGTCCTCGCGTGAAGCCAAACTGAAACAGACTCGGCTAAGGCTCGCACTCCATCAGTCTGTTCACCATGACTCTTTCCAGTACTTTACCAAACACTGGAAAGAGACTGATGCCACGATAAGACCTAGGATCAGACCTGATCTTATCGCTTGACTTTAGAAGTACGATTACTTTCGCACATTTCCCTTCCCGTGGGAAATAGTTCTCCCTGATACAGCTCGAGTAGTAGCCCGTAGCGTAATAGTAAGTGCGTTCGACTGTCACGCTGGAGGTCTGGGATTGCTTTCCGGCCTCGTCCACCTAAAAACTAAAAAAGTTTTTTTCAGGGCTACTGCCTCTTGCGAGGAATTGACAAATCCTCCAAGAGTATCACTTGTCACGAATAAGTGCTTCTCGTCTAGCCGTTCGGATTCGGCATAAAATTGTAGGTCCCTTCCATTCCTGTCGAAAGGCGCACACAGGAATGGTTGCGAGTTGTTAGTCACTAGGCCCTGGTTCTTCATGAGCCGTTGTGCCACCCGATTTATTTATTTATTTTTTTTGACACAGCTCGAGTACAAGCTCATCAGGTAATCGGGGACCGCTGACCACATAGCTTTCACCATTTCGCCAGTCAGTCCATCGAAGCCTGGAGATTTCGTCGACTTGAGTCAATAGATTGCACTATCCACCTCCCTATTCTCTAAACTAGGAGCACCAGCTTGCCCGCCCGCCGACGGGGCAGCCGGATGCTCACTCTTAGGGAAAAACGACCTTATCAGAGCCAAAACTGACTCCTTCCATGACGTGTGCATAGTTTCCCCCTTTTGGATGCAACCTATATCCAGTGACTTTTTTCCCCGGCAAATACGGTAGAGTTGGCCCCAGGTGTCCTCTCTATTCTGTTCGGTGAAGGCAAATCGCTTTCCTTCGATACGTAAAGCATCCTCTTGTATTCAGCCAATCTATGCCTGTAGGCATGTCTTGACTGATCCAAGTCTGCTCTCCCAGCGTTTCTGGCTTTTTGGAACTTCCTCCTAAGTCTCCTTACTAACCTGCGCTTAATGTCGCTGGCGTGAGCGAACTCAATCTGAATTAGATTGTGATCACTCACCCCCTCGCCACCTCGAACAACTCAGTGAAAATTGAAGAGTTGGTGCACCGCATCGATGACAAGTTTCACGTCAATGTCGCTACTTCCATTTGGGCCATCAAATGTATAAAATTCGCGGATACGATTAAGGGCAGACACCCTGTTTGCAATCATCCACTCACTCAGCTGTACCCTCCTATGGATTGATCGGCTTGAGGAGATGACTCCTTGAAGCTTGCTCTTTCAAAGGGGTTGCTTCGAACTACTGTCAAAAGAAAATCTAAGTACTGAAGATACGGTTCAATTTCCATATCGTATTTGAAATAAAGGCTACACAAAAACAATCTACCAAACTCACCCTCAACAGAAACGCAAATGCCGAACTGGGACTCATGAATGAGCATAGACACTTTGTTGACGTCGTTCACAACAACAGTAACGTGTCCGTTAATGTTCGTGTACGACTTCATATCAGGAATATTCCTAATACCAGAAAAATCCGTACATTCAAGTATTAAGTGTCGCCAGTCTTCACTAACAGCCCCACACCTTCTCGGACAGGGGTCTCTGATGCAGGAATGCATTCATAGAACCATGTCCAGTCAGCAAAAAGATCGCGTAGAGCGTGCGTTGCAAATGCGGACGTCCTCCTATATCCGGAATATACTCAAACGTTATTCTACCTTTCTCCCTTGTCTCCCATCTAGATTGCCATCTAGATAGGACACACCTATTCAATATCTCGTTTATCTCCCTAAAGTTTAAATTTTCCCTCCTTGCACTTACACACTCCCCCAGTCAGGTAAGGACATCCTCAAGCGCTTCTTTAACTTGTAGGCAAATCCTCTACGAATCACCTCCAAGTCAAGGGGCGGTGCGTCCGTCAACACCTGAAGCGAATCAGTTGATACAGTTTGACAAGCCGGAAGCAAAGCAAGGAGCATGATTCTCTGAGTCGTGAGAATTTTGCTCATACCTGTGTCAGTCATTACAGCTCCGTACCATATCGACGCACCAAATGTTGCACAAGCAACAAATAGCCCGCCATATACGAACTGCACGACTAGTAAGGCCCCATTCACTACGCAGAATACGGCGAGCCGTCGGGACTAGAACGGTGAGCTTCCTCCTCACCATGTCAAGATGAGAATTAAAGTTCATCCCCTCCCCCACCGTTATCTTAAGGTATTTGACTTCAGTCACATACCTAAGGGCCGGCCCCCGTGGAAACGCTGAGATTCTCGGACGACGAACATCGAACTTCATTTAAAGTAGCATAATTGATGTTTTTTCCACCGCGATCCCGACTCCTACACTAGTTCCCCATGTTTGTACCATTTCCATGACCACTCGGCCCTTGTTTTCCAGCTCGAGCCGACTCGTGCCTTCAACAAGAACTAAAAGGTCATCAACAAAGGCACTTGCATTACCTATTCTACATAGATCATTTAACAGTGGGTCCATCATGATATTACAAATAACTGGACCACCGATAAATCCCTGAGGACAGGGATAGAGTTGGCCCCATGGGTCTTCTCTGTATTGCTCGGTGAAGGCATTCCAATAACTTTCTTTCGTTACGTAAAGCATCCTCTTGTATTCGGCCAATTCATGCCTATAGGCATGTCTTGACTGATCCAAGTCCGCTCTCCTAGCGTTTCTAGCTTTTTGGAATGTCCTTCTAAGTCTCCTAACTTTTCTTCGTTTAGCATTCAGTTAAGGAGTCCACCACTTCACTCCTTTCGGATTTACCTTTTGGTAGCTCCGAAAGAGTGAGTCGTTTACATCCCAAAATGCCTCATTAAGCCTATCTACCTTACCATCTACGCTCATAGACTCAAAGATGGTAAGCGGCGTTGACGCAATCCTTCTCATGATGTGAGTCTGGTACAATGTCCAATCGACGTTTCCCATCCTCCAGCGTTTCTCTCCCAAATCAACCCGGTCGCCCTGAATGTCGGCACGAGCGAACTCAATCTGAATTAGATTGTGATCACTCACTCCATCGCCACCCCAAACAACCCTGTGAAAATTGAATAGCTGATACGCCGCATCATTAAGAAGTATTACTTGAATGTCGCTACGCCCATTTGGGCCGTCAAACGTATAAAACTCACTGAAACGATTAAGTGCAGACACACGGTTCGCGATCATCCACTCACTCAGCAGCAACCCCCTATGTATTGATCGGCTTGAGGATATGACTCCTTGAAGCTTACTCTTCCATAGGGGTGAAACTGCATTCGCGTCGATGCCGAAAATCACGGGATCGCTCCGAACTATTCTAAGTAACCTGTCTAATTAATTAGATATGGCTCAATTTATTATAAAATATAGACTACACAGAAACAACCTACCAAAATCCCCCTCAACATAGATGCAGATGCCGAATTGGGATTCGTGAATGAGCATAGACACTGTGTTGACGTCGTTCACAACAACAGCAGCGTGTCCGTTACTGTTAGTGAACGACTTTATATGCGATGGCAGGCCCCTCACTGTCCTGATGTTATTATAATCAACACAGTAAGGATCCTGCAACAACGCAAAACTACAGCCATCCCTGCTCATCAAGTGCCCCAAGTCGAGCATTGCTGCTCAGGCACCACTACAATTTAATGACAGGATTTTGACTGCCATTTTAATTCCTGGCTTTCTCCCTAGCAACCGCTGCACGGTAAACCGGGCAGTCGTTTGTCAGCATCAAGTGACCAGCCGGATGTCCTTGAAACGCGCAGTCGCAACAATGGATTGCATTAAAGCAACGACGCACTCCGTGTCTTGACTGTCCACACCAAAAACAAGTACTTTCAATTACCCTACACTGCGGCATCAGGTGGTCAATACCTAAGCACTTATAACAGTGCATAATTGGTGGATTCGCCCTGATTACAAAAGAAAAATGCTTAATGTAGCCCCTGCTTTCCTTCAATAATGTTTCTGCGGCCCTATCACTGCATTCTTAGGTGACACTTATGGTCATATCAGCCATGGTTGTCCATGGTTTCGTGACCATAAGTACCTCCTTCCTGAAAACCTCATCGGCCATCACACGGAAGTATAATTTCCGGAGATCACCCATGAAATCCTCAGGTGAAATAAGCTTATTCACCCTATGAACAACGACTCTGGGACTCGGCTTCTTTTTCTGCTCAGCGGCTAAAGCTACTTCTGCAAATTTCTTGCTATTTTTAACTAAGTCTCTTTCCTTTGCAGAAGGCAATCTCATCAAACAACCTGCCTTTTTTTGTTGGACCGAGTGGAAACGGACATTATCAAGAACGGGAGCTACCTCTTCCAAGATCTTCTTCTGTACAACTTTAGAAGACTCGTTTTTACTACTCTTGATCTGAAGGCCATAGGTTATCGGCTCAGGTTTAATCTCTGGAGCGGATACTATTGGCCCAATAGGACCAACCACCACCAGAAGAGTCAGTATTGGGGCCAATATTTTGTCCTGCACCATCACCCATTACGGGGGCCGCGTCAGCAAAAATTTTTCTTTATTTATTCCTATCACTAACAGCTTGGACAATATTCTGCTCAATAATATCAATTTTGTTTTGGACCCAGGGGGAAATCACAATTTGTTCAACAATATTAAACTTATTTTCAACCAACTTACCAACTTGGTTACCGGGCTTATGTGCCTTCGGTAATTCCAACGATGAAAGTCCACTTCCTGCAGCTTTAGAGTAATCTTCTACTTCCATTGTGGATACATCTCCTTCATCCGCATTATCCATTTGTTTAGCTTTTTGGATAGCGGCTGCCCTTTGCTCCTTCTTTAGCCTCCTGAGGCGCCTGGACTCCGTTTTCTTATCAATACCATCCTCATGTGCAGTTGCAGATTCATTGACGGAATTTTTAATGTGGAGCCACGCATCCTCGACACTGCGACCAGGCGTGAAGCCAAACTGGAATGGACTTGACTCAAGCTCGCACTCCATTAGTCTGTTCACCATGACTCTTTCCAGCGCTTTACAAAGTACTGGAAGGAGACTAATGCCACGATAAGACCTTGGATCAGACCTGTTCTCATCGCGAGACTTTAGAAGTACGATCACTTTCGCACACTTCCACTCCTGTGAAAAATAATTTTCCCTAACGCAGCTCGAGTAGAGATTCATCAGGTAATCGGGGACCGCTGACCACATGGCTTTCACCATTTCGCCAGTCAGCCCATCGAAGCCTGCAAATTTCCTTGACTTGAGCCGAAAGATAGCACTATCTACCTCCCTACTCTCTAATCTAGGAGCACCAGCATGCCCGCCCACCGACGGGGCAGCCTGATGCTAACTCCTGGGGAAAAACGACCTCATCAGGCTCCCTGACTCCTTCCACGCTGTGTGCGTGGTTTCCCCCTCTTGGATGCAACTTATATCAAGTGACTTTTTCCCTCTACAAATACGGTAGAGTTGGCCCCATGGGTCCTCTCTGTATTGCTCGGTGAAGGCATTCCAATAACTTTCTTTCGTTACGTAAAGCATCCTTTTGAATTCGGCCAATTCATGCCTATAGGCATGTCTTTACTGATCCAAGTCCGCTCTCCCAGCGTTTCTAGCTTTTTGGAATGTCCTTCTAAGTCTCCTAACTTCTCTTCGTTTAGCATTCAGTTAAGGAGTCCACCACTTCACTCCTTTCGGATTTACCTTTTCGTAGCTCCGAAAGAGTGAGTCGTTTACATCCCAAAATGCCTCATTAAGCCTATCTACCTTACCATCTACGCTCATAGACTCAAAGATGGTAAGCGGCGTTGATGCAATCCTTCTCATGATGTGAGTCTGGTACAATGTCCAATCGACGTTTCCCATCCTCCAGCGTTTCTCTCCCAAATCAACCCGGTCGCCCTGAATGTCGGCACGAGCGAACTCAATCTGAATTAGATTGTGATCACTCACTCCATCGCCACCCCAAACAACCCTGTGAAAATTGAATAGCTGATACGCCGCATCATTAAGAAGTATTACTTGAATGTCGCTACGCCCATTTGGGCCGTCAAACGTATAAAACTCACTGAAACGATTAAGTGCAGACACACGGTTCGCGATCATCCACTCACTCAGCAGCAACCCCCTATGTATTGATCGGCTTGAGGATATGACTCCTTGAAGCTTACTCTTCCATAGGGGTGAAATTGCATTCGCGTCGATGCCGAAAATCACGGGATCGCTCCGAACTATTCTAAGTAACCTGTCTAATTAATTAGATATGGCTCAATTTATTATAAAATATAGACTACACAGAAACAACCTACCAAAATCCCCCTCAACATAGATGCAGATGCCGAATTGGGATTCGTGAATGAGCATAGACACTGTGTTGACGTCGTTCACAACAACAGCAGCGTGTCCGTTACTGTTAGTGAACGACTTTATATGCGATGGCAGGCCCCTCACTGTCCTGATGTTATTATAATCAACACAGTAAGGATCCTGCAACAACGCAAAACTACAGCCGTCCCTGCCCATCAAGTGCCCCAAGTCGAGCATTGCTGCTCAGGCACTACTACAATTTAATGACAGGATTTTTACTGCCATTTTAATTCCTGGCTTTCTCCCTAACAACCGCTGCACGGTAAACCGGGCAGTCGTTTGTCAGCATCAAGTGACCAGCCGGATGTCCTTGAAACGCGCAGTCGCAACAATGGATTGCATTAAAGCAACGACGCACTCCGTGTCTTGACTGTCCACACCTAAAACAAGTACTTTCAATTACCCTACACTGCGGCATCAGGTGGTCAATACCTAAGCGCTTATAACAGTGCATAATTGGTGGATTCGCCCTGATTACAAAAGAAAAATGCTTAATGTAGCCCCTGCTTTCCTTCAATAATGTTTCTGCGGCCCTATCACTGCATTCTTAGGTGACACTTATGGTCATATCAGCCATGGTTGTCCATGGTTTCGTGACCATAAGTACCTCCTTCCTGAAAACCTCATCGGCCATCACACGGAAGAATAATTTCCGGAGATCACCCATGAAATCCTCAGGTGAAATAAGCTTATTCACCCTATGAACAACGACTCTGGGACTCGACTTCTTTTTCTGCTCAGCGGCTAAAGCTACTTCTGCAAATTTCTTGCTATTTTTAACTAAGTCTCTTTCCTTTGCAGAAGGCAATCTCATCAAACAACCTGCCTTTTTTTTGTTGGACCGAGTGGAAACGGACATTATCAAGAACGGGAGCTACCTCTTCCAAGATCTTCTTCTGTACAACTTTAGAAGACTCGTTTTTACTACTCTTGATCTGAAGGCCATAGGTTATCGGCTCAGGTTTAATCTCTGGAGCGGATACTATTGGCCCAATAGGACCAACCACCACCAGAAGAGTCAGTATTGGGGCCAATATTTTGTCCTGCACCATCACCCATTACGGGGGCCGCGTCAGCAAAAATTTTTCTTTATTTATTCCTATCACTAACAGCTTGGACAATATTCTGCTCAATAATATCAATTTTGTTTTGGACCCAGGGGGAAATCACAATTTGTTCAACAATATTAAACTTATTTTCAACCAACTTACCAACTTGGTTACCGGGCTTATGTGCCTTCGGTAATTCCAACGATGAGAGTCCACTTCCTGCAGCTTAAGAGTAATCTTCTACTTCCATTGTGGATACATCTCCTTCATCCGCATTATCCATTTGTTTAGCTTTTTGGATAGCGGCTGCCCTTTGCTCCTTCTTTAGCCTCCTGAGGCGCCTGGACTCCGTTTTCTTATCAATACCATCCTCATGTGCAGTTGCAGATTCATTGACGGAATTTTTAATGTGGAGCCACGCATCCTCGACACTGCGACCAGGCGTGAAGCCAAACTGGAATGGACTTGACTCAAGCTCGCACTCCATTAGTCTGTTCACCATGACTCTTTCCAGCGCTTTACAAAGTACTGGAAGGAGACTAATGCCACGATAAGACCTTGGATCAGACCTGTTCTCATCGCGAGACTTTAGAAGTACGATCACTTTCGCACACTTCCACTCCTGTGAAAAATAATTTTCCCTAACGCAGCTCGAGTAGAGACTCATCAGGTAATCGGGGACCGCTGACCACATGGCTTTCACCATTTCGCCAGTCAGCCCATCGAAGCCTGCAAATTTCCTTGACTTGAGCCGAAAGATAGCACTATCTACCTCCCTACTCTCTAATCTAGGAGCACCAGCATGCCCGCCCACCGACGGGGCAGCCTGATGCTAACTCCTGGGGAAAAACGACCTCATCAGGCTCACTGACTCCTTCCACGCTGTGTGCGTGGTTTCCCCCTCTTGGATGCAACTTATATCAAGTGACTTTTTCCCTCTACAAATACGGTAGAGTTGGCCCCATGGGTCCTCTCTGTGTTGCTCGGTGAAGGCATTCCAATAACTTTCTTTCGTTACGTAAAGCATCCTTTTGAATTCGGCCAATTCATGCCTATAGGCATGTCTTTACTGATCCAAGTCCGCTCTCCCAGCGTTTCTAGCTTTTTGGAATGTCCTTCTAAGTCTCCTAACTTCTCTTCGTTTAGCATTCAGTTAAGGAGTCCACCACTTCACTCCTTTCGGATTTACCTTTTCGTAGCTCCGAAAGAGTGAGTCGTTTACATCCCAAAATGCCTCATTAAGCCTATCTACCTTACCATCTACGCTCATAGACTCAAAGATGGTAAGCGGCGTTGACGCAATCCTTCTCATGATGTGAGTCTGGTACAATGTCCAATCGACGTTTCCCATCCTCCAGCGATTCTCTCCCAAATCAACCCGGTCGCCCTGAATGTCGGCACGAGCGAACTCAATCTGAATTAGATTGTGATCACTCACTCCATCGCCACCCCAAACAACCCTGTGAAAATTGAATAGCTGATACGCCGCATCATTAAGAAGTATTACTTGAATGTCGCTACGCCCATTTGGGCCGTCAAACGTATAAAACTCACTGAAACGATTAAGTGCAGACACACGGTTCGCGATCATCCACTCACTCAGCAGCAACCCCCTATGTATTGATCGGCTTGAGGATATGACTCCTTGAAGCTTACTCTTCCATAGGGGTGAAACTGCATTCGCGTCGATGCCGAAAATCACGGGATCGCTCCGAACTATTCTAAGTAACCTGTCTAATTAATTAGATATGGCTCAATTTATTATAAAATATAGACTACACAGAAACAACCTACCAAAATCCCCCTCAACATAAATGCAGATGCCGAATTGGGATTCGTGAATGAGCATAGACACTGTGTTGACGTCGTTCACAACAACAGCAGCGTGTCCGTTACTGTAAGTGAACGACTTTATATGCGATGGCAGGCCCCTCACTGTCCTGATGTTATTATAATCAACACAGTAAGGATCCTGCAACAACGCAAAACTACAGCCGTCCCTGCCCATCAAGTGCCCCAAGTCGAGCATTGCTGCTCAGGCACTACTACAATTTAATGACAGGATTTTTACTGCCATTTTAATTCCTGGCTTTCTCCCTAGCAACCGCTGCACGGTAAACCGGGCAGTCGTTTGTCAGCATCAAGTGACCAGCCGGATGTCCTCTAAACGCGCAGTCGCGACAATGTATTGCATTCAAGCAACGACGCGCTCCGTATCCCGACTGTCCACACCTTAAACAAACACTTTCGATTGCCCTACACTGCGGCATCAGGTTATCAGTACCTAAGCACCTATAACAGTGCATAATTGGTGGATTCGCCCTGACTATAAAAAAAAATGCTTAATGTAGCACCTGCCTTCCTTCAGTAATGTTTCTGCCAACATATCACTGCATTCTAAGGTCATATCAGCCATGGCTGTCCATGTTTCGTGACCATAACTACCTCCAATAAAATAAAATAAAATAAAATAAAATAAAATAAAATAAAATAAAATAAAATAAAATAAAATAAAATAAAATAAATAAAATAAAATAAAATAAAATAAAATAAAATAAAATAAAATAAAATAAAATAAAATAAAATAAAATAAAATAAAATAAAATAAAATAAAATAAAATAAAATAAAATAAAATAAAATAAAATAAAATAAAATAAAATAAAATAAAATAAAATAAAATAAAATAAAAAAAAATAAAATAAAATAAAATAAAATAAAATAAAGTAAAATAAAATAAATTTAAATAAAATAAAACCAGAAGACCCGTGTGAAAATTTTGCACATTCAATAAGGCTTTTAATTATCAAATAAAATGTTTGAAGAAAATAAATAAATTCTTTTTATTATTGATATGAACATATTATTTTTAGAAAACCTCTATGTAATCAATATTTGATGTAAGAATAAAATCTTTTTGAATTTTTTTGTTTATCATTTTTACATATTTTGTTGTGTGCACTCTTTTATTTAGTTTAATAAGATTTTTTACTATTAAACTTAAATCTCAAAAATACATCTCTCAAAAACACAGCTAAAAATTCTTTTGGGGCCCCATCATTTAGCTATCTCACTACATTCCGACCCTGTGTGAATGCATTTGTGTTTGTGTAACTCACACTGTTTTGAAAAAAGTCTCACTTTTTCCTCGATATTCCCGTTCCTCTATTTCTTCTTCTAATATTTTAAATTAAAGAATAAATAAATATGTTTCTTTCATTCACGCACTCTAGTGATACTAAATGCATTCGGCTTTTTATAATGAGACAAAAGATTACAAACAACAGAGGTAGGTAACAAATATCTTTCTCCACCACTCACTCAATGTGCAAGCGAAAAAAGAAGATTTTACATTACAAAAGTAATAAATAGGTTTCTTTCATTCATGCATGGTGTAACTAAAGAATGTTTCTCCCCAACTCACTCAAGGTGCGGCGAAAGAAAAGAGAATTTTAAATTACAGAAGTAATACATACATATTTTTCTCTTTCACTCATTCAATGGGTTAAAAGTGAAGTATTCTTTATGTCAAATGTTTCATTTATTGAATTATTTAAAATTTTCGAAATTTATAGAAAACAGTGTGGTATAACATACAGTTTTTGTGCAATGTCATGAGTATGTGTAAATTCCTATTCAGTGACACCTATTTGAGTGGATTTGACTATTTTATAAATGAGAAAAAAAGACTTTGACAACAGAAATAATATATATGATGATAAAACAAAATAAAATAAAATAATAAGAGATCATCATCAGCATCCGAGGTGATCGGACGTGTTTTGGAGTCGCTCTGGCAAATTTAAAGGAAGTAAAATAAATTAAATAAATAAAATAAAATAAAATAAAATAAAATAAAAAATAGTAAAAATAAAATAATAATAAAAAACAGTAATAATAAAATATTGATAATAATATTCTAAAAAAATAAATAGAAATAAAATAAAAAAAACGATAATAATAGATAAATAAATTAAATAAATTAAATAAATGAAATAAATTAAATAAATAAAGTAATAAAATAAATATAATAAATAAAATAAATAGAAGCGAAGTCTTCTGTGGATGACAGTTCAATCCCTGAGATCCCATTTAATCTTCCAATTAATTTGTCCACACGGATATTAAACATAATTGGAGATAATGCGTCTCCTTGTTATACTCTTCGATTGATGGGAACTGTCACCGGGTCTGCGCTGGATGATATCCGTGTCATAACGCCCCTTAGATATTTTGCCATGCGCTGAACTTCTCGTCTGCTCTTGTCCTCCGTAGCACTAGGCTATGGCGTGACACTGTGTCGAAAGCCTTTGCTACATCGAGTGCAAGTACACATAGTGGGGCTCCATGTTTCCTTTTGTCCTTTATGAAGCTATGAAGAGTGAAAGTGTTGGCATTCATGTGTATCTTAACCACACTTAGCCTCGTAACTAAGAGTTTATGCAGGAGGCGAATCAGGGTTGACGATATTGTTATTGGGTGAAAGTTGGTGGGGTTGATGGCGTCTGAAGTAGTTTTAAACAATGTTGTTCGGCTTTGCTTCAGTGTTGGTGAGGTGTACTCCAGGAGTAACATGGCATTGTATAGGAGCGCCACTTTTGCGGCAGGAATGTCGAGCAAATTCTGCAGGGTGATGTTGTATGAATGGCTCATGTGAATTCTCGATTTCCTTTGTGTTATTTTCGGATTTGATGTTCAGCAGCCGTACCATTTTATTTTTCCTTTTGAGTGCTTTTACCATACCCTTTGCATAAAGCCTTGGTGTATCATCCAGCTTCCTCGTATTGAAGTTTTTACAGTCTTGAGTTTATTTAAGACTCAAGTTTAACTGTTTTGATAGGAATCATGTTGCTGACACCATGTTTCTCTAGCGCCCATTATCAGCGGGAGAATTCTGATTTTGTTGTTGGGGTATTTGCGCTGTAGGCACTCGAGGAACTCTGGTGTGCTATAGTTTGTCATTTTCTGTGTGCTTTGAAGGGCCAGTGTTTCGGGCCCTTCTCAATGAACCCCGATATCACACACTATTGTGAGGTTATTCTTTGTGAGAATGCCGTCGGGCTACTTTAGAATTCCATTCTAGCCA
The DNA here is from genome assembly GCA_949320155.1 of Melangyna quadrimaculata. Classification (NCBI taxonomy): domain Eukaryota; kingdom Metazoa; phylum Arthropoda; class Insecta; order Diptera; family Syrphidae; genus Melangyna; species Melangyna quadrimaculata. Next base: position 16,829,807 of record OX439486.1, read on the forward strand.
CGGATTCGCGACTTGATGTCGAACCTCAGCCGTCACAAGTCGTTTCTGCATGAAGTTGTGACAAGTGATGCGTTCCCAGTGCGAGGCTAGACACGCCTGTAGCACATGACAAAGGGCGTTCACAGCCCAGGATGGGCTTCGGCCTCAAATAACAAGCCCCTCCAGCCAGCTCTGTCCCTAGCTAGCCGCTTCCAGTTGCGCACACCGAGTGCTTTGATGTCATCATCCACTTGTTTGCGCCACCTGTTACGGGTTCTTCCTCTGCTGCGTACCCCATCGGGGTTGGATTCGAATACTCGTCGGGCAGGTGCGTTGCTGTACATACGCTCCACGTGCCCCAGCCATCTCAGCCGCTGTATTTTCAGCTTTTTGACCAGGGCAACGCCGGTGTATAGCCCGTACAGCTCGTCGTTGAATCTTTTCCTCCAGCGGTTGGCAAGAGTAATTCTTCGCTTGATCTCTGCACTGATGTCATTCTGCGATGTAATAGTGGAGCCCCGGTAGACAAAGTTCTTGACAGCTTCGAAGTTATATCTGTCCATCGTGACATTTTGCCCGAGTCAACGATGTTGAGATTCCTCTCTCGAGGACAGCATATACTTCGTCTTGTCCTCATAAGCCGCTAATACCATTCTAGCCGCCTCCGATTCAATGCTTGCAAATGCCCCTGCCACAGCTCGCTTCATTCTGCCGACAATATCCATCCGCATACGCAAGCAATTGAACGGACTTTTGATAGATTATACCGCTGGTGTTGACATGTGCGTTGCGTACAATGGCTTCAAGAACGATGCTGAATAGGTTGCATGATAACGGGTCCCCTTGCCTCAATCCTTTCTCAACATCAAAGGAATCGGTGGTGTTCTTACCAATTTGACGGAGCAGCGAGATTTCTCCATCGTCATCCTGCACAGGCGGACGAGTCTGGACTTTAAAATCGATTCGAATTCCGACGGTTGACTTGCCTGGCCTAAAACCACACTGATAGGGGCCGATCAGATTGTTGACAAAAGGTTTTAAGCGGTCACACAGGATAGCCCACAAGATTTTATAAGTGACGTTTAGGAGACTAGTTCCTCTGCAGTTGGTACATTTCAGAACACTTTACCGAGGTTCTATTCATTGGGCATACTTTCATCCGACCAAATTTTGCAGATGAGCTGGTGTATGCTCCTAGCCAATTCATGTCCCGCTGAATTAAATAGTTCGGCTTGTAAGCCATCCGCACCAGCAGCCTTGTACGCTTAAGTTTGGATATCGCCAGCCGCACTTCGGTTAGGTCGGGTGGACGGAACTCTTGGCCATCATCGTCCAAGTTGAATGGAGCGTTCTGCCTATTAGCCGCATCTTGGCTGTCTTCGCCATTAAGTAGTCTAGAGAAGTGTTCTTTCCAGATCCTCAGCACTGACTGTGTGTCTACTACCATATTCCCACTCTCATTTCGGCAGGCTTCCGTTCTAGCCTTGTATCCTTGGGTGGATCGCTTCACCCTCTGATAAAATTTTCGAACATATCTCCTACCGCTACAACCCTCAATAGACTCTACCGCCCGCTTCTCGTGCTCTCTCTTTTTCCTCCTGAGAAGTCGGCGTTCCTCTTTTCATTTCAGCCCGTAGAGCTCCCAGGCCACTCTCTCAGCAGCTCTTGTTCGAGTCTGCAGCATTGCCTGGTAGGCCTCGTCCTTAGCTGCATGCACTAGCCGGCACTCTTCATCGAACCAGGGGTTTCGTTGTATTTGCCTAGTGAAACCCAGTACATTAGAGGCGGCGATGATGGTGGCGGACCTCCTGAGAGATTAAGAGTTACGTGGTCTGCAAAAGTTCTGGCGGTCTCTTGCGATTTAAGCTTCTCGACATCGAATCTTTTTACAGCATCTGCTCTGCATTGTTGCGTCATGGATATCCGCATACGTAGTCTAGCTACCACTAGGTAGTGATCCGAGTCAATGTTGGCCCCTCGGAAAGTTCGGACGTCCAAGATACTGGAAGCATATCTCGCGTCTATCGCAACGTGGTCGATTTGGTTGATCACGCGACCGCCATGTCCCCTTGTGTATATTGAGGTGTGGGAAGTAGGTGCTTGAGATGATGACATTTCGCCCCGCTGCAAAGTCTGCCAGCCTGTGTCCGTTGCCGGAAGTTTCGTCGTGTAGGCTGTGTCCTCCGACTATCGAACCAAAGATGCCCTCCTTTCCGAATCTTGCATTGAAGTCACCAAGAATGATCTTCACGTCGTACTTCGGGCACATATCATACGTTGTCTCCAGGAGATCGTAGAATGCTTCTTTGGTTGAGTCCTCTCTCCTTTCATGGGGGGCGTGAATACAGATCAGCGTAATGTTCTTAAATTTGCCTTTGATGCGGATTGTGACCAGGCGCTCGCTTACACTTCGGAAGCCCATGACTTCTTGCCTAAGTCTTCCCCTTATCACAAAACCACAACCAAAGAGCCGCTGACCCTGTTCCTTCAAGCACCCGCCGTAGTAGATGTCACACGATTTCAGTCTCCGTATGCCCTTTCCATCCCATCGCACTTCCTGGATGGCTGTTACGTCAGCCTTTAGCCTGTTCAGGTTCTCCACTAATTGTTCTGTTGCACGTGTTCTGTATAAGGACAGGACGTTCCACGTGCAGATCCGAAATTCATTGTCCTTTTTTCGCTTGCTGGGGTCGTCAACTTTATAATCATCCATATCCGAGGCTTGTTGTTGTTTCGGAACAACCTTTTTTTACGTGGTAGGGAAGTTACCCCGACGCACAACCCCCGACCCGGTGGACCAGACCATTCATATAACTCCGAGGGTAGGGAGCCGGATAAACCGCTCTATATAGGCCTGAGCTACAAATATGTCGTAGTAGCCCATATAAGGTGTTCACTAAGTAGTTCAACCTCTGGAGAATTCGTTCGCTGCTGCCTTGATGAAAGGAGAAGTGCCTTAGTGGGAACACTCTTCCCCTCTTTTGTTGGCTAGGAGGTGAGAGTAGGAGTTGGTAGACAGAGGTGGGTTTTGAGAAAAACCTGTGGACGCTTGTTTCCTCTTGAATGCACATAACTACCCTTTTGAACATCGATATATGTATTCGAAAACCTTAATAAATTTAATAATATTGCTACTTTTCTTTTTCATATTTGATATTTACTCCATCAATCTTTCACCTGAAATTGTTAAAAAAAATTATTAAAAACTTAATGCCAAAATGAATTATTTTTCATTCTATATTCAATTTTGACTTAGAAATTATTTATTTTTTTCATTAAGTTAAAATAATTTTTGGACGTAGAATATTTGTTGTTAAATTGCGTACCAATTAATCTATATTTTGTGCCCTTAATAATATGGCAATACATTTGAAAACTTTAATAAAATTTAATGATATTGCTTTTCGGACTTAAAAAAATTATTGTTTTTTCACTTAGTAACAATAATTTTTCTGGCGGGTTTTAATTCCAATTTTATATGGAAATAAAAACCCATTCATGAAAATTAAAACAATAAGTAAAGTAAAGTTTGTCATTATTTTTATTTAGAATTTCAAAACATACATATTTAATAAAAAATAAGAATATTGTTCAAGGAACAAAAACAAATAGTGGCCCTTATTGCGAGTGTCGTTCAACGTTCGATGCGAAAAAATTCGAAAGTACTAAGAAGTTTGGTGAGTTTAAACTGCTGCCAAATGCTATTGGGATAGATATTGTGATCCTTTGTAAAAACTAAGCTGCTGAGTTCTGATGTAACCATAGATTAAGATATTTGAAATTTGCTAAGATCCTCTTTCGACAAAAGTCGACATGCCGCTTGGCATGTTCAAGGATTTTGCTCCATTTTTGGGGCCTCTGTTCCGCTCACGCGACTCCGTCGCTCCGGTAGGCGTATGCTTAGTCGTTTGGCAGGCACCTATGCTGTCAGTCCTTAATGCCAATTCTAAAAAGCAAAAACACCCGCGAGTCTTAGTTATTTTTCGTTTTTAAAAAGGAATTAATCCCACGGAGGTTAATTCCTTTTTTTTTTGGGAAATAACACCTGCGGGGGATAGTTCCGTGAACGTTAATGCACTGCACCAGCGGTATTATTGTTGGCACCATGGCGAATGTTGCATTAACTAGCCAACATTTCGACTGTGCAATGAGCTCTAGAGTTCGTTTTGTACCCAAAACAAAACAATTTTTTTGTAAATCAATTCAGAAAAATCGATTCGCGTTGAACAAAAATTTGTCCGCCGACGTGACGGGCCGAAAATTATCTAGGATTCATATTTTTCCTCCAAGCTTTCGGATTCCTTTATTTGGCCCCGCACATCGTGGATCTTCATTTCTGGTACCCCTTTTTTAGAATAAAGGGTCGGCATATAGCAAATTTGAATTTGCGATGTCTTTTTCAATTGCTTGAGGGGCAAGGTTGCGGTTGTCAAACAGTTCTTTTTATTATGTAACTTTTTTTCGATTTGATGTTCGTCATCGTTCGTCGAATATGAATGATTTCCGTTCGGCGCAGCACCAAAAATCCTTACCTTCCTTATTTTTCTAATTGGAATATGTTACCTGGGAAAAGAATGAAAAAAAAAGAATGAAGCTAAGGTAATAGAAAGTGAATTAATATTTAATAATTTTTCGTTCGAATAAGTTCTCAAGTTGAGAGTAAAAATCATATCCCTAAAATATTAAAAGAACAGACAATTTATTTTAAAGCGTTGCAACATTATATTTGCTGAAAAAAAACTGGGAACTAATCCACTGTCAGACTTATAAAATGTCAGATACAACATAACGCAAAATAAAAACGTCAAACGCAAGATTCTAAGACTCACTTGACACTTGAGAACCCAATAAATTGATTTATCTACACTTTCACTTTCATGGCTTTAGCGTGGAGTTAAGACGTCTGATGTCTTGTGCTGCTGTTGATCTCTAGCCTCTTAAAGTTGCTGCCGGCATGTTTACTGATCCGCTTTACCATGTAATTATGTCTTGCGATGCGGGTTGTGTGTGAGATAGGGTATCTTTCCAAAATGTGGTTCACTGTCTCACGTCTTTCACATCCAGAGCGGCAAAAACGGGCGTCCGGTGAGTTTGATGGAAAACCCTTACATGGAAGCAGGTTAAAGCGTAGCTGCACTGCACGGATGTATTCCTCACCGTTCCAGTATTTGGGTAGTGTTGTTATAAAATTGAAGCTAGCCTTTGAGTGCTTGATTTGTTGGAAGCTTTTTCCGGAAAAGGATTCGTCCAATAGTTTGGAGTGGCTACACTGGATATCGGTTTTGCTTTCAGCTCCAGTTTTTATCATGGATTTAATGTTTTCTATACGTTTGCTGGAGAAGCTGAACGCGGCATTCAGCAGTGAGTTTGTGGCGAAGTCAAACAACAACGGAGGCAATGAAGACCAAACCATCAGAAACAACGAGAATGAGGTCATGGAAACTGAGTGCATAGACAGTGAAAATGAAGGAGCTATTACCTTTTGTAGCGAAGAGGAGTTATTGAGCGAGGAAGAGGTGAGCGAGACCTGTAATAGCTCCGAAGATAGCAGCGAATCACCCAAACCTGGACAGAAACGACCCCGAAAGTCAAGAAAGGCAGCCACCATGCCAAAAAAGCAGCAGATGGGACCATTGAGCCATGAAGCCAAAACAGCTTCAAAATCTTCAACCATAGCTGAAAAACTGACGCCAAACCAGCCACCAAATAAGACACCAGCCCAGCTACCTACACAACAACTGATTACTGGTTATCTGACAACGAAGCAGCCAGCTCCCACAGCCGCAGTCAGCAAGGCAACTTCAACCCAACCTGCAACACGACCATTGAAACCATCAACCCAGTCATCCACTCCTAATAAAACCACTACCAATCCAGCCAAGGCCCCAGGAATGCCACCAATTTCCTGCTTTTCGGGAAACATTGCTGAAATCAGCAGGTTCTGCAAAGGCAGCCAATTGAGTGTAATATTTAAGAATCGGAATACTAAAACTATGATAATCAGCACAGGAAACCGGGATTCTTTCGAGGAAGTGAAAAAATTCCTCAAGGAGCGAAAGATCCAATATAACTCCTACACGCCACAAGAAGACAGGAAAAACTTACTGCTCCTAAAAGGGATTCACTACTCGCATGAAGCCATTGAAGTGGAAGACGAGCTCCGGATTGAAGGACTGCCAGTGGTGAATGTCACACCATTTAAAGCCAAGAAGGGACCAGGCAAGGTATACAACAACTTTGTTGTAGAGCTGGGAAAATCCTGTGACGTCAGCGAGGTCTATACGAAGACCTTGATCATGAACCAGAGAGTGCACTGGGAGCGATTGAAATCCAATGACCTTGTACAATGCCGAAACTGCCAGCGGTTTGGACACGTTGCAACTAACTGTGGACGCCAATACGTATGCGTGAAGTGCAAGGAAAAAGCGGGATCGGACGTTTGGTGTGCGAACTGCCAAAAGGAAGGTCATCCAGCAAGCTTTAAGGGTTGCCCAACTCTTAAAGCAAAACTGACCGAAAGGAACAAGGTCCTGGCCAAGAAAAAATCTCAAAAGGAGTTTGTTGCCAAGTGCGCCTGTACCGTAAGAAATATACAAAGCGACCTACACGTCTTCAACAGCGTACTTCATATGGACTAATCGGCGGAGACTTCAATGCAAGACATCACCCTTGGCTGGATACCACAATTTCACCCGAGGGAAAAGCGAATGCAGACTGGTTGGACGCTTACCAGGACCAGCATTCATTGGTGGTTGTTTCTCAACCTAAACCAACTTTTCCCCGAACACCATCTACATTAGATGTTTTTATTTCAACTTCTAATTTTGTTTATTTACTTTCAGAAATCTGCAACTACACCTGTAAACTTGTGAATCATGAAGCTCGGATCATGAAGCTGTTCAGCTTAGCATCAAGCTCAACCAACCCATCTGCCTAGCAACAGAGCCAACAGAGAACTTCATTAATTATAGACGACTGGATGCTGAACAACTCCAACGGGACATTGAAGAAAATATTGCGCTTCCCCCTTCAAACCGGAACCTGCTAGACAGTGAAATAGACGCTGCTGTAGATGGTCTGGAGCAAGCTGTCTGTGATGCATTGGAAGTCCAAAAGTGGCCTAGGACGTCAAGGGATAGGTTCTAATATCTTCCCGTGTACATACAGAATCTAAACGCACACAGACAGCGGCTGAGGAAACGGCTCCAAAGGATACATCAGAGAGAGCTGAACACCACTAACAGCAACTACCGGACGGTTTGGAGCGAGTTGCAATGTGTCAACGTCATGTTCCGAAACTCTGTGCAGCACCATAACAACATCCACTTCCAGAAGCGGCTACAAGCAATCAAGCCAGGACCAGAAGCTGTCAAGAACATTAATAAAATCGTTGGAAAACAGGCCCCAATTCCGGAAATCCTAATTCACAACAATATTGAAGTATCATCAACACAGGACAAAGTGGAAATGTTCGCCAAATATTTCGTGGGAAACTTCACACCAAACCCACCTGATGATCCAGCGTTTCTGAACGAAGTCGAAGCATCCATTCAGCAAACCCTGCGGCCAAATCCGGAAAGCGTCGTTTTTAGTGACTCCAACCCAGCAAGTGACCCAACGTATAGCACACATCTATGCAATATGGAGGAGGTAGCAGACATTATCGGGAATTCAAAGCAAAAAAGTCAGCCGGACCAGACGGAGTCTCAAACTACATCCTGAAGAGGCTGCCACATGCAGTGATGATCCTTTTAACTATCATCATGAACAACTGTATCAATAACTGCTACTTTCCCCAAAGGTGGAAAACAGCTAAGATCGTGGCCATCCCGAAGAAAGGCACTTACAACCGTGTGTCCAATTACAGGCTAATCTCGCTTCTGAACAACATAAGTAAAATACTGGAAGAAGTACTACTTCGTAGAGGTTCTGAAACTTCCGGACGGATCTACAATAGCAGCTAAAAAGAACGTGAAGTACCTAGGCATCCACTTCAACGAGTTTTTAAGGTTCAACCCACACTCACGAAACGTCCTCAAAAAAGCCAACTGGGCCTTCCACCGACTCCACCCATTGATGAGACGCAGAAACGGACTTAGCCAGAAGACGAAGATACTTATGTACAAACAACTCTTGCGGCCTGTAATTAGCTATTCCTTCCCAGCCTGGTTCTCCATCTCGAAGACGGCCATGAAGGAACTTCAAATGTTCGAAAGAAAGTTACTAAGGATTTGTACCGGACATTTTGATCGGCAGCGAATGAGACATCACAGCAACGAGCGTCTTTACACAGCGAGCATCTTCCCTTTGGACAGGTACCTACTGCTTCAAGCAAAGAAGCTTGTAGGACTCACTTACAGTCACCCAAATCAACTGATGAGAAGGATGGCCACTCAGCAGCGACACTCCGAGCCGAGATACCTCAATACGATGGAAATCCTGGTTGACAACATCATCACGTGCAACGAGCCAGCAGTTTCGTTCTGGGCTGACACAGTGTCAGCATATCACCGCGGCTAAATGCCAACCCATCCCCCCACCTTAAAACCACAACTTGACAACCGGGACAGAACACCCCGAGGACCATAAAGTCAGCCGATTTTTAGATTTCATTTCTTGACATGTATTTTATATTTTATAATCCTTTAAATTTAAGACAAAGTATAAGATAAGATAAGTATCTAACTAGTTATAAGCCAAATTGTAAATATTATTTTGTTCAATAAACATATATATACGGATATATACGGGGGTGAGTTTGTGGCGTTAAGTTTGACCCAGACCACCGCTCTTTACCGGTGCGTGGAAAATACCACTATGACAGCGCGAGTTGAGATGTAGGAAGTTTTTAACAGTGTTCCGCACTTTCTTGTCTGCAATTTTAAGAATTTTACTAGTGATGTTAGGGTGTTGAAAATAGTCGATAAATTGAGGGGTCAGAAATTCCTTTATAATAGATAGCTTTTGAACTGGCTTAAGAGGCGCCCTTAAATTCTTTTAAGCTGATGAGCAAGGTCGCCAATATTGCTTGGTGTTAGGCCACGGAAATGAAAGTGATCCAGATATTTAAATATGTTTTCAGCACTTACAGGAATATTCTCTGATCCGAAAGAAAAGCAGGCACTAGTGTCGACAAAGACCTTCTTGGCTGAAACGGTGCTGAGGAGGATGGCGGAGCATTTCTCGGCGTTTAAGCTTATGCACATACATGTTAAAAATGAAACTATTCTATTAAGCATGCGTCTGTTATCGTCTAGTGTTTTGGTGACTAGCACAAAGTCATCCGCATAGGCTAAGCTGCATAATTTATTTCCTACTTACTTTTGATGGCGCTCACAGCCCAGGATGGGCTTCGGCCTTAACTAACAAGCAAGCCCCTTCAGCCAGCTCTGTCCCTAAATAGCCGCTTCCAGTTGCGCACACCGAGTGCTTTGATGTCGTCATTCACTTGATTGCGCCACCTGTTACGGGTTCTTCTTCTGCTGCGTACCCCATCGGGGTTGGATTCGAAAACTCGTCGGGCAGGTGCGTTGCTGTCCATACGCTCCACGTGCCCCAGCCATCTCAGCCGCTGTATTTTCAGCTTTTTGACCAGGTCAACGTCGCTGTATAGCCCGTATAGCTCGTCGTTGAATCTTCTCCTCCATACTCCTTCGATACACACCGGACCGAAAATCACACGAAGAATCTTCCTCTTAGGGCACCCTAGCAGATTTTTATGTCCATGCTTCTGACCCATAAAGCAGGACCGGGATGATTAGGGTTTTGTATAAAGTCTCCTTGGTTCTCTGAGAGAGGGCCTTACTACTTAAATGCCTTCTTAGACCGAAGAAACAGCGGTTGGCAAGTGTAATTCTTCGCTTGATCTCTGCACTGATGTCATTCTGCGATGTAATAGTGGAGCCCAGGTAGACAAAGTCCTTGACAACTTCGAAGTTATATCTGTCCATCGTGACATTTTGCCCGAGTCGACGATGTTGAGATTCCTCTCTCGATGACAGCGTATACTTCGTCTTGTCCTCACTAACCGCCAATACCATTCTAGCCGCCTCCGATTCAATGCTCGCAAATGCCCCTGCCACAGCTCGCTTCGTTCTGCCGACAATGCCTATGTCAGCCGCATATGCAAGCAATTGAATGGACTTTTGATAGATTGTACCGCTGGTGTTGACATGTGCGTTGCGTACAATGGCTTCAAGAACGATGTTGAATAGGTTGCATGATAACGCGTCGCCTTGCCTCAATCCTTTCTCAACATCAAAGAAATCGGTGGTGTTCTTACCAATTTTGACGGAGCAGCGAGATTTCTCCATCGTCATCCTGCACAGGCGGACGAATTTGGCAGGGATGCCGAGACTCGACATGGCTCTGTATAATTCGTCCCTTTTCACGCTATCATACGCGACTTTAAAATCGATAAAGAGGTGGTGTGTATCGATCTGAAATTCCCGGTGTTTTTCTAAAATCTGTCGGAGTGTGAACATTTGATCGACGGTTGACTTGCCTGGCCTAAAACCGCACTGATAGGGGCCGATCAGATCGTTGACAAAAGGTTTTAAGCAGTCACACAGGATGGCCGACATGATTTTATAAGCGACGTTTAGGAGACTAATTCCTCTGTAGTTGGAACATTTCAGAACATCTCCCTTTTTATGGATGGGGCACACTATACCGAGGTTCCATTCATCGGACTTACTTTCATCCGACCAAATTTTGAAGATGAGCTGGTGTATGCTCCTAGCCAATTCATCTCCCGCTGATTTAAATAGTTCGGCTTGTAAGCCATCCGCACCAGCAGCCTTGTAAGACTTAAGTTTGGATATCGCCAGCCACACTTCGGTTAGGTCGGGTGGACGGAACTCTTGGCCATCATCGTCTAAGATGAATAGAGCGTTCTGCTTATTAGTGGCATCTTGGCTGTCTTCGCCATTAAGCAGTCTAGAGAAGTGTTCTTTCCAGATCCTCAGCACTGACTGTGTGTCTACTACCATATTCCCACATTTATCTCGGCAGGCTTCCGTTCTAGCCTTGAATCCTTGGGTGGATCACTTCACCCTCTGATAAAATTTTCGAACATATCTCCTACCGCTACAACCCTCAATAGACTGTACCGCCCGCTTCTCGTGCTCTCTCTTTTTCCTCCTGAGAAGTCGGCGTTCCTCTTTTCGTTTCAGCCCGTAGAGCTCCCAGGCCACTCTCTCAGCAGCTCTTGTTCGAGTCTGCAGCATTGCCTGGTAGGCCTCGTCCTTAGCTGCATGCGCTAGCTGGCACATCAGAGGCGGCACTTTTGATGGCTTGTTGACAGTGTTCCCACTGGTCCTCTGTACTTGATGCTGGTGGCGGACCGCCTGAGAGATTAAGAGTTACGTGGTCTGCAAAAGTTCTGGCGGTCTCTTGCGATTTAAGCTTCTCGACATCGAATCTTTTCACAGCATCTGCTCTGCGTTGTCGCGTTATGGATATCCGCATACGTAGTCTAGCTACCACCAGGTAGTGATCCGAGTCAATGTTGGCCCCTCGGAACGTTCGGACGTTCAAGATACTGGAAGCATATCTCGCGTCTATCGCAACGTGGTCGATTTGGTTGACGGTTAGTTGATCACGCGACCGCCAAGTCCCCTTGTGTATATTGAGGTGGTGCTTGAGATGATGACATTTCGCCCCGCCGCAAAGTCTGCCAGCCTGTGTCCGTTGCCGGAAGTTTCGTCGTGTAGGCTGTGTCCTCCGACTATCGAACCAAAGATGCCCTCCTTTCCGAATCTTGCATTGAAGTCACCAAGAATGATCTTCACGTCGTACTTCGGTCACATATCATACGTTGTCACCAGGAGATCGTAGAATGCTTCTTTGGTTGAGTCCTCTCTCCCTTCATGGGGGGCGTGAACACAGATCAGCAAAATGTTCTTAAGTTTGCCTTTGATGCGGATTGTGACCAGGCGCTCGCTTACACTTCGGAAGCCCATGACTTCTTGCCTAAGTCTTCCCCTTATCACAAAACCACAACCAAAGAGCCGCTGACCGTGTTCCTTCAAGCACCCGCCGTAGTAGATGTCACACGTTTTCAGTCTCCGTATGCCCTCTCCATCCGATCGGACTTCCTGGATGGCTGTTACGTCAGCCTTTAGCCTGTCCAGGTTCTCCACTAATTGTTCGGCTGCACGTGTTCTGTATAAGGACAGGACGTTCCACGTGCAGATCCGAAATTCATTGTCCTTGTTTCGTTTGCTGGGGTCGTCAACTTTAAAATCATCCATATCCGAGGCTTGTTGTTGTTTCGGAACAACTTTTTTTATGTGGTAGGGAAGTTACCCCGACGCACAACCCCCGACCCGGAGGACCAGACCCTTCGTATAACTCCAAGGGTAGGGAGCCGGATAAACCGCTCTATATAGGCCTGAGCTACAAATATGTCGTAGTAGCCCATATAAGGTGTTCACTAAGTAGTTCGACCTAACTGGAACTGTAGACGCCACCGTTGATTCCATCTAGAGAATTCGTCCGCTGCCACCTCGATGAAAGGAGAAGTGCCTTAGTGGGAACATTCCTCCCCCCTCTCTCGTTGGCTGTCCCCAACAGCTTTCCATGGGGATTTAAACCCCGTCTCCAGCTGAGGTACTAAACACCCGATGTTCACCACTAGGAGGTGAGAGTAGGAGTTGGAAGACAGAGGTGGGTTTTGAGAAAAACCTGTGGACGCTTCTGTCCTCTTGAATGCACATAACTACCCTTTTATTTCCGTAGATGTTAATTCCGGTGAATTGATCGTTTAGTAAACAAACTTGCTCGTCCATAAAGATATTGAAATGGATTGGTGAAACTGGATCGCCTTGTCTAATCCCTCTCAAGATTAGTACCAAACCTATCGGATTGCCTTTGCAGGAAATGTCGGTGCTGCATCCTGAATTACACGCTTTCACCAGGTTGATATATTTTTTGTCGCCTTTACCCTGTGAAGAGCGCGGGCAATATCATCGTGAGGAACGGAATCAAACGCAGCAGTCAGGTCCAATGAGATCAGTGTTATGGGGATACCTTTGAGACTATGATGTTAAATTAAACTTTCGATCGACGAGGTGTTAGCGAAGCATCCATCGATTTTGGAAAACACCTTTGGCAATCGGCGAGCTTGATGCAGTTTAGTCTAGAAGCCATGATCTTGTTAAACAACGTAATATAATTGACAATATGGTAAAAGGGTGCCAGTTCTTAGGGTTTTCATGTCCTGTAGATGTTTTAGGAATACGGTCATTTGGTACTTTCTTCTACAAGCAGGAAAGCGTTGAGCAGAACACCACCGTAATGTTTCATGTCTTTCCCTATTTTACCGCTTTTTTTATTATCAGTGTTCTAGTGAAATAGCCAGTTGCATTCCTCCCCTTGAACAATTCAACCGTAATACTCGCGCTTCTAGGAATGTCCATCAGTTTACCCTCGAGCCCACTTCGGACGTACTGTTAAGAAAAGAGATGCTTTCTTCAGTCACACCAAACGAATGTGGAATGCTTTACCCGGCCCAATTTTCCCCTCTCATTTCGATATGCAAACATTCAAAACCAATGTGCATCGGTATCTCCTTTAAAATTCTTTCCTACTTACCTAATCGCTCGTGCTATGTTAAAAACATTTTAAAAGTATTCATAACCCCTTTTAAGCGCGCATAATATAAAAAAAAAAAAGTTAACTTTGCGAGAGGAATTTTGCATAGTTCTTTTTATGCCGATACCGTCGTGCCCAGAGGCCTTCGATTTGAGGGATTTGATAGTTTTTTCTATCTCCTCAGTGGGGAACCGGTATCACCTTTGGTTCGTACCGTGAAGATATTATATTCGGTGAACCAGAATCAGCGAAAAGACCAAAGGTACTTCGATACTGACGGATTAAGTCTTGGGCACGTGCTGAAATTTCTTGCGTGGACCATGGTTTATTGTCCAAAAGTCGCTCCGCGTAACTGGACTTATAATGCTGGATTTACATGTATCTTCGTCTGCAAACATGAAGAAAAGTACAGCGGGACGAATGTATGCCAAAATTCTGAACGTGTGAAAGAGAACCATCGAGATGATGAACATGTTCGTCTTCATATCTTCATTATGGCACTTCCTATAATCTGCATGTACGGAGATCTTCTGCATTTTGGTGTTCCCTCTCTATTCAACGTATGTAAATTTTAATTTTGTATCCTGTTTTTTTTTTTTTGCAGAAGTCGGACGAAGATACATGTTAATCCACCATAAGAATTATACTCTTTCTGTGTTCATAGCGGTAACGGCATTTGGTTCATTGTGTGGCGTGGCCATTGTGTATTTAAAATGGGCTTTAACTGTCGTTAGACTTAAGCACACGGTGGGCCTAGCCACAATATCAGGGCTAAGGAAAAACGCCAGCCAACACCCCAGGGCGGTACAAGTACTACCCCAGTACAATTTTATGAACATGTTAAGGCGTGTTCACACCCCTTCCTGAGGAGCGAGGTCTATCTACATCTCTTGTGCCTTAAGGGTCTTAGGTGTTAAACAGATCCCATAAGACACCATTCGTCCCGCAATTAGGTTGAAATCACAGCCACCACGATACTTCCACTAGGGGGCCTACCTCTTAGACAGGCTGGACCAAACAGCCTAGTGCCTAGGCACCAGAAAACTTGATGGTCCAGTGCTCCATTCTCCCGTGGTTCAGATTATAAGCTTCTGATCGAGCTTCGCAACCGTGAAGGTTACTTTTAGATGAACTTCCTTAAAAGTCCGAGGCCAGGCAACCTCAGTGTTTGAGTGTCCAATCATAAGCAGAAGTAGGGCTAATGATGAGACAGTACAAGCACGCTGAAACAAAATGAAAACACCAAAAACCAAAACAACGGTGATAACCAACCCTCGTTGGTCTATCATCCAAACAACCCCACATCAACATAACTAATTTCGCCTAACAAACCATTTCCGCATTTGGAACAATGTGTTAGCAAAGGCCGCAAAGTTAACAGCAGTTTCCTTTGCTAAGGGAATTTCACTGAAAACCCATGAATCACCTACCCGCACCACTCCCATATCAGAAAGATTCCTGATATCAGAATGGAGCTCACATACAAGCAAAACGTGTCGCCAGTCTTCGCTGACAGCCCCACATTGACACTCAGCCGTGTCGGCCACGGCTCTCTGGTGCAAGAATGCATTCAGAGAACCATGTCCAGTCAGCAAAAAGTTCGTGTAGAGCGTGTGCTGCAAATGCGGACGACCTCCTACATCCGGAATAAACTCAAAAGTTATTCTTCCTTTCTCACTACTTACCCATCAAGATGGTCATCTAGATAGGACACACCTATCCATCACCTCCCTTATTTCTCGAAAGTTTAAAATTTCCCTACTTGCACTCACACACTCAGCACAGTCATTCAAAGACATCCTTAACCCCTTCTTCAACTTGTAGCTAAGTCATCTTCGGATCACCTCCAAGTCAAGGGGCGGTCTGTTTGCCAACACCTGAAGCGCTTCAGTAGAGACAGTCCGGCAAGCTGGGAGCGAACCAAGGAGCATAGTTCTCTGCGTGGTGAGAATTTTGCTCCTGCGTGTTGTAGTCATTACAGCTCGGTACCATACTGACGCACCGAATGTTGCACAAGCAAGAAATAGTCCGTTGAATACGGTACAAACTGCACGACTTGTAAGGCCCCATTCACTCCTAAGAAAACGCCAAACCGTTGGGACAAAAACGCTGAGCTTCTTCCTCACCATTTGAAGATGAGGGTTGAAATTCATCCTCTCTCCCACCGTTAAACCAAGGTTTTTGACATTTGTCGCATACCATAGGGTCGGCCCCCCTGGGAACGCTGAAATATTCGGGGGACGACGTACATCTAGTTTGCCTTTGAGCAGCATAATAGATGTTTTCCCCACCGAGACCTCGACTCCTACACTACTTCCCCATGCTTGCACCTTTTCCATGACCAATCGGCCCTTGTTTTCCAGCTCGAGCCGACTCGAGCCTTCAACAAGAACCAAAAGGTCATCAGCAAAAGCACTTGCATTCCCTATTCTACAAAGGTCGTTCAGCAGTGGATCCATCATGAGCGTCCAAATAATTGGACCTCCCACTGACCCCTGAGGACAACCTCTCTCCACTGAAAAACTCACACAATCCGTTGGACCAATCACACGAGCTGTTCTATCCGAGAAGTAACTCTTCCAGAGAGTTCCGTCCCTACAACCCACCTCACCTAATCAACTTTTAACTTTGCCCAGTCAAGGAAGTCGAAGGCGCCCTTGAAGTCAATGAAAATGCCAAGTAAGTACTCGACCATTGACTCATTGACGGACCTCTTAACGTGGAGCCACGCGTCATCGGTACTGCGTCCTGCGTAAAGCCAAACTGAAGCCAAACTGAAGCCAAACTGAAAGGGACTCGGCTCGTGTTCACACTCCATCAGTCTGTTCACCATGACTCTTTCCAGTACTTTAAAAAGCACTGGAAGGAGATTGATGCCACGATAAAACCTAGGATCAGACCTAATCTTATCGCTAGACTTTAGAAGTACGACTTTAGAAGCACGTTTCCATTCCCGTGGGAAATAGTTCTCCCTGATAGGTAATCGGTCAGTCAGTCCATCGAAGCCTGTAGATTTCGTCAACTTGAGTCGATAGATTGCACTATCCACCTCCCTATTCTCTAAACTAGGAGCACCAGCTTCCCCGCTCGCCGACAGGGCAGCCGGGTGCTCACTCCTAGGGAAAAACGTCCTCATTAGAACCAAAACTGACTCCTTTCATGACGTGTGCATGGTTTCCCCCTCCTGGATGCAACCTATATTCAGCGACTTTTTTCCTCGGCAAATACGGTAGAGTTGGCCCCAGGGGTCCTCTCTGTACTGTTCGGTGAAGGCATTCCAAACGCTTTCCTTCGCTACGTAAGGCATCCTCTTGTATTCAGCCAATCCATGCCTGTAGGCATGTCTTGACTGATCCAAGTCTGGTCTCCCAGCGTTTCTGGCTTTTTGGATCTTCTTCCTAAGTTTCCTAACTAACCTGCCCTTAGCACACAATTCGGGAGTCTACCACTTCACTCCATTCGGATTTACCTTTTCTTTTGGTATCTCCGAAAGAGTGAGTCGTTTACGTCCCAAATGGCCTCATTTAGTCTATCTACCTTACCATCCACGCTCATGGACTCAAAGATGGCAAGCGGCGTTGACGCAACCCTTCTCATGATGTGAGTCTGGTACAACGTCCAATCGACGTTGCCCATCCTCCAACGTTTCTCTCCCATATTCACCCTGTCACCCTGAATGTCGCTGGCGCGAGCGAACTCAATCTGAATTTGTTTGTGATCACTCACCCCCTAGCCACCTCGAACAACCCAGTGAAAATTGAAGAGTTGGTGCGCCGCATCGTTGACCAGTGTCACGTCAATGTCGCTACGTTCATTTGGGCCATCAAACGTATAAAATTCGCTGAAATGATTAAGGGCAGACACCCGGTTTGCAATCATCCACTCACTCAGCTGTACCCCCTATGGATTGATCGGCTTGCGGAGATAACTCCTTGAAGCTTACTCTTCCAAAAGGGTCTCTTCGAACTACTCTCAAAAAAAGTCTTAATACTGAAGATACGGTTCAATTTCCCTATCGTATTTGAAATAAAGGATACACAAAAACAATCTACCAAACTCACCCTTAACAGAAACGCAAATACCAAACTGGAACTCATGATTGAGCATAGACACTGTGTTGACGTCTTTCACAACAACAGTAACGTGTCCGTTACTGTTCGTGAACGACTTCATATGTCAACACAGTAAGGCTTCTACAAACTACAGCCGTCCCTTCCCATCAAGTGCCCCAAATCGTGCATTGCTGCTTGAGCACCCTTGCAATTTAATGACAGGATTTTTACTGCCATTTCAATTCCTGGCTTTCTCCCTAGCAACCGCTGCACAGTAAAAAGGGCAGTCGTTTGTCAGCATCAAGTGACCAGCCGGATGTCCTCTAAACGCGCAGTCGCGACAATGGATTGCATTAAAGCAACGACACGCTCTGTGTCCCGACTGTCCACACCTAAAACAAACACTTTCGATTACCCTACACTGCGGCATTAGGTTATCAGTACGTAAGCACCTATAACAGTGTATAATTGATGGATTCGCCCTGACTATAAAAGAAAAATGCTTAATGTAGCACCTGCCTACCTTCAGTAATGTTTCTGCGACCCTATCACTGCATTCTAAGGTGACACTTATGGTCATATCAGCCATGGTTTCGTGAATATAACTACCTCCAATAAAATAAAAAAAAAAAATAAAATAAAATAAAATAAAGTAAAATAAAATAAAATAAAATAAAATAAAATAAAATAAAATAAAATAAAATAAAATAAAATAAAACAAAATAAAATAAAATAATAAGAGATCATCATCAGCATCCGAGGTGATCGGACGTGTTTTAGAGTCGCTCTGGCAAATTTAAAGGAAGTAAATAAATTAAATAAATAAAATAAAATAAAATAAAATAAAATAAAATAAAATAAAATAAAATAAAATAAAAATAGTAAAAATAAAAAAGTAATAAATAACAGTAATAATAAAATATTAATAATAATATTCTAAAAAAATAAATATAAATAAAATAAATATACTAAATAAAATAAAAAAAACGATAATAATAGATAAATATATAATAATAGATAATATATATATAATAATATAATATAATATAATATAATATAATATAATATAATATAATAATAGATAAATAAATTAAATAAATAAAATAATAAAATAAATAGAAACGAAGTCTTCTCGTAGATGACAGTTCAATCTCTGAGATTCCATTTAATCTTCCAATTAATTTGTCCACTAGGATATTAAACATAATTGGAGATAATGCGTCTCCTTGTTATACTCTTCGATTGATGGGAACTGTCACCGGGTCTGCGCTGGATGATATTCGCGTCCTGACGCCCCTTAGATGTTTTGCCATGTATAAGCCGAACTTCTCGTCTACTCTTGTCCTCCGTAGCACTAGGCTATGGCGTGACACTGTGTCGAAAGCCTTTGCTACATCAAGTGCCAGTACACATAGTGGGGCTCCAATGTTTCCTTTTGTCCTTAATGAGCTATGGAGAGTGAAAGTGTTGGCAAAGGAGCAATCTAGGTTGGTGATTCATGTGTATCTAAACCACACTTAGCCTCGTTACTGAGGAACCACACTTAGCAGGAGGCGGACCAGTGTTGACGATATTGTAATTGGGTGAAAGTTAGCGGGGTTGATGGCTCTGAAGTAGTTTTAAACAATGTTGTTCGGCTTTGCTTCAGTGTTGGTGGGGTGTACTCCAGGAGTAACATGGCATTGAATAGGAGCGCCACTTTTGGGGCAGGAATGTCGAGAAACTTCTGCGAGTTATGTTGTATGAATGGCTCATGTGAATTCTCGATTTCCTTGGTGTTATTTTCGGATTTGATGTTCGGCAGCCGTACCGTTTTATTTTCCTTTTGAGCGCTATTACCATACCGTTTGCATAAAGCCTTGGTGTATCATCCAGCTTCCTCGTATTGAAGTTTTAACAGTCTTGAATTTGTTTAAGACTCAGATTTAACTGTTTCTCCAGCGCCCATTATCAGCGGAAGAATTCTGATTTTGTTGTTGGGGTATCTGCGCTGTAGGCACTCGAGGAACTCTGTTGTGCTATAGGTTGCCATTTTCTGTGTGTTTTGAAGGGCCAGTGTTTCGGGTTCTTCCCAATGAACCCCGACATCACACACTATTGTAAGGTAATTCTTTGCGAGAATGCCGTCGGGCTACTTTAGAATTCCATTCTATTCACGAATTCGCGGCTCGATCTCGAACCTCAGCCATCACAAGTCGTTTCTGCATGAAGTTGTGACGAGTGATGTGTTACCAGTGCGAGGCTGGACACACCTGTAGCACATGACAAAGGGATTCAAACTTGTTGCGTTGCCGTCGACATCTTCGCTCCGATGGGGGTTCGATGGGATTCTCCTGGTTGGAAGGAGGTTGAAGCAGAGCAGGATCGCTTTTATGTAGTCCTCGCTGCTCCAGTATAGTGGCTGTTTGTAGATGAAGGAGGTACAGGTGAGGTTGTTAGAGAGCTGGTGTGGTGAATTCCAGAGTAGGAGTTTTTAAGGTTGATGGCATGATAGGTATGTCCGGCAGTTTGGTAAGCTTTGTTTGCCTGGATGATTTCCCGTATTCTTTCAATCCAACTCTGGCCAAATGAAATAAAACCTGCTATAATCTCATCTGCAGATAATTTCTCTATCCGTTCCGTCACTATGATTGGGATCCTGCTCCAATAAAATTATACTCTGCAACAATAATAATATGGCGATATATGTATTACTTACTTTACTTTTGATGGCGCTCACAGCCCAGGATGGGCTTCGACCTCAACTAACAAGCCCCTCCAGCTAGCTCTGTCCCTAGCTAACCACTTGCAATTGCGCAACACCGAGTGCTTTGATGTCGTCATCCACTTGTTTGCGCCACCTGTTACAGGTTCTTCCTCTGCTGCCTACCCCATCGGGGTGGGATTCGAAGATTCGTCGGGCAGGTGCGTTGCTGTCCATACGCTCCACGTGCCCCAGCCATCTCAGCTGCTGTATTTTCAGCTTTTTGACCAAGTCAATGTCGCTGTATAGCCCGTAGAGCTCGTCGTTGAATCTTCTCCTCCGTACTCCTTCGATACACACCGGACCGAAAATCACATGAAGAATCTTCCTCTCAGGGCACCCTAGCAGATTTTTATCCGACTCTTTCAGTGTCCATGCTTCTGACCCATAAAGCAGGACCGGGATGATAAGGGTCTTGTATAAAGTCTCCTTGGAAAAATCTCATTTAATTCAGGTTAATGAAATCGATGGAGAGATCATCAAAAAGAATAATTTATGTCAAAATGTTGCTTACTTTTCGCGTATTCAACGAAACAAAAAATCTGCCTTTCTGTTTATTAACAATAAAGTTTAAACAAATGATCGAAATTTTTTCAAACATGTACGTGGCTGTAGAGTTTTCATAGACGCTTCATTTCAGCCTAATTCTAAGTCTTTTCATTGATTAGTTCAAAAATGACACCTGGTACAGTGTTTATATAGTGTAAATCCAAAAAAAAAATAAAATAATTCTTATCAAAATAGGGCCAGGAAGGGTCATACTACGTTTTCATTAGAGCCGAAATAAGGTAATTTCGAAATTAGTTCATTTTAAACGTCATTTCCTATACAAATTTGACGTTCCAAATGAGCTAATTTGGAAATTACCTCATTTCGGCTCTAATGAAAACGTAGTATTAGAGATAAAAATCTGAAAAAAAATAGGAGATATTTTAATCATTTTTTAGACATGATTTAGGATGCGTCGCACTCAATTTTGGCATAAGAGAACAAATAAGAAGCACCCTAATATATATGGTGTGGAATTGAAAGAATCATTTGTGACTGCGTTGTTATGCATAGGCGATTTGTACCTAAATTTAAATTGCATTTTACTTGCGTTATACTACGTTTCCACCAGACACTAAACCGAGATTTAGCCAGATTATCACAAATCTCCTTCAAATCTACAAGATTTACCATACAAATTTTAATCTCCTCAATGAAGATTTCAAATAAAACTCATTCAAATCTACTTGGAAACATTAGTTTGTCAAAACAAACAATCTTTTTTTTCGAAGAACAATTGTGGAACCGACCTATTTTCGTTTATTGACAGATGAAAATGTAAACAAAAACTATCTATCTCACTTCCACTTCATATCAAAAAAATGAAACACCATTTGAATGTTTTGCCATAATCCTCTTTTTGTGCAGTGGAAACACCAAACAAATCTCATTACCTAAATCTCGGTTTAGTGGTTGGTGGAAACGTAGTATTAAACGCAATGCTCAAAGTTAAAACTTATATTCGGCACATCTACTCGAAATTACTTTTCGATTGATATAGGTCTTAATATGATTCGATTAGTTTAAGTGTGCTTAAAATGTATTACAAAATTTAGTCACCGCGTATTAATATATAGATTCTATTTTTACTATCAAAATAATATACTCAAGCAAAAAAAATGTTCTCGAAAACTAAAAGACATAAAATCATTTTGTTTTCGGTTTCTGATTAAGAATCAATATGAGCAACAATTTCTAAGAAAAAAAATATAATATAAAATCTCAAAGTTTTGAAAAATTACACTTTAAACATTTTTTTTTCCCTAATTTTGAGTTTGAAAGTAGTTTTTTCAAAAACTATGGATAGATTTCACTTGATTTAAAAACTGGATAATAAAACAGAGTATTGGCTTCAAAAAAGATATAATACTTAATTGTAGGTATTACCGATATTTTTAAATGATTTTTTTTTTACTGAAGATATGCGAGTGTGTCATCAGTATCAGTACGATATTGAGTATAATTATACCTGCATACAAATGTATGCTATGTGGATTATATGGATGTATTCTCCTTGAGCTTCATTAACCTCTATTGATTATTTCAAAGTATAATGATTGTTTTCATATACAAGGGTTTGGATGTTATTACGTACAGAATCCTAAGTATTACTGATTTGAGTATTCGGTTTGTGGGATGTATTGCATACCAAAACCACTACAGTACTGGATGGTGTCTTAACTCTGTGGAGGATATTTCATGCACGAATCGAGTTTGATTTTATTAGAAGCACTCTTGCACCAAAGGAACACAGGTTTGAAATGTCAAATTTTTATCGAGTCAAAAAGTCAAGATTCTGATAATGCCAATCGATTTAAACGAATGTCTTTAGCATAGCGGCCAGCCATGAACCTATTATATCTGCACTGCTAGGAGCCAACTTCACGATGGTTCCATTTATTAAAAAAAAAATTGATACACTAGCCACAATTGGCGCAAAGCGGGAAACACGGTGAAACTTTTGACGTTGACATGGGTTTAAGGCAGTGGCGACGCGTGATTAAAAAATGCAGTCGTTCACTTCATTTGTTCTTATTTTCTGTAAATTAACACTTTACCTACTTACATATCCTAATTCTAATCTTCATGATTTCTTTAAAAATATTTTTAATATCTACATTTTCATGAAAAGAATCTTCCAACTGTTTTTGTCGCAAAAGTTTTTTTTTTGACATTTATTTGCTTAAATTTGTCGAAAAGCAGTGCAGTTTTTAACACATAAAGTCAAAATATTGGATTTTAAATGTTTAGAGTAACTGCCACTTAAATTATTCAAATCAGAAAATCCAAATATTTGTATCCTTTTCCTGTCTTAATAATAAGCAAGTCCAGCAGAACAATTAACAGTAATATGAATATAACCTTTTTTTCTGGATGAAAATTACGAAAAGTTTCTTTAGTAACACTTCTTTTGTCATTGCAAAGTTTTGTTGCAGCATGGGTTTTTCAGTCGCTATAATTGCATATTTGTCAACTGAATTCCACTTGTAAAAGACGAAGTTCCCATTTCGTTCATATTCTTCCAGCACGAAGTACAAGATCAGCATCCAACATGTACGTGTACATTCAGATTGTGCCTACACTTTTCCCATATCGGTTGGTATCTACACACATGATGCGAGGTTTTTGTGTGTTGTATACTTTCTATAGATACATTTCGTTCACCAATCATGTGAACGAAATGAGTGCTGCAACAGTGGGAATATTTTTTTTGCGTGTATAGTTCCAATGGATACATTTCGTTTTGAAATCAGGTGAACGAGTTGATGTCAAAAGTCGAAATAGAAAGGATGTTGGTGTTTCTAGTAATGTTTGTTTTCATTTGAATTGAGTGCATGGAAAGGGTTGCACAATGCACAAGTTGTATACTCTAGGGAACATACTACAGAGTGTGAAATTAACACATATTAGGATTAAGGGGACAAGTAGCTAAAATAATTTTGTGGGTGGGTAGTATGGAGAGAAAATTTATAAAGTCAGGCGTATAAAGTTGGGCGCTCATGAACGAAATGAACAATATGACGCCTCGGCACTGGTTTAAGGCTGCATTTACACTTTCGGTGTTATGCAGCGTTAACATTAGTCGTTGTTGCTCGTACATATAACAACAAAAGTGTAAATGATAAAACAGTTGAATGAACGAAGCACGAATTGATTTTCTTTTAAACGATTCTATTGATATTTTTAGTTTTAGTTTTTACTTGCAATATAGTTCTAGGTAAAATGGCAAGTTATGGGGCGTTTTTCTTTTTTAACTCTGAGCAGATCACGAAACTGTCAAACAAAAATTCAGTTTTTTTTTTAGCTCAGATATATCAGAGCACAAAAAGTGTGTTTCTTTTTTCCATCTGAGCTAACTCAGATCTTGATCGATTAGCTCAGAATAAAATGACAAAACGATCGAAACGCTGAGCGAAGCCAACTTCATTTCTTTTTTTTAGTGATTTGACGTACGAAACAAATACACAAAATTAAAAATGGATTCTCAGGACAGCCGCCCGCCTACTTCAGGTAAACAAAAATGTATTTTAGTAAAACACCTATGAAATGACAGTTCAGTGCTCAAATGTGTTTCATAAATATCTGAAGGATCTGACCATAATCTGCTCAGAGCTCTGCTCTGATCGCTCAGCCTCCGCTCAGACCTAATCTTAGAGCCAAAACAGAAAATCGCCTATGGATTCGTAAAAAAAAACTAACTGGAGATATTAATTTTTCTTCTTTTTTTTTATTTTTAAAAGGATGGTGGCTACTTTTTGGTAATTTAATCCCCTTTCACACAGGGAAACCCAGTTGATAGAATTTTGTTGACGTTTTATTTTATTTTTAAAAGTAGAGAGGCTACTTTTTGGTAATTTAGTCCCCTTTCACACAGGGAAATCCAGTTGTTGGAATTTTTTTGACGTTTTCCTTTAATTGCCGGAGATTTTTGTTTCTTTCCACACATTTTCTCATTATTTAGATAAACCGATCAAAATACTTTTTTTATGCTGATGCTCTTAAAAAATACAAGTTGTTTTGCATATAAAAATTATTTTCAAATATTTTTTTTTTGATTAAAACAATACCTCTTAAAATTATATCTGTATATAAATAATTACTTTAAATTCGCGTTCCATTTTTTTTTCGTAAAAAATGTTATCGGTTTTATCAACTTACTTTATTCCGCGTACGACCAACAACAAGCAATGTTAACAAAGCATAACACGGCGAGTCTAAATGCAACTTAAGACACAAACGTCAAAATTTCGAATAAAAACAGATGTCTCCGCTTTTTCATTAGTAATAATATATGGCATTAGTTTTTATTAGAAAAACTGCTTCCATGTGCTAATTTGCAACAGATGGCCTAAGGAATAATTCGATTGTTTGCTCCGCAAATAGGCGCTGTTGTCGCTTTTAATCGGTGGAACCATATTTAATGCAACTTTCGTATGGGGATGCCGACCGGGTAGCGGTCCATATCTTCTTGATCCATGCTGCCAGCCCTCTAGCTCCAAAGGAACACAACGATTTTAACCTTTTAGTTTTTATGTGTCAAAAAGCCAGAAACTGTACGCCAAGCGATTTAGTACAACGGTTCCCAAACTTTTTGAGCTTTGGAACCCTTAACTAGTTCCAAATATATTTTGGAACCCCAACTCTTAACGATAGCAAACATTTCAAAAACAACGTAATCACATTTCAAAACCATTTTTTTGTTTATATTTAACTTGAGTGTGGCTCGAAATTTTCTTTGGAAATTAAGTGTTGTTATACCAATTCTGTTTGCTTTTTTTTAATTATGAGAAGCTCACACTTCGATAAAAAAATGTAAACGTCAAACATGTTTGTATGTTGTATCGTGTAGCTGGGTAAAAATTGGCCTCGTAGTGGTGGGTGGGGTCATTTTGACATTTAAATTTTTTTTTTAAATATAAAGGACTTTTTAGCTTTTAGAAAAAAAAGTTATTTATTATTAAAAAAACTTTAAAAACACCAAAAAATGTTGAAAGGTTTCAATATGTTGTGGAAATACTAAAAGGTCTCTGAGATCAATATTGGTAGGTGATCATTGATTGATTCTAGTCAATGAGATAATAAGGAATACGTTTACCCCTCCAAAGTCACCCAAAACTGCAGGGTGACTTTGGCAACCCAACTGACTTGTATAAAATGTACGATACTTGTGCAAAAAATATTTACTCTACGAGTATAAAAAAATCTTTGCAAAAGTTATTCGTATTTTAATTTGAAAATGCGTCAAAATAATCCGGTTCACGGTGCTTAAAAAAGTATTTTTTGTATTTTTACTGTTTGTTCTTCGATTAAGTCGCGGAACCCTGAAAACTCCTCCATGGAACAACAGGGTTCCGCGGAATACAGTTTGGGAACCGAGGATTTAGACGATGCTGGTGAAATAATATTTACCTTTCAATCGGGGACCGAGGTTATAATGGTGAATTAGATTTTTTCGATAATGAACCCGTGTAGATTGAAAGGATGTTTTTCGCAACCGACTTTCACGAAGGGGATAGGTTATGGCAATATCCAAAAACTATTGTGAAAAATATTATTTCAATTTACAAATTCAAAATACAATTTCGCTTATAATTTTTTAACGCGAGGGGAGGCAACCTTCTTTTATGTATCAAAATGACGGGCGCGATCTTATGCATAGGAAGAAGCACAATGATTTGTACACGTATTAATACAAGAGTCATAGCACAAATTAACGGAGCGATTTAAAGTCCCGACGTTTACCCGCGCTAACTTGAATTCCTTCATGGCTAGAGTCTCTAAACGGGTAGAGTAATACTTATTTAAAAATATAAAAAATATATCAAAGTATTCGATCATTACATTTCATTAAATAATTATGATGTGAGTATATTCGAATTCCCTCGTTGTGTTTTCGGATGTGTTGCTTGGCAGCCGTACCGCTATCGCCATATCCGACGCATGAAGCCTTGATGGATCATCCAGATACCCCCTATCGTTCTTTGTGTGCACGATGTCCTATGTTTGCTTTTGACTAAGGTTTAGCTGGTGTGTCAGGAAGTCGTTCTGTCGGTACCATGTTCCCCTAGCGCCCATTATCAGCGGGAGTATACTTATGGTGTTATTTGGGTACTTCGATGAATGCTGGTGTGCTATACGTTTCCGTCTTGTGCGCATATTGAAGGGCCAGTGGTTCGGGACCTTCCCAATGAACCCCTAGGTCACACACTTTTGTTTGGTTGTTCTTGGTGAAGATGACGTCAGTTTTCTTTAGGATCTGGCCACGGATTCTCGGATCGATCTTCCTCGCAGCCGTCACTAGTCGCTTATGCACAAAATTATACCTGGTGATGCGTGCCCAGTGCGTGGCTGGACACGCCTGTAGCACGTGGCAGAGGGTTTCGGTCCTATTACATCGTCCTCGGAATCGACGTTCTGATGAGGGGTTTGCTGGAATATTCTTAGTTAGAAGGAGGTTGAAGCGGAGCAGGATTGCCTTAATATAGTCTTCGCTCCTCCAGTATTGTGGCGAGTTGTATACAAACGCAGTGCAGGCTTTGTGGTTGTGGACCTGGTGGATCACATTGCCAGAGTAGGAATTCTCGAGTTTTGTGGTGTGATATGTGTGTCCGGCAGTTTTGTTGGCTTTGTTCGCCTGGATCATGCTCCGTATCCGTTTGATCCAGCTCTGGCCAATGGGAATTATAGTTGCAATGATTTCGTCCGTAGAAAGTTTCTGTATCCTTTCCGTCACTATAGCTGGAATCCTGTTCCGGAACTCGAAGAGTCCAAGTCCACCTTTTTCGACTGGAGCGTAGAGGATGTGGTTGGAGCAATGGGCCGGAGCGTATAATGTTTTCCTCACGAAAGCCCTTTTTTTGGAGTCCACCAACTTAAGTGTGTTTCGCGAGATCGTCGGCCTTTGGAGCAGGAATGTACCTTGGGATTAGGTATCGCCGTAAAACGATAAGCTTTTGGTGTGGTTTCAAAGCAGCTCTCCGCACTCGTTGAAGCTCCGTGAAAAGCGTAAGCGGGCTCACGTTGGAGTCTCCAGTAGGTGTGAATTGATTCCCAAGGTACGGCATCTGCTCCTCCATTCTGAGAGCCGAAATGGTCAGGTCTGCATACCTAGCAGGTTCTGTTGTGGCGAAGGCCTTTTTTTTGCTCGGTAGCGTTTAAAGGTGGACCATCTGACTCTTGTTGGGGTTTAGTGCCATTCCTCTCTCCGTAAGGAATGCACTCGTGGCTCCCAACATCTTCTCCACATCCTCCTTGGACTCCACAAATAAAAAGATATCATCCCCATATGCGAGGCAGCGTAGTCTTCTCGACAGTGACAGTTTTATTCCCGAGAACACGATTAATCAGCCGAATAATTCGTCTATCAAGATATTGAAAATAATGAGGGATAATTGGTCTTTTTGCTTGACTCCTCTGTTAATAGAAACTGTCACCGCGTCTGCACTGGATGATATCCTTGTGCTGACGCCCCTTTTTTCAGCCTTGTATGATCCGAACTTCATGTCAACTCTAGCCCTCCGTAGTGCACGCACTAGACTATGGTGTCTCGAAGGCCTTTGCGACATTGAGTGTCAGTACACACAGTGGGGCTCCTCTTTTTCTTCTGTCTTTTATGAGGCTATGTAGGGCGAGAGTGTTGGCAAAGCAGCCATCTAAGTTGGTGAAACACCTTTGGTTTAGGTGTATTTCGACTGCACTTAGCTTCCTAGCTAGGAGTTTGTGTAGGAGTCTGATCAGTGTTGACGAGATGGTGGTCGATCGAAAGTCGGCGGGGTTGATGGCTTCAAAAGTTTTCTTTATCAAAGTTGTTCGGCTTTGTTTTAGTATTGGTGGGGTGTTCTCCAGTAAAATCACGGCGTTGTAAAGGAGCGTAAGATTTGCGGAGGGAATGGCGAGAAACCTCTGCAGGGTGATACCGTCTGCGCCTGGGCAGTTAGATGTCGTGCTCTGCCTGGTGTCGATGATCTCCCCGGGTGTTCAAGGCGTAGATACGGTCGTTGGCTGCTGTGGACCATCGACGACAATAGTCGTGTTGTCTTCCTTTGACGGTTGTGATAAGGTGCTGGTAAAGTAGCTGTGGATGAGTTCAGTGGTTGGTAGTTGGATGGTGTTGTTGTCCCAACTTTTACCACTGATACCCGGACATGCAGTTTGGCTTTAAGGAAAAGCACTCCACTTTGCATCCGCTCCTGAAGTTCCAGCATGACATCACCATAGCGCTCAACAACCATCGTGTCACCGTTGGATGCTTTTTGGATGTCGAGAAAGCATTCGACAGCGTATGGACTGAAGCCCTTATCCATAAGCTTCGCGTATTACATTTACCCCTATCACTAATAAATATTCTTTTTTCTTTTCTTTCTTCCAGAAAATTCTACGTACAAATGGACAACTGCAAATCACAAGTGATTCTCCTACAGCCTGATGACATCTGACCAACCATTGCCATCTGAATGCGAAATTCTCCTGTATGCTGATGACTCCCTTACGTATGCCGCATCGATGTCTCCTCTGGTAGCGTTACGAAAATTTGAGCACCACGTCAATAGACTCTACGCCTTCTACAAGAAATGGGACATCTGGATAAACACTTCCAAATCGGAGCTTGTGTGTCTCAGGAGACCCAGTAGAGCTAGCTGCAGCGCAGCCAAGTGCAGAAGTCTGGTTCTGAAACTTCCGGACGGATCTACAATAGCAGCTAAAAAGAACGTGAAGTACCTAGGCATCCACTTCAACGAGTTGTTAAGGTTCAACCCACACTCACGAAACGTCCTCAAAAAAGCCAACTGGGCCTTCCACCGACTCCACCCATTGATGAGACGCAGAAACGGACTAAGCCAGAAGACGAAGATACTAATGTACAAACAACTCCTGCGGCCTGTAATCAGCTATTATTTCCCAGGCTGGTTCTCCATCTCGAAGACGGCCATGAAGGAACTTCAAATGTTTGAAAGAAAGTTACTAAGGATTTGTACCGGACTACATTTTGATCGGCAGCGAATGAGACATCACAGCAACGAGCGTCTTTACACAGAGGCGAGCATCATCCCTCTGGACAGGTATCTACTGCTTCAAGCAAAGAAGCTTGTAGGACTCACTTATCGTCACCCAAATCAACTGATGAGAAGGATGGCCACTCAGCAGCGACACTCCGAGCCGAGATACCTCAGTACGATGGAAATCCTGGTTGACAACATCATCACGTGCAACGAGCCAGCAGTTTCGTTCTACGCTGACACAGTGTCAGCATATCACCGCGGCTAAATGCCAATCCATCCCCCCACCAAAACCACAACTTGACAACCGGGACGGAACACCCCGAGGACCATAAAGTCAGCCGATTTTTAGATTTAATTTGTTGACATGTATTTTATATTTTATACTCCTTTATTTAAGTTAAAGTATAAGATTAGGCCCCCTATGTGCCAATAAATGAATAATATCATCGTATCTAACTAGTCATAAGTCAAATTGTAAATATTGTTTTGTTCAATAAACATATATATATATAAATATATATATATATATAAATATATATATATATATAAATCGAAAAAAATTTACCACTGATAACTCTTTCTGTGCAAGATCTAGTGTCCCTTGCATATTCACTCTGCAGAAGTCCGAAAATCATAGTTACTCCCGGCGTTTACCCGCGCTTACTTGAATTTTTTCATTTTGCCATTCAGAGCACTGGGCGGAAATCGCATTGCCATCACAATGCTTTGTTTTAATAAGAAAGTCGGATTCCCCAAGTCCGTGCCAGTTCTGAATTGATTGTTAATTGATAGTCGTTATAAAAAAAAGAACATACCCTACGATATATCTTTAGATTTTTAGCAAAAAAATTCCACAATTGGTTACGTAAACTATTTATCTGGGGAACAAAATTCCTAAGAATTTTTATTTACCCAGAACGAGCACATAAACCATGTTATTGCTTCCAATTCAAGCCTGACTATCTCAATCTTCAGAGTCAATCCTTATCCCACAGTTACGGATCTAATTTGCCGACTTCCCTTACCTACATTATTCTATCGACTAGAGACGCACCTTGGAGACCAGATGTAGATATCGGTATGGCCTGTTGAGAATTTTGCGTAATTCCACCATAAATTTTCTAGGTCCGAGGAGAAAATATCGACACAACAGTAAATGTCATGCTTTTCTAGTCCATCTACCATATCTCTCTTCGAAGACTTCCATGGTAGTACAACTATAAAACAGAAAAGAAAAATCTTTCGATATCTCTGGACGGCTTCTTTATGGTCGTTCCTGTTGCCAGGATGAGCAAAAAGCCCATTTTTAATTACAAACGGATACTCAACAGGTTACGGAATTGGAACCGTATTCCCTTTCGTTCAAAACTTATCATGTTTTTAAAATATTTTTTATTTTGTTTTTAAGCTAATTTTTTTTATTTTTATATATAAAAATGTAAATATATTATATTTTATGAAAATTTTCGGCTATCGCCTTGAACTTAGGACCGTCTAACTCGTGATCAACCACTGTTCACGTGAAAACCCTCCTCCACTTCAGTCCTTCAAGGTCTCATTCGATTATTTGCTAATAACACCAAGATCTGTATTGTTCCAATAGCGGATCCATGCAGGCTTACGCCAAACACTTTTAAGCACGAAACGAAAAATCCCATACAAAAATGACGCAACGAAATCATAAACGAAAACTTTTATTCTGCTTTTCGTTTTGCAGTACGCAGTTCAATGAGCGCAATCGATAATTGTAGCAGATTATTTGTAGAATTCTACAACCTTTTTTCGCACACAATTAATTGACCAGGCCATAAATTGTGCGCGGAAAAATGACATTTGAGTGTCATTCGTGTTTGTGTTTGTTTTTTTCTTTTATTACAGCATGGCTTTCTGTGATTTTTTTCGCTTTGTGTTTGTTGTTCGTAGTTGGTGACGCTTTCAAAGAGATTTTTTTCGGTCTCTCACCCAGCCTTTTACGGACACCGTGGTGGTAGGAGGTGCAAGCGAACTCAACTTGGATTATGCTGTGATCGCTACCGCCATCGCGATTTCTGATGACCCAGTGGAAGTCCAGTTTGTCAAGAGCAGCCTCATTTGCAAGGGTGACATCAATGTCACTCTTTCCACCTCCCGGGTTGTAGTAGGTGTAGTGCTCGTTTGCAGATTAACGGCAAATATGCGATTCTGGGTCATCCAGTCACAGAGCAGCTCACCCCTTTGGCGTTTCCGATTCTCAGACGTTTGACCAAGCATCTTACTATGCCATCGGGTTGAGACTGCATTTGCATCCGGCCCAAAAATCGCAGACCGGCCGTCAATCAATCCAACCAACCTATCTATATACCTCAGCTACGGCTCTATCTCTTCCTCATATTTACAATATATACTGCAGAGAAAAATCCTACCAAAAACGCCCTCAACACTAGCACAAATACCCCATTCACTCTCGTCAAACATCACACTTTCCGTATCGAAGTC
Source organism: Melangyna quadrimaculata (assembly GCA_949320155.1). Classification (NCBI taxonomy): domain Eukaryota; kingdom Metazoa; phylum Arthropoda; class Insecta; order Diptera; family Syrphidae; genus Melangyna; species Melangyna quadrimaculata. Next base: position 16,862,200 of record OX439486.1, read on the forward strand.
ATTCACTAGAACAGCAACGCTGAGGGTACTGTTTAGGAATGACCTCATATTCGGAACTAAGCTAATGATGTTTCCTTGAGTGTGGAGAAGAGCAAAACTGCAACCTGCACTACACATTAAATGAGCTAGATCGAGCATAGCCCTTCTTGCACCATTACAATTATGTTGAATAAATCGTATTGTCATTTTAATTTCTTGACAATACCCTGGCTAGAGCCCTACTTTATATGGGACAACTGTCAGTAAGCATCAGATGCCCAGCAGAATAGCCCCTGAAGGCACAATCCCTACAATCAATAGGACTCCTACATTTGTACTCGGAGTGCCCAGATTCACCACAACGCTTACAAACGGACTCAATTGCCCTACATTCAGGGAGTATATGGTCCATTTCCAGGCTTCTAAGGCAGTGCGAAACTGGAGATAACTCACTCACTCTGAATGAAAAGTGCTTAATGAAGCAGCGCCTGTTTGCAATAATTGATTGCACAACGCGAACACTACCTTCAATGATGACATTAACCATGCCATCAACATCCCTTTGCCAGGGCTTTGTTACGACTCTAACCGTCTTCTGGAAGTCCTCCTTGCTGATGTCACACAGATTGAGCCTGTGGAGATCAGCAAGGAATTTTTCCATAGGAATCCTTTTGAAAACCTTATTTACGACAACCCTAGCCTGAGGCTTCTTTTTTGCCGAAACAGAAAGTCCTACCTCACTAAATTTGCTATTATTTAAAACAGCTTCCTTCTCTATTGCCGTGGGGAGTGAAATCTCTACTCTACCATTTTTTCTAGCTTGACCATTACATACCCTAACGATTATAGAGGGAGCTACTTTGTCTACAACCTTCTTGCGAATAATCTCAGCTGATTCCTTGGATGTACTTTCCACGACACACGTAAACAACTGTTCAGGTTCTGGCACCTTAGTTTCCACATTGATAGGACCTACCGGATTTAAGACTTGTGCATACGAAGGGCGATCAGAGAAGGGAACAACCGGCATTGAAGCCAACGACCCACAAGGGGTGACCAGAGGGGAAACAACTTCCGGGAAAGAAAGGGGAACCTGGGGAAAGCTGCGAGGTGCAGGAACCGGGGAAAAGTACAGTACCTACTACCTTTATTTGCCGTGAAGGCTTCAAGGAGTCCTCTGAGACGCTTGTTTTCTCCTACAAGCTGCAGAATGAGCGACTCATATCTGCATGATAATCCTAATAAACCTACTGCTACTTACAGCAGCAGCGACTATAACGCCCAAATCTTCTTTAATATTTTTAAAATTAATCAAAATATTTGCTAATAATACCGACTCACCTTTGCCGCCCATCCTACCTGTTCCCTGGTTGGGTGGCAGAACCTCCACCACTTCGCTGGATTTTTCAACCCTCGTGGCTTCTGGTTGCTTAGTTCCAACGTTGGAGGGTTATGCCGCTAGCTTTAACGCTTTCCGCCCCTCATCGATGCAACTTTTCCTTGCCTTTTCGATTCTTCCGTTGTAGTCTGCAGTTTCTTTTGCACCAGCCTCTTCCGCCCCTCTCTTCAGGGAGGCCTCTTCTCCCTCCATCTTCTCTGGTTTAGTAGGTCCTTCTGAGGGAGCCAGAGTTTTGGCATTCGCCAGCGACGACGCAACGATGCCAGCTACAACAGCTGCTGCGTTTTTTTGCTTCTTCCTGGCCTCCTTCCTCTCCTTCTTCTCCTTTTTCAAGGCCTCCTCCATTCGCTTAGCCTTCTTGGAATCCTTCATTGCCTTAAGGAAGTCGGGTACTTTATATTTCACCATTGCGATCGAGGTATTTTCCTCAAAATCTGATTCGTCAGAGAATCAACGGACTTCGTTTTCGCTCATTCCTTTTTAAGCTTGTTCTGGGTATTTTGTTTGTGTCATTTGTATTACTATTAATATAATTATAAGGTTGTTGACTATATTTTTTATTTTTAAATTCATACTTAAAATTATCGTTAAAATTTGTTGATTTCTTTTTTTTTATATAGATCTTCAATTCAATGAAAAAAGCTGCACCAAAATTTCGACATCATTTCCAAGCGATCGCAGGTGATTGTATGCTACCTGGATTAGGTTTAAGCACTTTTGATCGTCAAGTATTGGTGGATCAAGTAAATATTGTCTTTCATATGGCTGCGACTGTGCGTTTTGATGAAAAACTTAAAATCGCTATGCAAATTAATGTTAAATCCTGTCGTGATATCATGCTGCTGTGTAATGAAATGAAAAATCTAAAGAGCGTTATACACGTTTCAACGGCATACACGCAGTGTCCTTTGCGAACAATTGAAGAAAAATTCTATCCACCGCCAAGTGATTCGAAGAATTTGATGCTCCTTGTGGACTGTGCGCCGGAAAAACTCTTGGAAAGCATGACGCCAATGTATGGATTAATTTTTCTTTATTAGTTTATTTTAACTTTTATACCTATATTTAATTTAAATTGTGTTTTTTTTTGTCTGCAATTTTTCTCTCCGATCCAAAGTGGTTTTTCTATTTGTAATGAATTAGAAGTGTCACTTTTTAAACTTTTTGGAACAGTATAATCAGAATCGGTGTTGCGATTTGTAAATCGAAAGGAATGGCTCAATTGTACATAGTGTACGTAAAAGAATTTGGTTTAACTGCCTTCTCACTTTGTCTGGGGCAAAATGGCCCGTTTCGATTTTTATTTAACTTGTTCCGAGGTGGCTGGTAAGTTTAGAATGGATAACACAAACTGTAAGAAGCGAACGAAGAATTTATCTATGCTGTAGGGGAGACTGGGGGTACGGTTGAAACAATTTCGCTTATATCGTTCATAGTATTGCCAATTGAACGCCGATCGATGTTGACGGTATGTTAAAACAAAGATGATATTTCTGTTTACACATCGACATATTTATTTTAGTACCATGTGCATTATTTTAAGTATACGTCAATTAAATGCAGTCTATCAATGTTTATCCAAAAAAAGAGTCAACAAAAAAGTTAAAATGAAATAAGTTCAAAATAAAACGTAACTTTATTAAATAATTTAAAAGAAACTAAAATAAAATGTTTCTTCAATTTTGAGTAGTAGCCCGTAGCGTAATGGTTAGTGCGTTCGACTGTCACGCTGGCGGTCTGGGATCGCTTTCCAGCCTCGTCCACCTAAAAACAAAAAAGTTTTTTTTCAGGGCTACTGCCTCTTGCGAGGAATTGACAAATCCTCCAAGAGTATCACTTGTCACGAATAAGTGCTTCTCGTCTAGCTGTTCGGATTCGGCATAAAATTGTAGGTCCCTTCCATTCCTGTCGAAAGGCGCACACAGGAATGGTTGCGAGTTGTTAGTCACTAGGCCCTGGTTCTTCATGAGCCGTTGTGCCACCCGATTTTTTTCAATTTTGATTGGTCAGAAACCAATTGAATTTCGATTTTGTAATATTCCAAGCCGTAATTGTGGTACCCAGATACATTGTTTCAACCATCGCCAACCCTTCCTATAGGTAAACAAATGTAAATAGTGTCGGTAATAATACTGACACACTGAAAATAGTCACCATGTTGTATTCTACACTCTTCGTTTCGATCACAAAAACATACTCAATACTCTTCAACGAATAGATAACAGGGTAATAGGAAAAACATAAAGAAAAACTTACTTTTAGATGTCGAAAATATAATAAGGCCTTCCGTAGATAACTGAAGCGTGCTACGACCCGAGAAAAATTGAAGTTCGTCTTTTAACTTTTTGCCGCTTCGAGCGTCTCTGAGATCCATCCAGCCACGGCCGGCAAGATATTTCCGTTGTTTCAACCGTCCTGTGTTTCAACCGTACCCAGTCTGCCCTATCTAGGAATTTGTTTATGCTGCAAAAAACAGATCTGCTTTGTTTGGAAGTGCCTACAAGGTTATAGTTCACTTATTTAACTACCTTTGGTAAACTTTCTTACCCCTATCCTTATCCTTACCATATCTTTTTAATTCTCCAACGTAATGTTTCTATTAACTTATCCGTATTTAACGGATATAAGAAACAATTTGCTTATAAAAACGCAGTCCAAAATACCGTCTCTTTTTCTTTAAGTTCTCTTTGAAATAGATCGTAAGAAACTCGCATATAAGAAACTCTTTTCTTTGCACAAATATTAATTTGAAGAACAAAAAGTACGCATTTAAGAAATATGAGCACCAGCAAATTAGCTTGCGACCCTGGTGAACATTTCATGAACAACACAAAATGGCCGCTACCATGGATAAACCGAGGATTCTCATCTATATAATGATTTATCTATGGTCAATGTATCATTGACCGCTTCCACACAAGGAAACAAGGCGAGAAGGGTGTGAGGGGAGATTAGTTGTCTTCCTTTTACGCCCTTCTCACCAACAAACTAATAATCGCTGGCAGCTCAGTTTCCTTGTGTGAAAGGGGTCCTTATAATGATTTACCTATGGTCAATTTCCAATCTCATCTATATAATGATTTATCTATGGTCAATATCCGTTGTAGCGGCCATGGACACTAGCGCCATCATCGGTATTTACTAGTCTCAATACTTCAGCATTTTTTAATTTACCTTTGCAAAACCTTTTTTGAGTCCATTAATATGTTTTCACCTTTAATTACTGCTTCTTATTTTCTGTTAGAATTGCAGAAATAGTTTGCCAAGTGCCCGAACAATATGTGAGTATATTGACATTTACATGTGTTGTTCCTTGGGTTTATCTCTATTTTTATGTCGGTATAAGAAACTTTCTTTCTTATGTCTGTGTTTGTTATATAAGGAATTTTCTTTCTTACAAAATTCGGTTATAATAGAGAGAGTTCTTTGATTTGCAGAGTTTCTTATATCCGTGTTTAACTGTACTATGGTAGCTAAAACGCTGGTCGACTCCCCAGGCCATACCGATGTCCCACCTCACAGCCACAATCCAATCAACAAACAGTCAATTTTTACTCACTGGGCAAATTATGTCATGTCGATCACAACTACTTCTATCTTTTCCAACAAAATTCACTTACACATTCAAAACGTTTGTCACGTATAACCTTAACGCTTAACGGCTCATATTATCAAAACATCTGAACGCAAAGTTTGTACATTATTACCCCGTTTACATGAGGTATTCGAGCGAGCTTCAAGCTCGCTTGGCCCCTTTGTACACCTGCGTTGACTTGAAATGAGCTTCAACCGACTCGATTCCACTTCAGGAGCGGAGTCGAGTCGAAATTGTTGATAAAAAACCTGGGTCGAAGAGTCGGTCTTGAGGATGTGTTCACCACAGTGTTTTTGCACATGGGCGAGTAAAATTATTTATTTGTTTTGATAGCTATGTACTAAAATTCATTAAATTTGAAATGTTTTGTGTAAAATAAATATATTGTTGCCATTCCATTAAATGTAATCTCAACACCATATCAACTCAACTTTAAATGGGGTTTTCTAAACAACCGTTTTAAAGATATAATTATTGTCCAAATTGACAAAAATTCAAAATTTTTTTTTTTTTTTTTTTTGGGTTTTACTCTCAAAGTTGTCGAACTAAATTTTGTCTCAATTTGACGACCATAATATTCTCAATATGACTTTTTTCATACAAGTCTTAAATCACAAAATATTGAGACTAAATAGCGTCAAAAATGTCGATAAAACCTAAACTTAAACTTATCGACTATTTTCGCCGAACCGATCTGGTAATGGACTTTTGCGACATTATTGCTAATATAAAAATAAAGACATTTTCGTTTAAAAATCTTCACTTGGATTTTTTTGGAGGTAAAAGCATAATTTGCCTGGG